>CACRXP010000039.1:292996-306204 GCA_902702965.1 Spirometra erinaceieuropaei | reverse complement strand
ATTTTGCTTTGGAGTTTTTTTTCACCCCTCGTTTTTCATTTTCATTTTGCTTAACGGACTTCTAATCTCAAAAGCTATGCATTGCACTTTGTGCAGATTTTGCCTACCTCGTCTAAAATTTGCATGTAAATTTATTTTTACTTGCTTTGATGGGACCCTGACGGGTCTTTAATAAAAATAATTGAATTGAATTGAAAAAAAGAACGCTGGTAGAGGCCAATTGACGCCAGTCCCGCTGCCGAAAGACAGCTGTGTGAGGAGTAGTCTTATTCCTCTCATTTTTTCCCGTTTTCATTATGTTGTATTATAATATAACCCCCTGGGTTCCCGAATACAGTACCATGCTTAATGTGCACGATGGACTGTTTTATGTTCTACAGAGCCCATCCTCCTCGACCGTCGATCCTGATGATGCCCACCATGTGCCCCACGACAGGGTTGACGCATGAATTCGTTTGTGGTGATGATGGACTGGCGCTGCCCCGACCGCACTCTCTCCTACTCACCCACGCGAGATCGATGTTACGTCAAATTCAAGAGGGCCGGAGGCAGGATCAGGCGCTGATGGCCGTTGTGGCTTGAGCCTGCTCCTAGGTATGCCACCAACCCACATGCGTGGTATATGCTATGGATGCGCATTCCCAATAAAACCTGCCGTGCCCTGATCTTGGCTGCGTGCTGGTCCAGCGCATCAGCTGTGTGGTCCGCTTTAGGGACACACCTGGCAGAGGGTGGCCGGTATACGCAGAAGTAAAACGTGCAAATGCAGCGGCAAACAAATACTTCCACGTGGTCTACTTTAAAGATCTTTACTTATCCCAACTCGGGATGTGAAAGGCGATTCTTACGGGAACGTTCAAAGCCTCTCAAAATTAGAATTATAAATATTAAAAATCCAAACAATCTTCTGATTAAGTCGAAATGTGGCTCGACGGATCAACTGAGAGGAACTTGAAGGATTTTCTCCTTATTGGCACTTGCGATCCTATTCTCTGTCAATACAATTGCAGCCGCACCCAAGTCATTTTCTCCTTCTGGAAACAGACAGAAAATTTTTGACTTATGTTTCAAAAATTTTGGTCAATATTGCATGCATACTTGCAACGACAGATACCGCATGTTTCCTTTAACGGTCTTTATTATAAGAAAAAAACATTAAATTACAATCTACAGGTCCTTGTGCTGCAGGACGATATCTTTGTTTTCTGTCAGTAAATTGAAGCGATGTAAGTATCGGAATACTTTTGAAATTCTCCTTCTATATCGTAGTTAAGCATATGACTTCAGAAAAGGCCTTCTTTTGATTATGGGTTGTACACTTCGGACCTGGGGAAGTCGAGAGACCATTTACCTAGAAGCGTAAAATAGGCAAGACTGGGATTATAATATGGCACTGCTGTTTTTGGTCAGATCGCTTTTGGCTTTTGCCAAAAGGCTTCTTGCTTCGCGCCAACACTCGAAATAAATCATATGGCAGCTCTTAACTGGTGCTGGACTTAACGCCTGCTTTCACAAAACGAAGTAAAAGTTTTACTCGGTATTGTTCATTTGGGCTTTAATGGGATACGGGTGAAGCATTTTAGTGAACAGCAAGATTTTTAAGGAGCATATCGAGTGGCAAATTTACCAGTTGCCCTACCAGGACAACATTCATATCAACTACTGCCCTGCCAGCACCAGCCCGCCTAGCCCCATCAAGCCCCACAAGGCCGGAGGGAACTATTAAGGGACTGGGCGGGGCTATGACGGGGCAATCTACGCAGCAGTCCCGCCCGGCCCCGCCACTAGATGAAGGTGACCAGGGTGCGCCGACATTTCGTGTACCTTTGGTACCCTTGTTAAACATCGTCTCTACGGCAAACTCTCTGTGGCGCAAAGCCTCATCGCTTTCACATTTTGAACGTCGAAACCCCCTAGCGTACGTGGAGTACTACATATTAGTACTCCCGGTGATCCCACCGTATATGCACGCACTAAGCGGCACCTGATACCTGGCATAGTGCACGGGACGCAAATTCATGTGAACGAGGAATTTATTGCAAACATTAAAAAACTCATCAGAATATGGTACAGTAGTAATAATTGTCTGAGAATGTGATGTTTCAAGTAATTCACTTGGGCGATCCGTAACTCCTCTATCCGACGCTTGGTTTCCATAGGAGAATAAAAGCAATTGTTAACAGAACACATGGACGAGGGAGATATAAGCAACTACAGAAGAAGATTAATAATTCACAAGTTAAAAGTTTTCGCGCTGTTGAAGTATGCTTGAGTAGTAG
This sequence comes from Spirometra erinaceieuropaei, assembly GCA_902702965.1. Lineage (NCBI taxonomy): Eukaryota > Metazoa > Platyhelminthes > Cestoda > Diphyllobothriidea > Diphyllobothriidae > Spirometra > Spirometra erinaceieuropaei. The sequence continues at coordinate 303,925 of CACRXP010000039.1, read as the reverse complement.
AGTGAGAGAGATCCGTCTCAAACTTAAAAAAGGTCTCCCCCAAATGTCACTGGGGGTGTTCAAAATGTCCTTTATTTAGGTAGACCTTTCATCTTCAAGAAAGAAATTGGCGACTGATATTATCCGATACCATGCAGCCCCTCCCTTCTTGACGGTCAAAAGTTTGTCGCTAGCAGTTTTTTTTCTCCTGAACCCTGCAAACCATAAAAACCATCAACTATATTTTTATTCCTTTCCCACAGGAGTTTTTTTACTGCTGGCCGGATTTGTATTTAACGCTTCCCTGACAATGCCTGTAAACTGGCATTAAATAAAATGATTATTATTGTTATTATCGTTGCCAGAAATTAACGAGAATCTCCGAAATACAAGTCTATTCCAGTAAATGAAGGAGCCAAGGATGAGAATCATGTGACAGCTCTGAACCAACAAACCCTGGAAAAATGCAAAGATTAGACCTCATGCTCACGGATTAGGAAAATGTAGCTGTTTGATCATGCGTACGGTAGGGTCTTAGAAGCGTTTATTCAGGAAATTCAAACATTGTTTTCAGTCAGTCAGTTTCAATCAATGTATTTGAGGAAAAAAGGCTTTCGCCTTTGAACTCCTGCTTATGCAGTAAAAATTGATAAAAAGCAAAAATGTGAAGAAATTACAGCATTAAGTGGATGCAGATATTGTTTCACATTGATCACTGGTTTTATGGTTATAAAGTCACAGTGTCCGCTTGTTGATGCAGCATATGTCTATCAACCTGACATGTAAATGTCTCCACAGATTGAGACAACAATCGTCTCGGCAGGTTATTCCACGGTTATACGGCACGATTATAAAAAAACACTTTCTCACGGTCATCACTCGCGGTCATCCCTGCAAAGTCCTGCAAAGACTAGACCATAGGAAGTTTTCATCCAGCCAGCGGGTTATCCGGCCGTGGAACTCGCTACCAAGCGAAATCGTGACGGTTGACACAAGTTGAATGTTTAAAAGAAAACTTGCCCACTTAATTTCCGACAGAAACGGGCTTTTGCAGCATGACTACTCACAGCCAGCTCTGTAAAACACTGTCATACACAATCTCCCGCACTGACTTGCAGTGAACTGATGCGCTTCCCAATCATGACCCGATCCCCTTGCAAATATCAGCAACTGTATTTTAAGCGCGAATCTGCAAAGCTATGTACAATAACTGGGTCATCAAGGGCTCTGTCTCTAACCATTCAGATATATACATACATATACTTACATCAAGGGTTCACAAAGAAGAGATGGGAGTTGCCACTTGAACACTTTCCCAAGGTGTCCTTTTTCAGGAGCATATATTATCTTGTTAACTTAGATAAGATCGTCTCTTTGATGCCACCAACGACAAATGACTAGATAAAGACACTCCAGCCTTCCTAAATAAAATATGTACTTTAGACTTTTTATTAACTTGGTTGCGAGACTTTGCACTATCTCGAGACATAATATATCATTTACGGGCCATGACCGCCACGTCTTTATGCCATATTCTTAAAGAGATCGAACGACGGTGCCGTAGAGAGCACCAAAGGCATACTTGTCGAAAGTCACAGATATTCTTGTGATGGCGTGGTGTACAACCATGGCGCTTTCAGCAGCATCGAATCACGGCAATAGTAAATTCATATTTCTATATATTCTGGCAATAAAGTTCTTTTACATATATTACATGGTAATTTGAATGCCTTTCAGTTAATACTCCCTCACACCGATGTTCGAGTTGTATTTGGTTGGAATCAAATGAAGAACAGCACATTTTCCCACAATAAAATCCAGAAGTCATCTCTTGGAACACGTTTGCGGTCGATGCGGGCCAAATTAACAGGAATTCTAGGCAGCCGGGCCCAAAAACGACATACCAGAGCTTTCTATGATTGGTAAGCATGGTTCTACTGCAGTCAAATTCCTGAAGGCTTCATTTACATAAAGTATGGAGAGAAAGGGACTCAGAATCGAGCCTTGAACAATACCACCGACTATGTTCGCCCAGTCACGCCGGCATCCAACACGGATGATGACATTTCGGCAAGTAACAACTTGCATGCCGGCCAGCAAGCAATAAGCGCACCAACGGGCAACGATCCTTGATGAAGGGGAGCGCGGTTAATTGATATAGGCATGCGGTAGCATAGCGACTGCATCCTATAAATACTTCACCTTCCTGTACACGAGTCACCATTTTCTGCTACTGTATCTGATGGTGAATTCAAGTGAGAATCCGAAACGTCAGACGAATAAAACCCTTGTTCCAGCGATCGCCTCTTCTTCTGATCAACTAATTCCTAGAACTCGCATTTTCGCTTGTATCGGCAATGTCCTTTTCGTTTGGAAATGTGGTGTGGTTCGCCTTGCGAAGACTTCCAGTGTTTTACAAGACGAGTCGAGGATATTGACCTAAAGCTGCTTGCTACAACTCTACCACCGTTCTTATGTAATGTGTGTGTGTCGGATCTCGTCCTCAGTGAGGGTTAGCACCCTGTTCTCATTAGCAGTCTGAGACAAGATGAAAAAGGCATTGCCAGCACTATTGATAATCCCTCAAGTATAAGACTAGGTATCCCATGGGGTACTGGAGGCTTGTCTGGCTTAGTTCAGTGGGAAAGGCAACGGCTACAATAACGGCAGCATCCCGTCTCATTTCAACTCCCGGATCGTCTTCGCGGGGTTCTATCGTAAACGCCGACAGAGAAAGTGCAGTTTCTTATCCGACCCCACACGGCCTCACCAGAGTGCGGCTTCGTGAAATTTTCGAGAGACTTTGTTGAGCTAATAAATTAGAATAGGTTTATTGTAGCGCCCCTAGGGCACTGTCAGTCCCCTTTGAACTCAGGAAAAAAACCAGGCCATCGAATGTCCTCTATGTTGATATGGAGCATTGTGGTATGGGCAAATGCAGCGTTAGATAACACCCAAAATATGACCCTATGGCTTCTCAAAGTTCCTTAGCGAAAGAACGGACCATCTTTCAGTTCCGCAGTTGTCGATGGGTTATGTCGATTTTTTTGAGTACATAGCTGCTCGCTCTCCTGATTCCGAGAAGGAATGGCAGCGCCTTAGGATTCAAGAAATAAGCATGTCACATTTTACATGCGTCGTGTTCATTTGTATCGCTTTTGATCGCTTATACACATTCAAAATTTCGCTCGATGGTTAATTTTTAACAGTGCCATTTGGTGCTAATGATCGTACTGTAATGCTCTTTGAGTACTCCCTGCATCCTTGCATTTTTTTTACCCCAACCCATCTCCAAAATGGGAGACCAAAGACACTTTAACGTTTATCTGATTTTAGCTCATGCAGGAGCCCATTCTTTAAAAAGTATCTGTAAGATTCGAAGCCCTATAGAGTAAGCCGAAACGAACTTCACAGAAACCTAGATAAATACATTGTTGGGTTTCCCACTTTCAAATATTCTCCCCCCGGAGAGGCAAGGGGTTTAATAACTATAATTAATGTTAACCTGAAGGAAAACCTGTGTAGTATGCTTCAGACTTCTTCAGAAGGTCATAGAGATGGAGAAGAAGAGCAGAGACCCAAAATGGAGAAGGAAAACTTAGTGAAACTTCCTCGCTGTCCACCAGAACGAAAATTTCTGTGATGTCAGAACTTCTGAAAATAAGCAGAACATATCCACTTATGGCCTCATGAACTGTATCAGCCGCTCATAAGGAGGACAGCACGTCTAAGGAATTAATCATAACCGAGAACCGTCCTCTAGTATGAGAAAAGGACGACAAAAAGGGGTCTCGAAAAACGAAAAACCGTCTCAGGACATCCCGAAAATAAAAGTAAGCCAGAGTGTCAGTATGAGAGAGTATGGCCCACACAATTCAAGCCGATACCGCTCTGCCGAAGGAGGTATCGCATGACGAAGAAGTCGCGATGGGTGAAGAACTCTGCGACATTTACACAATGACAGCTGTCTCTGAATGAAACGATGATGACAACAGAAACTGGCGCTATATGGACTGTGTACAAAAACAAACGCTATGTCCTCCACTTATTGGCAATCAATGCATCGTCATAAAGCATATGACTGAGTCACCAAACAGGTATCTTGACCGAAATGCAGATAAAACGCGCGGACTGTCATCACAAAGGCTTGGATTCTATGTTCACCGCTTCATTAGGGTTATCAAAGGCGCTGCGCATTGTTCTAGATATGCTACTGTTGTTAATAAAACAAGAATATACAACAGCAAGGCGGTTAAATAACACAAACTTTTATTATATATGTATGGGAGGAGTGGCATAATTCAAAAGAGATGGATTGGAATATTGAAAAGGATATGTGAAAACGAAGCAAAGGAGAAGAAAAGTTCACGGCAAATGACAAGAGAATACGAAGAGTCAATTTGGCAAACACGTGTTTCCGGTAACTCTTCATCAGGCCAAAACGGTTACATAGAAGTTTAAGTTATGCGAAGTTACAGGCCTTATAAATGATACAGGGACACTTAACATCCATCGCTCCCACGCCAATCATTGTTCCCACGCCACTCGCATGACGAGGCGTGCTATGCCGTGGTCGGCGTGTCGTGGTCACTGGGCCAAGAGGGCGAGGGAGAGGGGGGGACTTAGGCTGTGAGTACGTGGGGTACGTTGAGCACACACCACTGCCATCAGGAGGTTGGGGCGACGTTGAGGTCGGCATTGGCCACGGAAGACACGGCGCCTGTGTCAGAGTCTTCTGACAACATAGCACTGGATTGGCCAGCCAAATTGTTTGCCAAAATGACTTTTCAATTTTAATATAGGAATATTCGCTGAATTTAGACTACGAAGACCGAAGAACGACTTTTCGCCTTTTCCGTTCTAGTTGCATATATAAATGCACAAGAAGTTGTCCGTGTGCATATTGCGGGAGGCGAAAAATGCAATGGTCATCGGTGGCACGCTCAATCGCATTTTCTGTCCGTGGATGGCCCCGATCCCAATTTCTGCCTAATGTTCCAGTGCTTTGATCTGTCATTCCAGCCGCATAAGCTCTGTTGGAGAACAACGAGATATTGACGAGTTCCCAAGTCTTCCATAAATGCTGTACCTGCGCCAGGTCCCTGCCAACACTGATTGACTCTGGCCTAGGATATAATAGACGAGGCAACTGATTAGCGAAATCGTTCCTAAATCGTTGCGCGCGCCGATACCAGAAAATTGGCGGTCATTTTTATCGCGTCTTTAATAGGACTTTATTCATCTTGAGTGGCTTTTAATGCGAGCGCAGCCGTCAATTTGTTGTTCTGGTTGTACTTACACGATTGTTCCCCATGACTTCCTTAATATTTCTGCACATCTGCCGATCCCCATTAGTGTTTTCCCGATGCTTTTTTCACCAAGCCGCGAACATTTCTGCGAACAGGACGATTTCAGTGCATTCTAAAGCGCTCTCCGCCTCATTTCGATCAATTTACAGGAACCAACACATTCACATACAAGAGGACCCAGATCAACCATCCACGGCAGTCTCGGTGAGTAATAGTTCTTTACGGGTTTAGCTTTTTGACCGTCTACTATGGAATTGTCATTTCATCACAAACATGGTTTCTTCTCCAACTTTTATTGGAAAATTACACTGCCCACTTTGCATTCATCATGCACTGATAGTCTGCTTAGATCCCCTCTACCACTTTTGTTATTTCCATGGGTGTTGAGCAGTATATCCCTAGTTCTAAGGTGATACTGACTATTGGCGTTATCTCTGATAACTCTATGCTAATAGGTTGCATGCGGCTTTCGGACTGGCTGGCCGAATACAACCGATCTCTGATGCTAATCACTCGAAAGGCCTACTGGATTGTTGGCACTGCCAATCACGAGACCAGTCAATAACTAACAATATGAGCTAACCCTGTGCAAGTGCACTGTTGTTGGTTGGCGGTACCTGACGCGCGTTTTTTTCAGTCACCCATCTTAACGGGTCATGTCAGAATCAGGTTCGGGCCGGATGATAGTCATGGCGATTTAGAATTATTCAAACCTACAGAAGCTACCTTCGCGCCCATCTTACACCCCGTGCACTGTATTTCCACAAGAGAGGTGTGCGGCACCTCAAAATCTTTAATGTGGTAAAATTTTGATTGCATAAATAGTAACCTACTGTGACACCGGAATGGCGTGCCAGCGGATACTGCCTTACGCACTGTCACATCCTTCAGCAGAGTTGGTTAGTCAATACACCTGAGGTGACATTAAGGTCATCGGTCCCCTCATCACTCGCATGGACGTATGATAGTGGATCCAAATCATTCGAGGCGGTTTCTGTGACGTATCATCATGAAGCACTGCTGTCTGCAGAGGAACTCGATTAACAGAAGCAAGATACAGAACAGACGGGAGTGGATCGTTGGTAACTGTCACGGTATTTGGGGGTTTGTTGGAAGAAGTACTGGTCAACGCCCCATCCGAAAATCACGTTTATCCTGTATTGTCCGCGTGTCACAGTACAGACAGATGATTTCGAAGTTTGTATTACAATTCCAAGGAGTGTAGGCTCTTACGCAGCGTTCTGTTACATTTACTGAAGGTCATTCTAACATCAGCGGTCCATGGTTGCGGCCCCTCTTCTCAAGATTTTCGTTTAAAGCCTTCGTTATTTATTACTTAATATTATTTAACTACGCTTATGAATATCTACTGGAAGGCGAACTATCCAACTATTCGTTGCGCGTAGTTTCGTTATTTATGGGTACTTGGTGGATTGCAGTCACGGTTATACTCGATCTAGGGTTTCTCTGAACTGGGCGACACCTGGAAGAGTTGAATCTTCCGTGTTCGGAAATGATGTAGAATCATCTCACTAGAATCTCACACCTGCTATGGATACTGTCATCTGGTTTTTGCACTGATCGGCATGGATTGCTGGTTAAGGAACTGGCTCTTACTCATAGTTGTCGCGATCCTGTGTCTCCATTAACTGAAGAGCATGCGTTATCTTAGGCAGTTCAACTACAGAACCTGTGGCAATCGTGTATGTTCCATTCACGCTTAGTCGCGAGATCTGGACGTCTGCGAAGACGAGCAACGCCTGCGCTGTTTTATCGGAGCTGCAATTCTTTCGGAAACGCCAGTTGTAGTCTGATACTCTAGACAGTATTCATCAGTTCGAGCCAGTTGTTTTCCCTTCAAGTCACTACAGTGATGGCTGTCTTTTGCGCCATTGTAGATATTCTTGACGATTACAGGACCCTTGAACTCGACTCCTAGATTAATTTATGATAACCTAACCTGGACCTTAGCCGGGCCCACCTAAGGGCATGGTCAGAATAATTCTTGCTGCCGGTGTCAGCACCACATCTTACTCCCAACACCGAATTGTCCATCCGTGTTCAGAAAAGTTTACAGTTAATTTGGGACTGTAATTGGAATGTAAGAGTAGCGCCCACTGATCGCGTAATGGAACTCACTAATCTCACTGTGTCTTCGAGCTCTCTCTCTCTCTCTCGAGCGCCACTAGCAGCCTCACAGCGGCGTGTAATGTGGGCAGAATAGCATTACAGACGAAGACAAGGGAGACTGGTCTTGCTTGTCTTTGATAGCAATGCTATTCTGCCTGTAATTGGAATGACAGATTACTAGGCATTTTGTGGAGTGAAAGAAACGACTATTTGCAATCAAATGGTCCAGTACGCATCTCACCTCATTTGCCCAGTGGCCAAAAACCCGATCGCAGGTGCATCACACCTTTACTGACATATCTGATCTCCCTCATACCGCAAATTTGAACGTGGCTGTGTTGTCAGGGCGCCGTCGGAGGAGAACTTATGCCTGTCATCAGTATCTGGAGTTTAGACAAAATGTACTTATCGTGACGCTTACGACAACACCTCGAAGAAACACAGACAGTATCTTTGCTTATGCTGACTTCCAACTCACAAGTTGAACCATAATCTGGCACTTGCATCTTTGGGAGTCTATCCGTGTCCGCATTGCACTGTACCAGCGATCACATGACCAGGCTCTGTGTCACCGGGTCAAGAAAAGTGCTCGTGCATTACGCAAAGCCCCGGACGCGTCGTCCGCTGTGAGCGCCGCAGCAGAAATCAAGTCGCAGGGTATGACTGGCTGAGGACGGCAAATCAGCCAGAAATGGCCATCCAAGTCCCCCTTGTCTTTGTTGGTAGTAACATTCTGCCTATATCATGCGCCGATGTGCGGCTGCTGGTTGGGCCCGAGAGAGCCTGCAAGGCGCAAAGTAACGAGTGAGTTCCGTAAGAACGATTGGTGAGCGCCCCTCTACCATCATTTTGGAATTCTTTTTACGTCCTGACCTGCGAATATTGCTTGTGGTAGGTCATTTTTTACCACACTTGCTCCACATGATAACAACTCAGCCCATGTCCTGAATTCGGGGAACTAAGATAGGGGCTTCGTCTAGTTATGACAGCTGCATTCATCTATTGCAAAGTTAAGAACTACGAATCCGCTGCTGGGCGAGCGGTGTTTCAATGATTAGTTCAACTCTTCGGCAAAACTCGCCTTTCTGGATATCGGTTCCTGATAATACTGCGAAAGGTCCGTCAATAAATAAGCTGCAAATCTTGGTTGGCGTTTATATATGATGTTGTTGGGCTTAAGTTCGCGGCTTCTCCAATTTCAACTCTTTTTCTGATGTTCTCCCTTCTCTCCTTCTCCCCTGGATAGAAAATATCTGATGTTAAAATAATAAGCAAACTGCTGGGCTACATCTGGCCGGCGGACAAGCCAGGGATTCGTTACCGCGTGGTCGGCGCATTTAGTCTGCTTTTGGCCGCGAAACTGTCTAATGTCGCCGTTCCCTTCGTCTTCAAATATGGCATTGACGTGCTCTCTGGCGATACACCTGTCCTGCTCTCTACTCTCAGTCCTACATCGATGGCGGTGACCTCGATGCTCCTATGTAAGCCTTCGTCTCCCGAATTTTGATCCTAAAGGACAGTTGTTTTATTCACAAAATCCTGCTCGACTGTGCATTCGATGCCTGTTTCATTCCTCTTCGTAGACGGTGCATGCCGCGCCGCCACTTCGGGTTTGAACGAGTTGCGCAATGCTGTGTTTGCGCGCGCTGCCCATTCCTCCATCCGTCAGGTTGGTGTGGCCGTTTTTCGCCACGTCCTCTCGCTTGACCTCTCCTACCACCTCGATCGGCGCACAGGTGCTGTCGGAAAGGCAATTGATCGCGGAGCGCGGGCCATCCAATTCGTTCTGACCGCTCTTGTCTTTAATCTTCTGCCAACCACGCTGGAGGTCGGCCTGGTGACAGGTATCTTGGTGAGTGTGATCTCGGGACCCCTGTCTAGGTAACATTTGAATGCTCCTGTCCCGTTTGTTGTTCTACTTTGAACGGCAATAATATAAAACGCAACGTCTGCTTAGAGACATTGTGATGCAGCAACTGTCTACTGCGATCAGACTTTTCCGGATTTCTTGAAAGTTAGATTTGCCACGCATAGCCCTTTCAGCTGTCATGACCTCCTAGGTCATATCTCATTCTTAATCAAGTTTTCAGTTCGTGACGCCTGGGAAAAAAACTCAATTAACACTTGGGTCGCTGTTTGTTTCATCTCGTAATCCTTGGTTTGTATTGTGACAGATCAAACCGACGCCTTCAAACCACCCTCATATATTTCTGGTTTTCGCATTAACCAGGCGGCTTCGCTTAAGCGGTCACGTCTTCTGTTGAGCTCCGCCGTCACGCACGCAGCTTCGTCACTGGCCGACTTACAACCTATAGATGATGAGAACGACTCTGATGTGCTGATCCACTAACTTCCTGTGGACTCTGATGCCTGTTCATTAACTCGAAAACAAGATACCTAAAGCTCGCTTGTTGATCTGACCACCTTTTGTTTGTCATTACTCTTCGCGCGCCCGTAAATAGCTTTGCAGTGCTTCCGTGTCTCTCCAGGCGTGAACTTTTCTGATTTACAGTCAGTGCCCGATCTCGTGAGATTTCAGCCGAAACTCTGAAATGTGTTTTCTATTAGGAAGGACTACTCCAGTGGGGTCGTAATATGCATTGTCGTGCAGCATAATCCAATGAAATTTCAGCTACGCCAGGGTGCTTGTTTTCCATCGAATATATCTGCATATCGAAAATCGATAGAAAAATTTCACGTCATAAGTAGTGTTTTTTTACCCAGTATGGTTTTTGTTGGCGATCAAGAAGTACATTCCAAAGCTGACATCCTGGTATGACTGAAATGCCTTGGAATTATGATTCACAAGGATCAATATTATAATCCCACCTAAGTAACTTTGCCTAATCAAGAACGCATTCCAGACTTTTGACTAGCATTTCACGGCATCGGTCACTGACTATAGTTAGCCTTCGTTGTTCAAAATGCAGGCTTCAAAATAGGATAAGTGAATGCGAACATCAAATTTTCGGTTCAATTCCCAGCCACAAGTTCAGCGTAGTCGCCATGCGCCTCACTCCTTTGAACCCTCACACGACGCCGTATCTCTGGTATCCGCCTATTTCTTTTTAACTACACTTTATACTACTAAAGCAGATTTTGTCTATCGGCATCGTGTTACTTGATGCAGTACATGTCTGTTCCAGTTTCAACTGACTTCAGGGGAATACCAGGCCGCGCCTTCTGCCTCATCCCCCGTCGGCTCTTTCTTTTAAACCATATATCTTCCCCTTTGTGGACAATTTCTAACAGAGTTATCGTTAGATCTTTAAGGCGGAGCTCCACGAGTTTGGCCTTTTTGAGTCAGTAAGTACATCGGAGGCTGGTATGTACTCCATTCGACGAGCACTTGGTTTTCGTCCGTCTCTCCCTACAACTGACAGGCCAGCAGTTTTATTATTTTCCCTGTCCTAGTAGTGGAGAACATCGTATTTGGCCTCGAAGTTGGTTTGAAAACGAAACTAGCCGTTGGCACCCGACTGCACGCACGAGGAGTTGGTGAGGGAACTCA
>CACRXP010000039.1:260058-270583 GCA_902702965.1 Spirometra erinaceieuropaei | reverse complement strand
GAGTTGTACTCGTAAATTTTCGAGCTGGTGACACCAACCCGTCGTCAGACGAAATAAACAGTGGAGAAAGTGAACTGGTCAGAATAAATTTGCTGGCGTGACAGGGCAGCCAGTGACAGGCAAGCAACTAATGTGTGGATGGGGGTGGACAGATAATTAGGCTGGGATCCGTGGCGGGGGAGGGAAGGGGGAACTGTTGCGTCTCCCTGTGTTGGAGGGTAGGGGGGATGACGAATCAATGGAACTATGGGCAGTGGGCTTAATGGTCGTCGATCCGGCATGCGGGCGGAGGCCAGTGAGCCCAACGTAGAGGTGTTACGGGTTGCAGTTACGGTTCGCTGTGTCTGGGGGTGTAATGGGGTAACGAAATAATGCGATTCTACATGGCGCAGTGTGGATTAGCGGCTGTTGTTAGGTCGTGGGCGCAAGTCAGTGAGCCGGGCACGCAGACCTTCGTAATGAGCATCTAGATCGACATGGCGATTGATGCTTGTCGTGTTAGAGTGCCAGGCTTCGAGGAACTCATGAGCGTGTTTGGTGTTCGCCATGGCAACAACTTCAGTTTCTTCCCAGTTGAAGCGATGGTCGCATTCAAGGGCGTGTGCAAACACGAGTGACAAAGGGTCACGTCGGCGGATGGCTAGTTTATGCTCGTTTATACGCGTCCCAAGTCGTCGGCCTTTATATAATATATATATATATATATATATATATATATGTGTGTCTTGGGGATCATTCTCGAGTCCCGCTAGCAGCCGAATAGCAGCTAGTAGTATAAGACTAACACAGGCAGAAGGACATTGCCGAAAAACACAAGGGGTAGCCGGAATGGCCGCTTCTGGCTTATCGGCTCTCATCAACCAGCCATACCCAACCCCGAGGCACGGTCCCGCGATCCGTTTATCAGAAGTCAAACGCCCTAACCGCTAAGCCACTGGCCTGTTGTCTTGTCGGTTGCCATCGGGTATACACAATCGTAACCATGGCTCAGTGGTAAGGGCGCTTGGACTTCCGACAAACAGATCGCGAGATCGAGCCTCAGGGGCTGTGACGCAGGGCCATCAGGATTTATACCCGGTACGCACAGATTTCGGTGGCGGTGGATACCGCAAAGAATTGGTAGGACTTTCTGGGGATTCCACATAGCCTGCAAACAGCCCCTAGTCGTCAGACGGTGTCGTCTTTACTCTGTGCATTTAGCAGCGAAGGAGGCACGATCGCTCGAACAAAAGCTTTATTAGCCCGAGGTCTCAGATTCTCACTCTGATCCATCATCGGAAACAGTCAGATAAGTGCGGCAAATTGCCCAGGTGTTGCAGTATTTATAGGATTTAGTTGCTAGGCCGTTACAAGCCTATCGCAGTTGGCAGCTCCCGAGTGCATCACAGCTCGACTGGCCAGGTGTCGAAGCACGCAGTTGCCGTGCAGTTACTATGCCCATGTGTGTCGGTCAAGATTATCGATTCGCACGCTCATCGCACGCAGTCCAGTTGCTGACGGCCGGATTTCGTCATCCGTGTGGGCTCTTGGGCAATCGGGCAAGCCGATATTGACACCAGGTACGGTGGTCATCCGTACGCTGTCGTCGCGACCAACTACTTTGCCTAGACAAAGTCGCTGTGCCGAATATGGACTGTGGAGGTCGTTGTGCTTGTTGATTTACTGAGGACTCGAGCTGTTTGCGGCTCACGCGGTTATCACCTCTGGCAAGAATTTATGCTTTCCCCAACTTGAATGTGTGGTTGGGTCCCGTCGAGTAAGCCGCGACTTGTGAGCTGGCGTCTTTCCTCCTCACCGCTGCTGCGTGCTCCGCCATTCGCGTCCGCAGTAGTCGTCCGGTTTCTCCGACATACTTGCTTTGTCCACAGCTGCACCAGACACGGTAAACGACACCAGATATTTCTTGCCGTGGCAATGGGTCTTTCGGACCCATGATCTGGCACCTTATGGCTGTCTCCGGTCGGTGTGCTACCCCAATTCCAAAGGGTGTGAGAAGGCGGCTGACGGCATCCCAGACATTCCTCATGTACGAGAGAGCTCGCCAAAATTTGGGGCCGGTTCGATTTCGTCTTTCGTCTCTTTTGCGCATGCACTGGTTGACGAAGTTGCACAGGCAGCCATTGGCTTTGAATACCCGTCGAGGGTATTGCAATTCAGCAACCTTGTCTTCCGGTTCACGGTAGTGTGTCTCCATACGTTGGTATAGTGTCCTTACGCAACTGCGTTTGCGACTTTTTGGGTGGTTGCTGTTGTAGCTCAGTACTTGCGTCGTGTTTGTCGCCTTCCTGAATACTTTGGTTTTTAGGCCATCACAATTTTTGCGACAGACGAGAAAATCAAGAAAGGCCAGCTGGTTGTTCATCTCTCCCTCCATCGTAAATTGGATGTCCGGGAAGATGGCGCTTAGATGTTCTTTTAATTCCATCACCCGATCCCGTCCGATGACGGCGAAGGTATCATCTGCATACTGAGCCCAGAATTTCGGTCTATGGTGTCGGAAAACCCGCAACTCGCTCGTAGATTGTTCCGTCGGACGTAAAATACGTCTTGGGACAGAACTGCAGAAGTGGGAGGATTTGGGCGTGTCCAAGGTGGTTCTCCGTTTCATAGTTTTTGTTTCGTAGGAGCAGCGACTTGTCCCCGGGATCTGTTGAAATTTCGACCCCATGTTGACAGCCATTATCACATAGGGGTATTCTCCTGGTTAGTACTCACTGGTCTTCCCTGCATCCTGATCGAATCCTGCCCTTTCCATTAACAATGCGCCTAAAGCGGATGTGAGATATTCAACTTCTGGAGCAGTTCATTCAGACCTGTTTAACATCCTTTTATGCCAGCAGGGGTGCTAGATGTGCCGAGCTTCCTTTAACTCCCTCCTTTAAATCGACTTCCAATTTCACACCTTGTGAACATTTGAATTCCTGTTTTCCGATTCATGCCAACCGGTTCGTCCTCTCAGTGCTCTAACAATCGAGCATTTGAAACATTTTTTCACCTCCTTATTGCTGCTTACCTCTACCCGCACAGATTGAGCCTGGACAGCGCGTTGCCGTTGTTGGTGGTAGTGGAAGCGGAAAATCAACCCTTGTCCGCCTTCTCTACCGCTTCTATGACGTGGACTCGGGCTCAATCCTGATTGGTGGACAAGATATCCGCAAAGTGGATCTCGCCAGTCTGCGTCAGGCCATTGCTGTCATTCCCCAGGCAGGTGTTGCCCCGGCTTAAAATCTCACTACCATCGCTAATATTGCCGCCTTTAATAGTAGCATTATTTTCGAAACAGGCATACACGGCGAAATTTATTGGTACCAACAAATTTCGCGCCGGCTTATCAACTTTAGCCTGTTGCTGCCTAACAGATATAACGAATAAAAAAGATACAGCGATTTAAATTTCCACGAAAAAAAATAAATGTGAAACATCAAGGTCGTCGTTTACTGCAGGTGGACTAATCAATAAAAATGGTAACAACTTAGGAAAGAAAATGGGGAAGTTAGCAGGCAGAGGAAGCGTGCAACTCAAGAGGGCCGTACCAGAGCAAACTGAGCTTGGCCATGTGGTCTAACTGTTTGCACAGGTCGAATTTCTCCCGCCGTATGTGGGCTGCCTCCAAGTAGCGCAATATCCGAGTTGTTCGTGCCCGAACTAATGCTCGAGATGCTTTGGGGTCAACGGAGTGACCGCTGTCTAGTAGGCGCTTTGTGATAGAAGAACGAGGAATTTTATTTTCCTGCTTTAGAAGCCATTTATGCAGGTGCTCAACCGACCTGACTGCTACTCGCTTTTGCGTTCGCCCAATGTTCTTGCATCCACAAGTGCATGTTAATTCGTAAACACAATTTTAGGTGGCATGCGTTTGCAAGACATCCTTTGCCCGTGGAGTTGGGATAGGTTTAGTAGGACTGTTGAATATGAGTTCGGCTGCGTTCTATGTCCTTTCAATGGCGCATCTCAATCGTCATTTAATAGTATTTGTAATGCTGCCGCCCTTAAAGGGTAGAGATATTACAACGGGCTTTTTCAGAATTGACTGTTGCGTCAGTTTTTGCCGACAGGTGTTACTGTGCTTCTGGATGAAACATGTTGAATATCCACGTTTAAACAAGGCTGTTTTGAGGCAAGCAATTTCTGCATCCACTGTTCCAGTAGAGCAAATGTTTCTCGCGCTTTGGAAAAGAGGGTAACTCAGATTTCTCTTTCGTTGTACTGGCTCAACTGACCTGGCTGTCAGTTGCCGTCACGTTCACCCAATGTACTTGCATCCACAAGTGCATGTGAATTCGTAAACACAACTTAAGGTGACGTGCAATGGCAATGCATCCTCTGTCCGTGGAATTGGAATAGCTTTAGTTGGGCTGCTGAGTTCAGTCGCGTTGTATGTCTTTTCAATGGCGCATCCCAATTATTGCTTTATGGTATTTCAAATGTAACCCTTAAAGTGTAAGGGTATTACAACAGGCCTGATACAAGGCTCAGGAAATGTAAGTTTTCACTTTCCCATGTATCCTTGTGGAAAACCGATCGCCTTATCGAGCCATCTTCCCGTCTAGTCATGAAGACATCCAGGAAAGATAGCTTATTACACTGTTTTTTCATTGTGAATTTCATCTTTGGATAGACACTCTTTGCCAATAAGTGGGTGGGTCTTCGGCCTCCTCGTTGTTAGAAACAATCGCAAGCATGTCATTCACATGTTTTCTGTATAATGTTTTCATATTCAATCTAGATTACAGGTTTTCTTCTAGGTGACCCATTAAATATCCGTAAAGTTCTGGTCTTGTGGACTTACCATTGCTACTTCGTTAATTTGTCCGTATAGTTGTCCACTAAACATAAATTGAACATTTTTCCTGCACAATTTCAACAGCATATTTCACTTACTTCGGGATGCCGGATTCTGAAGGAACTTCTTTCCGGTCGCCTGCAAAAACTACAGTCTGTAAAAATGACTACTTAGATAGTGTGCATTTTTCTCATTTAATTTCGATGCCCGTATTAGTTCAAATATATTTCATAGAAAACATGCACACAAGTATTCATTCTTTCACTCATTCGGTGACCAATTACGTCTTCTTCCAATGTTATACTTGAAGGAAGGGTATAAGTCGGTTTCGAACCCTTTCTGCTGTTACACTCCCATTCAGGGTTTCCAAAACTCGTGCTGTATCTTTTCCATGTGCGGTAAATCGTACATTTCTCTACGAAATTAAGATGAGACCGAATGGGGTTCATAAAATTTATAGTGGATTTGAGCCATATTGTAAACTTTACAAGCAGCCGTAGTAAATGCAGAGACACGATGTTTCATAGACGGGAATTTCATTTTTACAGAGTGTAGTTTTTACAGGCGGCCGGAAATAAGTTCATTCAAAATCCGGCATCCTGAAGCTGTTGAAACATCCTGGGATTATGTTGCACGGCAGTTAATCTTACAGCCCTAGCTAAGTAGTCTTTTCATGTCGTAGACGCATCTCCGAATCTCAGTCAACATTTCATAAATTAGCACATCTACTGTACACTTTCTAATAGTTACTTTACGTCCAAGTAGATTATACACTTGTAGGAAATGTTTGGATGCCTAATTTATTCAATAAAATTAAAACTTGCCTTTATTGTGTAAGTTGAAAATCGCTGTCTGGTTGGTTCTGGTTCCTTGACTAGCCACTGTACCAGTCAGTGTTCGAGTGAATTAAACAGAAACAGAATGACCCGTAGAGGTACATCCTTTTTATGCGTTTTTCGTATTCTATGTAGTCTGGGAATACATGTATCCTTCGGTTTTCGAGATAGTGCGGTCATAACATCAATCGGATTTTTGTCCAATAGTAGCATGATAAGGATATATTGAAGGCCCCCAAGTTTCTACGGCGTACAAAGAATGCCTACTATACGTGTTTCAGCAGGTCGTGTTTTATTCAATACTCTCCCAAACATGGTCGTTCGTCGTAGGCTCTTGCACATTTGATTGGGGGGCTATCACCTGGCTTCTGGCTTCCGTAGCATTACGATTCCAGGCTCTCTGATCAGTTTATTAACTTTTTTGCTGCTTTGCCACCCTAACCCTGCCCTGTTTTCCTTCTCGTTCTACCCATTAGGACACCGTCCTCTTCCACAACACCATCTTTTACAATCTAAAGTACGGAAACCTGCGTGCAACCGATGAGGAGGTTTATGAGGCCGCCCGACTAGCCGACCTGGACCACGCAATTCGGCATATGCCGCTTGGCTATCAGACTCCGGTAAGTTAGACCGCACTTTCGTTGAAAGCTTTCATCCAGCGGTCTCCCCTTGAACAACTTCGCCTGACCTTGGCAGGATGGCTTGCATGCAATCACGACCAGTGCCGTTTGGTGCGCGTTCGCCATCTACGACACCTGTTCGCCAACACCGCAGTCTACTGCGCTTCTGAGGCCAAAATAGCAGGCATTCTCTGACGAGATACATTTATTTTTGAGCCGCACGATATGGTGCGAGGAACGCCTTTGCCTAAAGATAGGGTTAGATATGTGTGGTCTCTTAATGCACTGTAAGCAGAGAAATGGGTAGGTGACACGCTCTGGTATAAACTTATGTGGGGGATCCCTTCACATTTTTTTCCAGATCATCCAAGAAAAGTTTATTGTGGTGTATGTGAAAGTTGCAAAACAGATCCTTTGCACTCGGAAGCTTAGTGGCGCGATCGACACTTGGAATAGTCCATAATTTTAACAGTTAGAATAGCGGGATAGATTATCTTGGGGAAGGCGTTCGCAGCTTGCCTAGTTTTTCTTAACTAGCTGATGGGCAGCATAGATAAAAATTAGTCGGTATTAAGAGGAGACCGTATGGAGTTCATAAAATGTAGTAGTGGATTTGAACCATTATGTTAACTTTACAAGCTGCATTGGTAAATGCACAGACATGACGTTTTATAAATGGCTTCAATTATAAACTTTTTTAAAACCGAGTTATATGGCGAGTTTTCTCAGGATTCCGGCTTTCGAACCAACTTCTTTCCGGCTGCATGCAAAAACTATACTCTGTTGAAAATAACCATTTATATAGCATGCACTTTTCCTATTGATTTTCGATAGCCTTAGACGTGCAATTGTATTTCACGGGAAACATGCATAAAAATATTCATTCTTCTGCTCATTCGGTAGAAGATTACGTCTTCTTCCAATTTTATACTCGAAGGAGGTATAATTAATCTTTTCGAAACGAAGGCATATTTCGGAATTTCGATGGACATTTCATGAGTTAGCCAACCTGGTCGGGTGTATGTCGCTTCATGTGGCAGAATAGTCGGCCGGACTAGGATAAAGGGACTATCTAGTGAGTCGTACTGTTGACAGACGTGGCTATCGTAAAGAGGATGTCATCTGGTCAATTTTTGCCGCCGTCGCATTTGATTCAACCATCAAAGCGCCTTTTTCGGCGGCCTCCTCCTTGGTGGTGCCCACGTGTTTTAGTAGTCACCTGAACCGTCACAATAGGTCTAAACTAGCGTAATATGCTTTGAACTCGGAACGGGATTTAAGTTTTTATCGTTTATGGTTGATGATGTGAATACTTTTGTCGGCGCCGGTGGTGGTCATAAAGGGATGCATTTTCACTCAGCACCCTTCGCCACAATCAGGTCGTCATAATGTGCTTAACTACCTAAACTACACCAACAGTTTCAGCGTACCCTATTGTTCCTTTGAACGCGACCAACCTGGTTCCTAGCAAGTACTACACAGGCCGGCGGATTAAGCTTAAACTTCTTGAAATTAGGTCGTGACTAATGGCCGTCAACGTAAAACCTATGATATAGACAATAAGTTCCAAATTCTGGTCTGTACGTGTGGAAGAAGTTAGTTGTTTCTAATCGCCGTCGCCTGTGCTTGGTTTTTCGAGTTTTGGTACATTCAGAAAGACGGCTGAGGTGCCTTAGTTGCGTTCTTCGTTGCCGTCCCCTGAGTTCAATATTGTTACCCTAACGCTGAGGCCGCCATCTAACTGGAATCGGCGATGCGGAGGTTCTTCTACCTCTGGTCATCGTCGCTGTAGGTAAAAAGTGCGTGTCAAACCGTCCAGGTTGTGCGCCGCTAATTCCTAGTCCTTAGAGGGAGACACTATCGGCAACATCGCTAAGAGCTAGCTAAACGAGTTGCGGTCACAGGCAGGCCATACAAAAGTATTTCCTGATCACGCATTTGACACGGGGAAAGTAGTCCCAATTCTGTCGGCGACAAAGGGCTTCTTGAGATTGATAGCTTTTCTGTGTGCCTACTTGCATGATTTCTAGTCTGAATTTACCGCCATCAAAAAAGATTTATACAACAAAGGGAAATAAATGACCGGTCTCATCAATCCTCCCCCTTGTCGCACCAAAAATTCTGCCATCTTTACCGATCTCCAGCTTATATTTCTGCTGCTCCAACCTTGACGGTATGCGCAGGGACAATTCCACTTTGAGCTCCATGATGGATCAGTTTCCTCCTCCTCCTCCTCCTCCTCCTCCTCCTCCTCCTCCCCCCCCTCCTCCTCGTCATCATCTTCCTCATCGTCATTCCTCCCACCTTTCAGGTCGGCGAACGTGGTCTAAAGTTGTCGGGTGGGGAGAAGCAACGCGTCGCTATTGCACGAGCCTTGCTGAAGCGGTCCCCTATTCTCGTCTATGACGAAGCCACCTCCTCCCTGGACACCATAACCGAACACGTAAGTTTATGCTGTCTAAGTCGTTTCTGCATGTTCCTCCTCCACTCCGTATCACGAAATGCTTGTTCTAATTCCAGACGCCGGACGTTTTACTGCAGCCCTGTTTTTAAAATACGCGAGCTGGTCAAGGTTGAGAGGTAGTATACCTGACCGCTAAAACGAGATGTTGGCCTAGGGGGGCGGGGAAACGGGGGAGGGACATACACGAGAACACCAGGAACGAGAGTTTTCATGTTTGTTGAGTGGAAACTTAGAAAAGGGTGGATGTATGACGCAAACCGGGGAGGCAGTAAAAAAAGGAAGGCATAGGTGGGGTGGAGGGTGGACTGCTTGCTGCGCCCGGATTGCCAATTCCATGGCCGACTGGTGTTTCAAATACCTACTGCGTTTCCCACTCCCGCCCAGTCTCACGAATATCATACGATCAACTAGCCAAAACTCCGAACTGGCCAGTCCCTCCTTAAAGCACATCTCAATCGTCTGCATCTATGTAAACATGACGTTATCGGATCTATTCTTTGAATTCTTTACGCAGGCTCTTTCTTTCCTCTGTTCACTTCGCTTGCGGAAGGTATGACGGTGTGGCCACAACGACGCATTGAAAGTCTCAAATTTAAAAACAACCGTTGGTTTTGACGATGCCCACCATGTGCTACAAAGCAGGATGAGAACAGGGACGGTGACTTGCGTGTGAATTAGTTTATGGTGGCAGTAGACTTGCGCAGCATCAAAAGCACTTTATACTCCTCCCTACCTGAGCCCGGCGTCAAGACAGTCCGGAGGTGGGGAAGGGCCCAGGTGGCCGGCGCGGCCGGATCCGCCCTTAGGCCTGCTCCCACACCCACCTCGGATCCCACGGAGTAGGAGTGCTATAGAGGCAACATTAGGGAGGAACCAATGTAGCCTGACTCTCAGTCCACGAGTCCGTCACCCCGCACAAACACACACTGGACTGACTGCGGGGCCCGAGTTATCCCGTCAGTTGGCAACCCTCCAAGTCACAGCTTTTTGCGCATCATGGTAGCTTTAAGCGCGTCAGATCTTTTGTGATGAGGAAAGCGTGCTGAGTCGTCGACCGCACTCGCTACTGCCATTCACAGACAGCTTAGTGGCTCATCTGTTCCGTCTCATTTGACTAGTATCAACGGTCCGGGGCTATTAATTCTGCTCGTCGAAGTATGGAACCGTGTACACTCTGCATTGGAAAGTGGTCAGGAGAATGAATGCCGCTTATCGACTGGCTAGAAGGTCCTCTCAGAACGGACAGTCAGACTGTTATGGCCGCATAGCCTGACAGTAACCCCTTTTTGTGTGACACCCTGGTCATTTGTGTCCCGACCAGGCGTGTGTGGCATGCTTAGACGGGCTGTTTAGCTTCGTCAGCCACTGCGCCTCTCGACTCTCTCCCGATACCGGGCCCAGGTGTGTGGGGGAGGAGAGAGCGCGCTTGATACTGCGCAGGTCCCCGTATCTACTGCGGAACACGCAGTAGACATCGTAGTTCCCGGCGGTTGAACTGCTGGTAAGTCGTAACGACGCGATGTCGGTTATATTAAGCGAGGTGACTGGTGTGTTGTCGCTGAGAGCCAAACTCAGCACTGTTTTTTTGCGGAGAAGTGCATACAGAGGTGAGAGTCAGTGTGGCCAGCCAGTCGAGCCTAACTGAAAAATGGGAGCATCGAAACAATCTGGTAGGATAAATCCGCACCCCCGGCGTTGGCGCAGGGCGTTCAGAGAGTCATGTCGGCAGTTCCTGAGGCTTCTTTGCAGTGCAACACGCACGCACCAAGCCAACTGAACGCCGCTTGAATTTGCCACCCACCTCTTGACCGCCAACTGATGA
>CACRXP010000039.1:245518-256952 GCA_902702965.1 Spirometra erinaceieuropaei | reverse complement strand
GTAGAAGAACCGGATTCGTTCGACTCTCTGGTTTCACGCCCGTCAATGCGATGCATTCCGACTTTTGCGCTTGGATAAGACTATACTTGAGCATAGATTCGCCTTCTACAGAGGTTCCCACACAATAATGTGCTGCCAAAATGTGTCTCGTGCAGACCCCTGGTAACTACGGGGCGGACAAGCTAGGCTGTATTTCCACATGTCGGATGAGAAATACCATTCCTTTTGTGCCGTCTCTGAGGGTGTCTGCGGGGGAATCTAGAACACCAGGAGAGTAAACTCATCTACTGAGTACTTGTTAGAACTGTCTGATTTTGGTAACCCTCCCTTGAGTGAAGTACCTGGTGTTTCATCCTGATTTTTGGTCATTAAAAAGTGACTCCACGGTCACTCCATCGGTCGACTGGATTTCAATCCCGCGGAAAAACTGTACTAGAAGTGGATACCAATAAAGTGGGAGGAACAGTTGTTACGGTTTACAACAGCCTGTCGCTGGCAAAGAAATCCTGGCTGACGCGTTCAACGTACACCCGGCCACCTCTTGTTGCAACAGTGTTCGCGGTGTACATCCATGACAAGTGCCACAGAGCTCCGCATAGGAGCGAATTAGTTGCCCAGAGAGAAGGCCCCAAGAACTGAGATTGTGTGTGAGTGGGTAGGGGGGGGGACAGCAATGAGCGAAATCTGTCATGCGCACAAGCGCTGCCTAAAAACGCCATACAGAAATGACTGACCGCTCACTTCAAGCGGGCTTGAAAGCATGCCTACTCATATCTCCCCTTCGGTGTGAGGTTTGTTCACCCTTCAGTGGTTTCGTTGGAGGAACGGGACCTGCCTCTTGACATAGGGTTCCCGCTGTACAACGTGTCTACGGGTGATGGTTAAACAGCCATCAGCGAAAACCAGGTCCGGAGTAAACAGGTCCCGGAGATTGACGAGTGGGGCTTCAGCGGATGCATTGCTATCACAATCTGGACCATTATGCGAGGAGCTCCACAAAGGGCCACCAAGCCCGACAGCGGCATGGACCGATACCAAATGAGTAATTACCACTGCGGCTTTGTTGATAAAGACGCCGGGTGGAGGATCTTTATAGTCATGCGCGCAAGTCGTGGGTTTATCGTGGCATACGGGAGGTTCTAAGGGCTGTGAAGGTTGTTAGGAGAACCCCTGTGTGCCTGTTACAGCTAGAGACAGTTTTGCTTGATTGTTTTACTCGTTCAAAGCAAGTTTCGAAGCAATTTGTTTCGGTTTTGTCTCGCAGTCTTGAAGTCGCATTGACAGAACCGAAATCGGCTAGATCGCAGTTGGTAGCCCGGACCCGCATTACAGGTGGCAGGGGGGTTTGTCTACCGGGGCTTTTTGTGGGGCTACATAATCACATCTGACCCATTTGAGGTTATGATTAGGGTACCGGTTAATGGTGTCCGATTTTCAGGTTAGGGTTTTGCCCTTTAGGCTTAGATTTTCGGGTTACGGTTTGAGTTTACGATTAGGTCTCTGTATTACGGTTAGGTTTTACAGTTAGGGCTATGTGTAAGGGCTACGGTTACGTTTGCGATTCCGGTTAGGGTTGGTGTTAGGATTAACGGTTAACGTTCAAGGTTACAGTTAGGATAAGGGTTAAGGTCGCCGTCCGGTTTCCCATTCCTGGCTACCAACTGCGATCTAGCCCCGAAATCATCCAATAGTTCAGAGGGACTTAAGCGCACACAAGTTTATTCGAAAGGCAACATTCCGGACGAGGCAACCGCCGTCTCCACTATATGCAAGTTCGGAATTTTGCACGAGTTAATAAAAAGTCATGATCGAGCTCCGGGGGGCATACTCTCAGCTTCCACGGACAGAGGATGGTCTTCTGTTTAAAGTGTTATCTTCTTCCAGCATTCTTCGTGGGGTGTAAATCTGATCGACACAGCTTTACGCAGGGCGGAATCCGAAACCTTCGAGGTGTGGGCGGCCCTGGGCCCGCGCGCACGCCCCTCCGCAAGGGTGACGTAGGCGCGAACGGCTGGGTCACGTGAGAACTGGTGAATGCCAGATTGGTGGGGTCAATGGGTGATTACAGATCTGGCAGGCGCCTGTGATTGGCCGCCCTTGAGATTGAGTGTGCGCGTGTTTCATCCGCCCGCAAGCCACGATCACATGACTTCTAGCGCGGCGTGCGCCAGAGGTGAGAAGCGCTCGATTCCATCAAGGAATGAAACGGAGAGAACTAGACTGGTGAGGACTGGTCGTTGTTGACCACCCACTCCTGACACCGACTCCACTGAACTAGATGTGGCCCTATTTAACTGCTAAAAAAAGTGTGTAGGATCAGGATCATAAAAGTACTCCATCTGCAAGTACTGGGCTGCGACTGACGAGCGCTTTTAACGTTAAAGGTACCCCATTTGCGTGTCTGTTTCTGAGCGTGTGGTCCCCCACCCCTCACGTTTGAAAACTGCACTTTGATGAAGTCTGTGGCCATCGCGCCCAACCGCATATCCGGCCAGCTTGACCCAGACATGCCGCTGGCGTGCGGGGGGGGGGATTTCGACCAAGTTCGGATCAAGTGCACCCTGAAACTATCAGAACCTGTTAGTAGTCATGAATGGGAGGGCTGTTAACCGGCCAGATGACTTGGTCGTCGCCAGGCTGCAATTGCTCCTTATCAATGTGGCACTCTTGGACGTGAGATCCGAAACCGCGCGGGTCACCATTGCACTCGAGGCACATTCGTGGATCCCGTCCGTTAACACGGTCAGACGTTAAAGTTGAGTCGCGCCCACGGACTTCATGATAACCTTTCCCTAGGCGCTTGTGAGGCCCGACAGATGGTGGACCGTGCCGGTTCGACTTGCTCTGAACACTGGACTCGACCAAACGACTTCTGGCGACAGGCCATGACAGCCAAAGCGTCCCGGGTTCACAAATCGGACGTTAGAGAAGGCAACAGAAACTACTGCTGCGAAGTGGGAACATAAAAAGAGCTTCAGATCGGACATGAGAAACGGTCTTTTTGCTTTATAAAGCGGCAAACCTGGAAGGTGGTTGACAGTGTGGGGGCGATAACAGCAGTGTTTTGGGGTTAACACTCGCGCAGACACGACGCAGTAGGACTGAATGTGGAAAACAGGTCCTGATGAGGAAAGTAACCGACGACGCGTGAGGGAGAAGGGGAAGGGGGGCGCCAGAGTCGAGAGGGACTGTGTGACTCAAAACTCGAGGACCTCGGTGCGCTGAGTGATGCCGTTGTAGATGAGGGGCTGGCTGAGAGGCACAAACTGGTGTGTTGCCAATTTTATCACCTCCTGGGCCGCAATGCCACCCATGAATGCGGCGATTGAGTGCACTTCACCGCCTCCGAAGCGACACATCTCCTACACGGGGGAAGGAGGAGGGGAATGGGGGGTGGAGTGATAATAACGAAGATTGGGGGCGGGGTAAGGCGAGTAACAAGCGCAGCTGAAGGCGTGTCGAAGGCAAGAAATCTGTGTTAGAGTAGGCGCATAACGAGTCGATCCACGAAATGGTAAGTTAAATAAACCACAGTCCCACGCAAACCACAAAAGTGGTTCCCCCCTCTCTGCAAACAGATGGGGGGGGGGAGGGTGGAGTAACGAATGCGTGTAAAATAATAAACCAACCCTCCAAACCAACATAGTGGATAGGTAGGGAACTACTCGACCGTATCATCCTCGGAATACTGCAGTGCAGACTGGCTCGCTCCTCAAAGAACCGCATAACTGCGGTTTTCTAGGACATACCTCATTGCCTTAGGACACACTCTGTGAGGTTTCCTTAGAGATGTACGCAAGGCCTGGTCCCCTTCTGACTTGTCTTATAGTGAAATTAGCCAACCTCTGACCAATATTATCGCACGCCAATCCCCCATAAAAAACGGCAAAACAGATGTCAGTAGAGAGAGAGGGGGAAGACCTCATACTATACAGGGGTTCTTCAAATTCAGCTAATGTTGAGGAAAAATCCGACCATCGGGTTGTGCCACAAAAATACTTCCTCTCAAAACGTGGTCTAATGAACCGTAGTCAGAGTAAATAGGAGGTGATATAGTGAGTTAATACCAGTTTTATTTTGTTTCAGAGAACCTAATGTCCGTCAAATTAAAAAAAACTGAATAAATGTGACAACATAATAAGAGTAACATTTAACAGTTGTGTTTTAGAGAAGTCAACACTAAATTATCTTGTAACAATTAGTTTAATGTCAGGTATGGCGGTTTGCCAACAGCCTGCATTCTGCGTATAGATTATAAAACGGTTTCACGAAAATCCGTTGTATTTTTTGCTTTTATATCCACTTAAGTGTGATTCACTAAGGCGAATGGAATTGCTGGATTCCCCTAAAAGTGACGTCATTGGGATAAAAGTTCTCATCAGCTTACATGTTGCCATATCGGCCAGTGACCAGCAAATTTTAACGGAGCTGGCAGGTGTAATCGCAAACCTATCATTTTTGTACCCGAAGAGAACTTTTCCTCTGTGAAATGAGTTTGCACTTTTCCCTTGTTCTGGGCTACGTTGAGTTACAGATCGCCCTTGAAATATCACAGTTCAGGCGCGGCAAACTCTGATTAGTAGAACTCTCGGGAGTAACTTACTCTCCCCTCAGAGAAAAACACCCTCAGATGCGCAACCGAAGTCAGCATAGACAATTGCCCGAGTATAACGCGACGTGCATTTTTGCTGAAATTTATAGGCAATTTGTGTGATAAAATCCCGTGGACACATTTTCTACACAAGAAATGGACAGTTACTTGAAGGGACTGGACGAGCAAGCAAAATGCGCAATATTTAAGGCCTCCCAAAATTCTCATATCAGTTTCCGTCATCAAGTTTCATGAGTTAGAGATAACGGTACTGTACTTTCACACCTAAGCAAAGGCACGCACATGAAAGAGTTTGGAACTCACGTAGATGTAGTCATCCGAGACACTGTTGATCGCAAGACCACTGGCCCTAAGGATACGATTGACATGTGCCCGCAACAGCGGCAGATCCATCTCCACCAACTGGTCGGCTGTGAGAGCGTCACCCCTCGCCGCCGCCTCACCAGCATTTTCGCCGTCACGTAGACGTGCCACCTTTTCAGCACGACCTGCGGTTGTGGCTGCACCACTGCAGTGATTCACGCTGCCCGGCCAGCGACCTTCCTCGGTTACGAAGCTCGCTGCACCGCGAAGGACGAAGTACCACAGCATGGAGTCGTTCTCCTCGTGTGTCGGGAGAAGATCTGAATTAAAATGTACGCACTGGCTACTCTCAATAATCAGTAGCAATGTTTGTTTGTATTTTACATAAGACCGTTGAATGACGTACTCGCACAGACAGGGACGCCGGAATGGCCACTTTTGGCTTTTTTGCTATCATCAGCCAGTAGTGCCCATCCCAGGATGTGCGTCCGAGCCAGGTGATCGTCGAGCGACGCCCTCAAGATCCCGCAATAGAAATGGATTAACGGACACCACTTTCAGTCAACACAGAGCGAGTCCGTAGTTCAGTGGCGGTTAGGGCTCGGGTTTAAAACTCCAGCATTTAGGCTCGGGTTGAATTAGCCCTAGCTGGTAACGACAATTAAGCCAGAAATTGCCACTCCAGTGCGCTTATTTTCTTCGGTAAGTCTTTTAGA
Organism: Spirometra erinaceieuropaei; assembly: GCA_902702965.1. Classification (NCBI taxonomy): domain Eukaryota; kingdom Metazoa; phylum Platyhelminthes; class Cestoda; order Diphyllobothriidea; family Diphyllobothriidae; genus Spirometra; species Spirometra erinaceieuropaei. Next base: position 251,321 of record CACRXP010000039.1, on the reverse strand, counting down.
CTACGAGCCTCCGTGCGACTGCATGTGTGGGCTATGGGTTCTCAGCTCCCAGACAAAATGGACCTGCCCATGCCCACGAGCGGAAAAGAAGCAACAAAAATTCGAGATAGAAGCTAAGGGTGTTACAATTGGCAGGGAGAAGGGAAGGAGAAAGGGATTGAGAAGCTGATGGATTCCTGTTTTAGATTGTTACTGACTACCGGCTGGATCTCACCTGTGGTTAGTGCGACAAGGGTATGATCTGTACCCGGGGTCAGCTAAAGATGACCTGAGGACCCTGTCTAACGGGGATGGTGGTAATAGGGGTTATACGGGTGGGGCACCGGACGCACGCAAAAGTAATTCGGGAAAAGTGATAAAATAAGTATAATAACATCGAAAACCTTCTAGTGTGCCTCGAAGGTAAACGGTAAGTAGGCGCACAAATTCGAAAAACCAACCAAAAACGGTAGTCAAGGAAATTCAGGCAACTGAATTAACCGGCGTCAATTGAATAACTGAAGCTCAGGTTCCAAAGGGACTAATAGCCAGTGGGAACTGGCCTCAGACGTTAATCGAAAGCGCAAATAACCCAGATTGAGTGTTATATCAGGAGACGCAATAACTGTCAGGAATTTACAAAAAATTCAAAACGAAGCGCAAAAAGGAAATATAACAAGGTAAGCTAAATTACAGTAAGAAAGATTAAAAGAAAAGACAAGTCTGATAGTGTAAAGAGGCACGGCCTACAAATAGACATATATAAGTATAGGTAATGGAAGTAAGTCATGATGTATAACGAAGACTTCTGCGTGTAAAATAAATTCCAAACTTAAATATTGAAACACAATCTGTCTATGTAGATATTTGCATCAGTATCTCTAAGTGGAAAGTAGTTGCAATAGCAGGAAATGGCGATAAGCCGTAAACTAATTCTTTTTTTTCAAGCGCAGACCACCGTCTGAACAAACTGTAAGACGCAGGCAACCCCAGAGGGACATACCAACGGAAGTTGAAGAGGTAATGAAAATATTGAACTTCGCTAAGGTGGTGCAATATTGCCAAGATTACATGAAGGAGGCCCTGTGTTAGGCCGAGCTGTCTGGACCCAAATTGACGAGATACACTATCGTTTAGTGGTTTGCACTAAACACCACTGGCCTAAAACAGGCACGGGAAACCTCCCTGTCTCACATGGCGGAGGTGTACCCCGTGAAGCAGCCGAGCGATTTGTATGCCCGATAGAACTGGTACACAACAGTCAATTCCCTCAGCTGTAAGAATTTTCATGTGCATAAAGTAATCGCAAAATACTCAGCGTTGATTGAGGACAAAACTTTCGCATGACGTCTAACACGTCTGGTGTGAGGAGCACAATCATGAATCTATATGGACATCACTGTAGCGTCTGGTTCTCGGGACGGTTGTTTTCAAAGTCAATAGGACAAGCCGGTGAAACATGCGGACCAGACCTAAGTGGTACACGAGAAAAACGTAATCGAACAACACTTACTTAAGTAAATACAGTAGTCAGTTGTGTGTACTATTAAGTCTACCCCGGATACAATCATACCCTTGCCATTAATGCACGCTGTATGGACGTAGCCCCGAACTTGTGGCGTGGCAGGCTGGCGTCATCGTCCTTCCCATCCTCCGATCCCGTCCATCAGCAGACGAGGTACAGCCATTATAGTCAGACTTAAGAAATGTCACCGGACACCAAAATTTATCGGTAAGAGAAGAAAACCAAAAACGGCAGGAGACGAGGTCCCCTTAATTGTGTAATGTTAATAAAAAGACTACTGATGCGTATATTTTGGGGAGTAGATAACAGACCCAGCTACTTCGTAGGCACTGCAACTAGCGGCTGACTCCGAGCTGTTTTAAAACATGCGCCCTTACATCAGGAAAAACAGGGCGCAGTTAGTAAAAAAAGACAAGAAAAGAAACTGTTGCGCATGACAATCTCAAGTTCACACTTACAAAGGTCCTCGGAGCGCACAGGCGACAATTTGAGGACTTCCTCGAGAGAACGGCATCTGATGACTTTTAAGTAGGCCGCATTTCGAGCTTGAGGGAAAGTCATTAGAAAGAGCACGAATTAAGATACGATGGAAGTTCAGCAGCATGTGAACGAGCAAGTTATTTCTTTAAAAAACCGAACGTTTTGTTGGTTATATCAAATCGGATAGGTAAATATGGGTGATTTCGTGTTTTAAAAAGCACGTATACCGCATGAAGGCAATCGCTTCTTTGCGCGCATCGATATTTTCCCGCCAGTTGCGAATCGTGAAAAGGCCCACCAGTAGGCGGCTATGCTTACTTTCGAGCAAAAGATAAGCTACTTTTTGTGTGTCACACGGCCAGCTTATACGTAAACTAGAAACGAAACACGCAAAAGATTAAGTAATGGTAGGGGGCGCTCACCGATCGTTCTTACGGAACTCACTCGTACCGTTGTACCTTACGGGCCCTCTCTCGAGCCCAACCAACAGCCGCACAGCAGAGCATGACATAGGCAGAGTGTTATTAAAGACGAAGACAAGGGAGGCTGGAATGGCCATTTCTGGCGTGTTAACCGTCGTCAGCCAGTCATACCCATATTCTCCCAGGCTGATTAATCGGGGGTGGATACTCGGTACGGAACGATCGGTGAGCGCCCCCTACCATTGTATATTCCCGATCGAAAACCGACAGGGCTGCGGGCTCGTGGCCCAGTGGTTAGAGGCGTTGGACTTCCAACTAACAGGTCGCGAGTTCGAGCCTCAGGTATGCCACACTTCGGGGTTGGGTATGACTGGCTGATGACGGCTAACAAGTCAGAAATGGCCATTCCAGTCTCCCTTGTCTTTGCCGGCAATAACATACTGCTCAGAAAATTAATTGTTTTTTCAAGAGTCTTGCCGTCTAGCGGTGATCGGTCACAGATAAGGTCATTGACCGGTGTCATGCGTTTTCGATTAGGAACGCTTGCTTGTGTGGGGGGGGGTTGTTGTGCTGATTATCTTGTGGCACAACATCAGACATGCCAAGGTGTTACCTTTTAAAGGACCTTATTCTCGGCCGACTGTTAAAACCACACTTCGTTACAAATAACTACTGCAGTAATATCCATTTTTCCCAGTGCATTCTGATGTCTTCATAGCTAGCGAATCAAGTCCTATGTTGTCAGAAGGCGCTATGACATCCCTGGTCAACGCCGACCCCAGATGGTTATTGTACACCGTTCCAACCCCAGGCGATGACAGTGATGTGTACTCCACGTAATCTACTGGAATGGCCATTTCTGGCTTATTAGCCGTCGTCAGCCAATCATACCCAAGCCCAAAGTGTGGAACACCCGAGCCTCGAACTGGCGACCTGTTAGTTAGAAGTTTAATTCCCCTAACCACTGGGCCACGAGCCCGTTGTCCTGTCGGTTTTCGATCGGGAATATACAATGTTAGGGGGCGCCCACCGATCGTTCTTACGGAACTCACTCGTTCCGTTGTCTCCCTTGTCTTAGTTGGCAATGCTATTCTGCCTATATCATGCGCCGCTGTGCGACTGCTGGTTGGGCTGGAGAGAGCCCGTAAGGCACAACGGAACGATGAGTTCCGCAAGAACGATCGGTGAACGCCCCCTACCATTGTATATTCCCGATTGACAGGACAACAAGGCTGGTGGCCTAGAAACGAAACAGGCAGAAAATTAATTGTTTGTCTAAGAGTCTTGCCATCTAGCGGTGACCAGTCACAGATAAGGGCAGTGACCGGTCTCATGTGTTTTCGATTAGGAACGATTACTTATGTGAGGGGTTGTTATGCTGATTATCTTGTGGCACAACATCAGACATGCCAAGGTGTTACCTTTTAAAGGCTCCTCTTCTCGGCCGACTGTAAAAACCGCACTTGGTAACAAATAACTACTGAAGTAATATCCATTTTCCCCAGTGCATTCTGATGTCTTCATAGCTAGCGAATCAAGTCCTATGTTGTTAGAAGGCGCTCTGACATCCCTGGTCAACGCCGACCCCAGATGGTTATTGTACACCGTCCCAACCCCCTGCATGACAGTGATGTGTACTCCACGTAATCGACTTACAAACATAACTCACAGCCCATGCCATCCCCTCCCCCCTGGACCGAAAGACCATAACACGCCGACCTCGCCATGTGGGTGGCGTGGGAACGATGAGTGTTAATAACCCTCTGAGACACTTATAAACCCTGTGAACGTCTCATATGTTCACTATATTTTCTATGTAACTGCATGGGCCTGATGATGAATTACCGGGAAAAATTGTTTGTCAACTTGACGATATAAAACATGAATAAAAATACTCATTCGTGTATTCGTTTTGGTAGCAAATAACTTCTTTATTGAATTTTATACGCGAAGAAAGTGTACATTTTGAATCCAGTATGCCGTTGCTCTAAGGGTTTGCAGTCTACAAGCCGCACACTTCCCGTGTAAGATACCACGTGGGGCTCATAAAATTTTGCCACGGATGTGGACTATGTCGTACACTTCATAAGCAGAATTATTAAATAGACTGGTATGAAACTATCTGAACAGACACTGCGTGGTCTTAAAAAATCCCATAATTAGAAACTTTCGTAAAACCGAAGGACACATTTACTTTGAGTATAAAATTTAATAAAGGCGGGATTTGCTACTAAATTAGCACAAGAAAGAATATTGCGCGGAAGGTTTTTTTTTAATACATACATGAAGACACACTCATGAGACATACATACTCATGAAATGTTAACTGAAATTCTGAAATGCGTGTTAGACTCAAAAAGATTGCTTAAGTGGCGTTGTAATATTAACCCCCGCGCAGCATAATCCCAAGATAATTCAGTTACTTAAGGATGTCGGCTTTTGAACGATCTTCTTTTCGGGCGCCTGCAAAAACAACACTCTAAAAAGTGACTGCTCAAGTAATATGGGTTTTTCGCATTGATTTTCGATGCTCTTATAAATTCAAATATATATTTTATAGAAGACATGCGTCAAAATATTCATTATTTTACTCATTTGGAAGAAAATAACATCTTCTTTATATTTTATACTTGAATGAAGAGTATAATTCGGCTTTAAAAAGCTTTTCCAATTCCCGGATAATTTTGAACCCGACCTGCCGTTACACTTCCATTCAGGGCTCACAAGCTACAAGCTGCATATTTGTTGTGTGTGGAAAATCATACACCCCTACACGCTATTAAGAATAGACCGTAAGGGGTTCATGAAATCTCGCAACGGGTTTGAACCACATCGTAAACTTTACAAGCAACATAAGTAGGTGGAGGGACATGATGTTTTATTGACGTCTCAAAAAATCTCACAATAAGAAACCTTTTAAAAACCGAATTATACGCTTCCTCCAAACATAAAATTTGAAGGAGACGTAATTGCCTACCACATGAGTGAAATAATGAATATTTTTATGCACGTTTTCTATGAAATATATCCTAATTTATAGGGTCATCGAAAATCAATGAAAAAAATCATACTACTTATCGGGCACGGTATACGCCACAGGGTCGTCGGAGTAGTCGAGGTTGTCAAAGCCATATACATAGAGAGACAGGTCGCCACATGGAATACCCATGAGAATGGATTTTCACAAAACAGATTGTGGGGCAAGTAAGGTTTAGCCAAACCGGCGCCAGAATGAAAATGAATCTTTTAAAGACTAAATGGGAAAAGGGATTTTTGGCTCCAGCACAATACTGGAAACTCACCCAGAACACGAACGTCTTCCAGTGTAAGTCCCTCCATCTGAAAAAGAAACGCGGGTGGAAAGATAAATAAGCGATTTTAAAGGTGTATTGGGGGA
>CACRXP010000039.1:216224-245358 GCA_902702965.1 Spirometra erinaceieuropaei | reverse complement strand
GACAATTAGCAATCTAATAATACAACGTAAACGCAGTCCTGATAGGTGCCCAATAAATTGTGTAGCAAACCGCCTTTGATCCTGCCATTGTGGGTCAGACAACTGCGGAAAGGCTCAACGACCTATGCTAGCGCTCCTATCATCAACCAGAATAACGAGTTAACGGGCCGTTCTTTGGAGGAAAGAATGCCCTTACTGAGTTGGTTCTTGCGGTTGGGCGAGAAATCGCGCCTTTCCCCTCACGCCTCCGAGACAGCTATTAAAGGTCGCTGAATTCTGCCGAACGGCCAGTAATGCCCTATTTTTGACAGACAACATGCTCCATGTCACAATATCACTTCAGTTTGTGACTTATTTCTACGGGCAACTGATTTCCCAGATTAACGCCCGACTACACCTGAAGGTGTTACCCCTGCACAGTTCGTGACTGCTCATTTGCTAGACCCCCGAGTCTGTAAGTTTCATCGTTGGCCTTCGCTGAAGGCTAGTTCCACTATCTGCCTCCTGTGGACACACTGGCAGATCCCGTCTTACCGAGATTGCCGTCATCTCGGCATTGAAGTCGAGACGAGTAAGATGTCCGCTGTCTCACCAGGGCAGTCCAGTCCGCCCGATCTTGATAGGCGCCGAAGTGGGACTGTTGATGCGATATACGCATGAAACCGCCTCCCCGCTCTGATGGGGAATCGACCTAATTAAAAGGTGTCCTGTTGAAAAAACGAACAGCCCGGGTGTTCGCCTCCGTCGGCGAAATCCGCTGTCTCCGGTAAAAAACGACTAGGGACACAGGGTCAGTTGGGTAAGCCACTGTCTTAGACTGACGTCCTAATCTATGCTGAGAGCAACCTGTCAACATACACTGGACGCCCATGGAGGTCTGCTCTGAAAGGTTACAAATGGTGTTTCAACATCACTTCAGACCAGAGGATTTACTGACAACAACGAACAAAATGATGGGAAGGTGAAGTACCTTTGTCTCAGTAACAGCTGTATTAACAGCTCGACATGCCTCCTGAAAGTTGGTCAGCTCAAAGAACGGTTCGAGGGTCTCTCCTCGGGCCTGACACTTCTCCAACAAGTCGCAGGAGGCTAGAAGGAAGTGGTAAAAATATGAAGTGTGCGGTTTCATTATCAGCTGGAAGCCTGGTGAAACGTGGTATTGAAAAGACACCCTAAGTGGGTGTGTGCACAAAAGATCAGGGAATCATGTGCAATAAAGTTATGCGCGGCTGTCCTGGGTTTGAACAGGATCCTTGCCCAAGATGACTTCTTGGTAAAAATGGGGGTACAGTGACCTACCGAGGTTTTGAATTCCACTAACTCAATGACATCGTCCGCTTGGTTAGGCTTTTCTACTAGCCAAGCTAGGTCCGAGCTACATCTGTCATCATCAGCACGCACTCTTAGTCCCTCAGGCGCACTGGATCAGTTCGTTTGCCTCACAATCGACATCATCACTTCGCTCTGTGCCCGGCGGGGAGCTGTAGCCGACAACCATCATAGTCATATCATGCGGCCTTCTTCAAGGCACCGTCGTGTCAAGGTCACTCGCCTCCACAGCGAGCGCGGTTCCAGACGCGCTCACCTGCAACCACTCGGACGAACGTGTGTCCGCAGAGTCGCAGCTAATCACGCACCAGCCTCCTGCGAACACAACATAAGCCACTTGGACACCACCCCTCGGCCAGTGTAACACCACTTGAGATTGGTGCGCAAACCTACAAAAGTACCTACCACCACTGTCTCACTAACTCTCAGGCACGACTGGACGCAGTCAAGGCTAGCCCTGGTTTTACCAGCAGCCACTACCGCCTGAGAGGACAACTCAGTGCACAATAAACCCTTCAATCTGGTGACTTCGGCCTTTTCCTAGAGCACGGGATTTGGTTTGAGTGTGCTCTAACTGCTTGGGCGCTACAACTTTTCGAGGTGCTGTGTCTGCTGCCTACTGTCAGTCTACACCACATAACAGCACCGAACAGGATGTCAAATGTCAAAAATGCTGTTTGCTGCCTCAAGCCGTGCGCCACCAGCAGACTCGCGAGTTCTCCAAAAAGCGACGAGGTTAAAAGATCGCGTGGGCTTAGTTCCATTTTAGTGGTAGGTTATAAATGTTGTGTAAGGGCATCCTTGCCAGCGTTACTAGCTGTCTAGACTTTAAGGTCTAAGGCTTAGTAATCATCGGTTGATGTTTTATTCACCAATGATGGGAGCAGAACAGTGCTTGCCTAATTTTCACAACGGCGCCATGCCAGACGGATAGGTCGGCATTGGTAAACGGCAAGGGTTCAATGACCAGTCAAGAAGGGGATCCACCAAATTAGCCCCGACGGCTAAAGCCTCCTATCAGTAAATACAGATTGTCAGTCCAACAGGCCTTACAGTTTTTCTCTCTTGATTTCTTCGGGCAACTTCGGTATTTCCCTCGAAAACGTGCCCATATACCCCGAGCTAACATCGCTTGTGCCGAAGACGAAGTAGACGTGTGCAGTAGGACATTCCTAACAGGTCGAGATGGGGGGTCTGAGGTTTGCTGGTATAGGTAGAAACTGTAGTAGACGTCAAAATTTCAGGGTTTTCGATACTCATCTCGCTTGGCGCGGTGAAGGTAGAGCAGCATTAATTCGCAACCACACAGCAGGCGCGCGAGAGACAGCGAGATCCTATCCTCTTCCCCCACAGACGCTGCAAAAGGCCCAGCCTGGATGTGACAATGACGGCTCGGTCGCTGCGAACGACAAGTTCACCGTGTGTCCCATGGGCTGGGCACAGCCCCGGCGACTATCGCAGCGCCTAACGCACTCTCTCCCGTCTTCCCCCTCCACTAAGCTCCAATAGCAAGATAGTGCCAATACGAGCGGGGGTGGCTGACAAGTCCAAACAACCCGCCTACGCGTGCCACACACGTGCCAGTAGAGCGTGCACGAAGACATCAGAGGGATGGCGGCTCGGATATAACATCATTGATAATACCATAAGGACTGCATTTCAAACCCAAAGGGCAGTCAAGCACGCGTGGGGTAGAAGAGAAACGGAAGCAAGGGGCCTGACTAAGGCACAGCGTCCGATATCATTTCCAGTCAACGAGGATTGGTCCCGCTACGACCGAAGAGACAAAAAGAAGGGTGATCCGGACACTGCGCGCATTTACCTCACTACCGAGTATTGCCGGCGGACGCAGCGGCGGGTGACATTGTTTTTTGGCTTAGCTACTGTTGCTGGCCGGTCCCAGGTCAAGGCTGACGTCGCTCGGCCAGTAGCGAAAAGGGCTCAGGTGTTGAAATATTTATAGGATGTACAGTAGATGTGCTAACTAATGAAATGTCAACCAACATTTCGAAATGCGTTATCGTTTCGAAAAGATAAATTAAGTATTGTTGTAAAACTAATCATGATGCAGCGTAAATCTGTAATGATCCAGTTACCTCAGGGTGTCGGCTTTCGAAAGAACTTATTTTCGGCTGCATGCAAGATCTATACTCTGCAAAAAATGAATGCTTAAGTAGTATGTAATTTTCTCATTGATTTTCGATGCCCTTGAAAATTCAATTATATTTCATGGAAAACATGCATAAACATATTTATTCTTTTACTTATTCGGAAGAAAATCACGTCTTCTTCCAATTTCATACTCAAAAGAGTAGTATAGTTCGGTTTTAAAGAAGTTTCTAGTTGTGAGATTTTTTAATACCGTTAAATGGCCGTTCATTAAAGGTCATGTATCTTCATTTACGAATGTGGCTTGCAAAGTTAACAATATTGCCCAAATCCACTGCTTAATTTTATGAACCTCATATGGTCTCCTCTTAACACCGTAGAGAAATACATGGTTTTCCGTACACGGAAAATATACAGCTTGTAGTTTTGAAACCCTGAATGCAAGTGTAACAGCAGGTCGGGTTCAAAATTATTCGGGAATTATAGAAGTATTTAAAACCGAATTATGCTCTTCTTTTGAGTATGATATTGGAAGAAGACGTGATTTTCTTCCGAATAAGTAAAAGAATGAATATTTTTATGCATGTTCTCCATGAAATATAATTGAATTTTCAAGGACATCGAAAATCAATGAGAAAATTGCATGCTACTCAAGTAGTCATTTTTTGCAGAGTAAAGATCTTGCATGCAGCCGAAAATAAGTTCTTTCGAAAGCCGACACCCTGAGGTAACTGGATCATTACAGATTTACGCTGCATCATGATTAGTTTTACAACACTACTTAAGTTATCTTTTCGAAACGAGAACGCATTGCGAAATTTTGGTCCACATTTCATGAGTTAGCACATCTACTGTAGTTGCTAGGCCGCTACATGACTGTCAGAGTTGGCAGCTCCCAAATGCATCCCGGTCAGACTGGCCTCCCTGTTACATATTCGGCGTTGAGACTTTGTCTAGACAAAGTAGTTAGCCGCGAGGAGAGCGTGCGGATGACCACTGTTCCTGGTGTCAATGTCGGCGAGCCAAATTGCCCAAGAGTCCACACGGATGACGAAATCCGGCGGTAAGCAACTCGACTACGTACGATGAGCGTGGGAGCCGATAAGCTTGAGCGTCACACAGGCGTATAGCAACTACAGACTTCAACACCTGACCAGTCGGGCCGTGATGCACTCGGGGGCCGCCAACTATGAAAATAGTGCAACGGCCTAGCAACTACATCCTATAAATACTGCAACAGCTGGGCAATCCACTACCCTTACCTTACTCTATCTCTGATGATGGACTAGAGAGAGAATCCGAAGGAATCCGGAGGAATGACGACTGACGAGGCGTGCACGAGGCTGACTTGGGGAACTTTCGGGAGCCCATAACGACAACCGGCTAACTTGCTATTTATGCGAACCTTTGTTGGGTGAGTACTGCTTCCGCTGGCATTGCTGATGAGTCTAACGGTGCAGTACTCACGACGCCAATCGCCAACACCAGTAACGATGACGTGGCCATTGGGGTAACGGGCGCGAAACATCAAGTTGGTATTGTACACACTCGATAAACACCGGAGCTCTTACTTTTGATTATTGTACGACGGCTTGCATGTCGCAACCCTTGCTTATTGCTGTCTTTGCAGACGACTTCAAGAGCGAATCTTCTAGAACGTTACTTTTATAAATTTATTCGCTCAACGATCGAGCATGCTTCCTTTCATCCGCCTCTTGTGACTTTTTAGACGTGTACTGAACCGCCCATCAACCATGGTTGATGGACCTTGAAGGTCTTACAGAAGGTGGGCAAACTCATGAAATGCCAACCGGAATTCCGAAACGCGTTTTCGTTTCGAAGAGATTAATTAAGTAGGGTTGTGAGACTAATTACTTCCTTGCGTAATTCTATAATAATTCAGTTACCTCAGGATGCCGGCTTTCGAACCAACTTCTTTCCGACTGCATGCAAAAACTATAGTCTGTTGAAAATGTCTACTTACGTAGCATGCTTTTTTCTCATTGATTTTAAATGCTCTTAAAACTTCAATTATATTTCATGGGAAACGTGCATAAAAATATTCATTCTCCTGCTCATTCGGAGGAAATTACATCTTCTTTCAATTTTATATTCGAAGGAAGGGTATAATTCGATTTTCAAGAACTTTTCCGAATCCCGAATAATTTCGAACCCGACCTGCTGTCACACTTGCATTCGAAACTACAAGCCGTATATTTTCCGCGTATGGAAAACCGAACATTTCACTACGGTGTTAAAATGCGACCATATGGGGTTCATGAAATCTAGCAGTGGATGTGAGCCATATTGTTAACTTGACAAGCCACATTATTAAATGCAGAGACATGACGTTTTATAAACGGCCATTTCACTCTATTAAAAATCACACAATAAGGTGCTTTATAAAAACCAGATTATACCCTTCCTTCGAGTATAAAATTCGAAGAAGACGTAATTTTCTACCGAATGTGCAAAAGAATTGATATTTTTATGCATGTTTTCCATGAAATATAATTGAAGTTTTAAGAGCACCGAAAATCAATGAGAAAACTGCACGCTACATAAGTAGCCATTTTCAACAGACTATAGTTTTTGCATGCAGTCGGAAAGAAGTTGGTTCGAAAGCCGGCACCCTGAGGTAACTGGATCATTACAGAATTATTCTGCACGATTATTAGTTACACAAGCCTACTTAATCTTTTCGAAAAGAAAACGCATTTCGGAATTTCGATTGACATTTTATGAGTTAGCCCACCTACTGTATGTCCAGACGTCCTGTCCATAACTGCCAGTGCGCGGATTTAGTAAATTTCTGGAGCCTCAGAATTCGTTAATTCAGTCAGACCTTGTAAACAACTCAAGATCCCCAACCTAAAAGCTAAATGATTTTTTGAAAGCAAAATATTCCCTTCTCACGAAATCCAAGTTTTAGGAAGACGTACTTCCTGAGAGGCAATTATGCTATGTGCCTCGGAAAAAAATGCTGACTGGATACAAGTATGAAGGTTGATTAGAAACGCGTATAGTATAAAAGCATAGGAGTGAAGTAGGTACTGCAAGCTGGGGAAATCCGCAGTTGCGGGCCGGCATGCTCTTTGTCTGGCAGTACTGAGATGTTGTGCAGATTTGATCAGTTTATGAGCTGCAGCGTGGGAAGGAAACAGCTTGCCCAGCATCTGTCTGACAGAAGTAAGATCTAGATCGGCTTAGCTCTCCTGATCCATTTCTTCTATTCTTACAGCCTCTGGTGAAGCTCTGTTCTTCGTAGTGAGACTCCTTCCTTTCAGAAAGCATAGTCAGAGGTTTCAACAGCTTCAACACACTGTGCTGCAGCGCGTAAGAATCCAGGACGCAGTTTGCTCAATGATAGAAAATTAGGCCTAGGTCGGCTCCTTGGAGCTCTGCTACCGGTCCGCCTACTCCACCCCCCCTTCCGAGGTTAACGTTACTAGGAAAGTAGGTGGGAGGACAAAGCAGGCGATTCTTACCCAAGCCGATCATCTTCTTCAGCTCCTGTTTGTCTGCGTAGGTGCTGGGGAATCTTCCATGCTGAAGGGAATAAAAATGGCTAAAAGTCTAAGAAAATGGTGTAAAAACTGCAAACCAACAACACTCCTGCTTCCCCCTCCCCCCCCCACCCCCTCCTCGGACTTTCGCGGACTTAAGTATAGAAATAAAACGAGGTAATTTGAGAGGCACAAAAAAACCACGATCGCTGACCTTGGTAGGGAGGTTCGATGACTTGTTTGTTAGAATGACATCTGGCAAAATGCTAACTGGAAAGGAGGTACTCACACAACAAAAATACGTTTGCGGAGGAAGGGCAAACGGACAGCCTACCGCTAAGTGGTCGCAGCTACGTCTTTCGGCTGAGTGTGAATTAGACAACATTTTTGCCCTATTCGTGGAACAAGCCTGTTTTACTCTGTGCGATTGTTCTCTGGGTAGACCTGTGCAAAACGACAGAGGCGCAACCCCATTCGTAAGTACTCGTAGGCAGGAAACTTCACCAATCTCTTGCCTTTTCTGCAGGCCGACAAAAAGTGACTTGCTTTTGGCAGTTGACCAAGTGAGTAATCTTCGCTGAAGCTGGCTGGTTGACTTATTATATCTGATAAAACTTCCTTGCATGGGCGTATTTGCTTGTAGTTCGCTGATTCAGAGGGTCACAACAGTCTGGATTAGGGGTAACGGCTTGCGCAGCCTTGGCCGGGACAAGATTCGGCTCTATGATGAACTAGCCGTTTTGCCCGCCCTCCGGCCTATGCAGACTCTCTTTCACCTGTCCAACTGTAACACACTTCATACGGGCGGATACTCTTAGCCAAAATCGTTGCTATAAGAAGCACAGGAAAGGATCACTGGAGCCCAACTTCAGCATTGATCAGGTTAATTACACTTACAGCGGTGCGAAAGCGTTCCACGAACTTGTGAATAATAATCAGCCAGGGTATATGAACCAGCTCCTTGGCAGGCAGGGTCTCCAGATCATGATCTGGTTGGTTGGCCAACTTCACCAGAGCAGGCAGAGGACGGTCAAGACGAAAGTCTGGTCTGGTGGAGTCCGGATGCGACTCAATGATGGCGTGTTCGAGCACTGAGACGCGTAGATAGCCCAAGAAGCCGGTGCTATTACAGATGACGACGGGAATTCGGGCCGGCGAGACTATACGGCTGAGTCGTAGCAGCTGACTAGAAAGAAATGAAGACGGAATTTTTTTAAGGCAACAGATGGCATTCGGAGTGGAGAAGAAACAATTGATTTCGGATAGGGAGTGAAGTTGTTCAAAGCACGCCACGAGGTATCGTCTGTTCACATAGAAAAACAAAAAATACAGCTGAGAGGATACCAGAGGCCTTGTTTGCGCAATGTTCTATTTTTGGCAAAAGTATCGGGCAACCCCAGCGTCGTAAAGTCCTAAAACATGCTGATGGCTAGACACTACTGGGGCTTGGTTGCATCAACTGATAAGCACGCGACATGAATTAAGATTGAAGAATAAGCCGTGGAATGCCGGTTTTGCGATGACGGCCCTCCCAGTCACCTAAAAAAAAGTCGCTACTTAAACAGTCTAATTGTTTGTTTTTGTTATTCGATAACCATCTAACATAATATCTTTTGCTCCAATGACAGGAGACGTGTTGGTTTCCTGCAATAGCGTTGTTTCCAATGGAGAGCCTTTTAAAATGTAACGCCCCTCGGCGCGAACAGGATTGTTTGAATGTGTGAACACTTTTTGGCGCGAGGACCTAGGGTGGAGATGGCGTAGTCGCGTGTCGGTGAAGATAGCCGGTGTCCCTCCCTCTCTCCTCCGCCGATCCCCTCCCCCTTGTCGTACCGTAACGTATCGTCCGTACCGCTAGCCTCCTTGCTACATCGGCACCCCCTCGGCCCTTCCCTGCAGTTGCCCCCAGCGCTGCGCTCCCCACAGGTTTACTAGCTGGTATGTTGGCATCGCCTCTCCACCCCGACAGGTCATTCTACAGATGTAACCATCCTTCCTGTACTGTTACGATTATTATACGTTTTCCCCGTGCAATCTCGTCATATTACACTTTATCTCTTACTCGACACGCCTTCTTCACTTGTGTATGGATGTGTATCAAGGAATGCTAACAGTTCCGTTCAGGTCTACCCCGGTCAAGATCTCTTATCAGCGTTCTCTTACTTTGGTGTGTGCTATCCTTGACGTTCTCGGCCGCTACAAAAAGGCGAAAATAGCTTTTTCTGACATTACCTCAAAATGATCATTAGCACATCCGCGTGTTTACTGATCCTGTTCGCAAAGCATGCTGACTGTGCTTAATACGCACTTTCAACAATTTTACGAGATTTAGAATGCCCACGTTAACAGGAAAAAGACAACAGTATGAGGGCGTAACAAAACAAGTAATGTCGCAAGCAAACAGAATTGACAGTTTTGGAAACGAAGACAGGAGAGACACACTTTCATAAAAAGGTGACTAAATGACCACTTTATTTGTTCATTCTAGGTGAATTCATCGATGGTCAAGAGAGACTCTCGAGAGGGAGACCAACATGGTTATTTGTGGAGTATTTTCCATGGTCGAACGGCCATACTCTAGAATCTTAATTACTGACTGCTCATCAATATACCATTGCCTACAAGAATTTTAGACCGGGGAGGTCCAAATTCAAGTGGAATGAAATAGGCTAAGATCGATGAACGCCACTCCCAAGGTCAAATATCTGTCGGTGAGGCGGGCCTTATTCCCAAAGTGGGATCGGCGTAGTTCGTTTAAAAGACAGCCTATAGGGACTCGATATTATGCTCCAGGTTGAGGCACCGACACGTAGAAGACACATCAAACTTTCAGGAAATGCTTAGCAATATCTTTTCCGACAGTCAGTTCGGGAGGGAAGGTGCGGGGTATGACAGTTGTCATTCTCTGACGGTCGTGTTATGGCAGCACGGTACATCGAAAGGCTACTGCCGCGACCCAGATCCACTGTTATCATGGCAATCGCCGACTTAAAAATGTGTTTGGCTATTCGTACGAAGTTCATCGAAAAACCAGATGGAAAAAAGTTTTTGGTGCAACCAGCAGGTCACAGTTAAAGGTTGCGGTGAGAAGCAAACACTTAATGGCTTTCATGGCCTTAGCGTCGTAATGCGATTATCGCGCTTTAAGGTATTTTATAAGCCAGATCTCAGTATTTCGCTGGCAACGAGATTAGGAGCAGTAGTCAACCTCGCATCAAGTCCCCGTCTAGGCGCACCACTCTACGGATCAAACTAGAACACTCAAGCTGAACACGTATACACTAATTTTCAGAATGCAGCCGGCGGCTGTGGGACTTCATGGTCTACTGCAGCAAAGAAAATGAATTGTGTGAAGTTAACTCTACCTTTCTCGGACGTCAGTGTAGACAATGACGCTGAAGTTGAGAAAGAATCCCGGATCGTTGTCCAAAAGCTCGTCCAGAGTCTGGATGAGTAAGAGAGAGAACTAGGTCTCACCTCCACAACAAAGGCTCCCTTAACGTCCTGATTCAACTCCGAAATCAATTCAGTAACCGCCTGAGCTCGTGGCTATAAGAAAAGGATGCAAAGGGTTCCATTTGTCGACTAACCTTTCCAAGATACGCTTTTGTGACAAAGAAGCTGTGATCCACAAGGAGGGTTAGCTGTTCGGACTAATAAAAAGGCAAACTTACTTGTTTCCAAGATCACTTTCAGTTACGAGAGCACTGTCAACAATGGTAAAGTTGCCAACGCCTTTCGAGTGAATGCAAAAATAAAGTTAGGGGAATAGGGATACCGGGAAGAACAAGATTTTTCAGCAGTTCAGAGCCCACTGCACTGGCGCGAATAAGGCAGACTCGGACTCCTTCGAGGACTTCCTGGCCACGATCACCCCAAAGGCGCAATTGTCGATCATAGCGTTGCTCTTTTGCTTGCGAAATTGTAGTCACTGTCATTCCGACTGGCGGGATAAATGTAGCTAGAACGGAAGAAAATGTCGCTGACGGTTCATACTGACGAGTTCATGTTTAGTTATAAACGTTGGTACACGAGTAAGGTGGTCGAATGACGAAATTAGCGACCAAAGCAGCACCAATCGTAGTAAGGTGTCTTAATATCCGATTCTACTCTAATGTAATAGAGATGAGCGGGTTACGCAAATAAGTCCTGGAATTACATAAAGATAGACAGCACACCAAATAACTATAAGCCAAATGCTGGGAGTATACAGTTGAAATCGGTCGGGAACGTCGCCGGCTTAAGGACGCTCTGGTGCGAAAAAGGAGGCACAGAAGCACATTACATTAGAGAACAAGGCATCCATCACACCTCGACGGGATGCCTCATTGTCACAGGTCAATGATACGTTTTTACCGTCTACGAAGCCTTGATCACATAATACCAGACGTTGAATGGTTTCAGAAAGTTAAGCGTATTATACAGTCCATGGGAGACATGAACTACCTAATAAAATCGAGCCTACAGCTGTATAGCCACGACCTGGCAGCTCCGCTTTTGCAGCAATTTAGTTACTAAATGTCTGACTGCCTGACGAGGCACAACCTGCGCGAGTAACTCAAACCTGCTGCCTAAAAGGTACCCAAAATTGCCATTCAACCGCATAAATAGTCCTGGACTATCAGAACACCATTAATAGAGGCTGGCGGGGTTGTAATTCGATAAAATTGAATCAATATTGATTCGATTGTGATCGCGCATTTTCCACCTAGTCTAACTATAAGGTAAGACCTGGCGCATAACAAGAGCGAGGACTAAAGTACCCCACGAGAAAATTTGACGTAGCGTCCTGGTACGTTAGGCTTAGCCTCTTAAATACCGATCAGGATTAGACCCCGCCACGAATAGCTCCAATTCCATCTAGTTCTAGCATCTCTGAAGTTTACTTCGGCAAAATAAAACGAACAATACTAGAGTGCAGGGAGGCGGCTAATCCTGAGAATACCTTTTCACAATGTAACCCGCAGACCCTGAGAGTAGGCAGTTTGCCAGTCCTGGTGTGCCGGAAAACCAACGTCCGGGGATACAACTCAACAACCAAAAGGGGTGATAAAGTTCAGTCTACTCAAACACAGAGCGGGCTAAATAAACAAAACAAATTCAGGATCAAAACCAGATAATTTGCGATTCAGGTACCACTTGTTTTCACTTCATAGGTTTTTACGAGGCCTTATTGGACGAGAATCACAAAGCCATCGATGAATATCGAGGCTAACAAGTTAAGGAGGGGTCCCTCGTGACATCTTTTGTCATAGGCAGATAATGACGGCTACCTTTCCCAGATCCATTTAAGGGAAAAAAGCTTTGGATGCCAGTTAGAAGGCTACTGTTTTCTGTACAGAAAGATTGCAGGGCCGGCTGGAATACATCAGCAGCCGGGTAAGGGAATACATCCGTCGCTGCGGGAACCTATGCCGCATCACGGCACATTGGGCGAGCGCATGTGCTAAACAGATATGTAACAGAAGGACTATTTTTGAAATAGTTAAGAGTTATCGAATTTGACTGTAGCAAGAGTTAGGCGTGAGTCTGTCTTCCTTTCTCATCTCCTGCTCAAGCCTGAAAAGCGTTTGGTCCTCCTATCCTTGTGACACCCCCCCGAGCTCTACCCTCCTTGAACATCTGTGAATACAATGCCGCTTTGATTAGTTTATCTCTCTCTACCGTCGAAAACTAGATGAGAAAGTTCTCTTTTAAACACACAAACTGTGTCTCGGAACTAATCACTACTTCGTCGTTTTGTTGTTTTCGAAATGATAGACCATCTCCAACAGGCAGTAGAGGTTGAGGAGTGGCCATTTTCGTCAATCAAGACTAGTGTATAAATTGCCTAACAGAATCTCATCACCATACCTCAAACACATGAGACGTCGCAAAGAAGTCTTCTATAAACTAGGTCAGCGTGACAAGGTGAAGGATATCAATGTTTTAATAAAGAACGAAATTGCCAGTCTTAACGGTTTATTCGTTAGTCAAATTTTTTCTACTTCATCCACCCCCTCATCTCCTTTTCCTTCTGCTGAACTGTGGGGGAATCTCAAGCGTCTCACTGGTCAACGTAATATACTTGAGCCCATTGACGTAGATTTACACTCTTTAAATCGAAATTTTATCTGTACTTCTAACGACTCCCATTCTCGCCCAAACTAAATTTACCTACCACCATGCGACTTTACTCCTGTGACTGTGACAACAGTGGGACAACATCTCAAAAAGGATCTCGGGTCAACGGCGGCTGGGCCGGACGGTGTCTCTCCTTTTCTCCTTACGTCTTGTTGTTTGCAGATAGCTCCCGTCTTGACCCACCTTATTAATCTATCCTTCATGGAGTCCAAGTTTCCTGACGCCTGGCGTACAGTAAGAATTACTCCAATCGCTAAAAAATATTTAACTTTTGCTCCTAAATCTTTCCGTTCTATTGCCTGCTCTTCTGCGCTCCTGAAACTTACTGAACGAGTGGCATTAAATTCCCTTAAGTACTCCTCCGTCAATTTTTCTGATCCTCTACAATTTACATACAAGGCAAAGCCTAGCACCTTGGATGCAGTTGCTTTAGTTGTCCATTCAGCTTTAAGAGACTTAGACAAGGGATGCCGTGCATATGCATGTGCTTTTCTCGACTACTCATCCGCCTTCAACACTATTCCGCGCCAACTCCTCCTGACCAAAGCAGGTGCGTGCGACACTCCGAGTTGGGTTGTTTCTTGGCTTAGATATTATTTTTCCCTCCGCACTCAGTTTGTCCAGTCGGAAAAGAGAAAATCTACTATTCTTCCAAATAACTGTGGAGTTCTACAAGGTTCCATCTTATCCCCTCATCTTTTCTCTGTACATACTGATGATTTGAGATCGCCAAACGACTGCCTGTATGTTAAGTATGCCGATGACATGGTCGTAGGCCACCCACTCAAAAACCTGACTCACCTTCAGTCTTTAAAGGATGGCTTAGATCACGTCTCCGCATGGTCGTCGAATAATGGACTCCTACTCAACAATCAGAAATTAGTACAGTGTGTGTTTGGATTGCGACCCTCTCCCATTCCTGAACCTTTGGATATTCTTCCCAATGAGGTATCCTCTTTCCGGTACCTAGGTGTTACTTTGTCCTCAAATCTCTCTTTCTCTCTGCATATGGCAAACATTTTTAACAAAAATGCAAAAACTTGTTTGTTACATTCGTCGTCTACGTTCATATCAGACACCCCAGTCCTTAATCTGGCGATTCATAGATGGCTGTATTCTTCCACTCATTCTTTATTGTTCTCCAGTTATTTTTCCAGCTTTACTTAAAAAAGATCTAATTATTTTTAAACGTGTCACTCGAACGCTCGCCTTTGCTGCCGGTGTTTTCTATCATATTTTAGTTTATATCATCGTGCAGCGGCACTTCAATACGGTGGAGCAATTTGCTGACCGAATTCTGAATGACACCGTCCATCCCCTTCATAATGATTTAATGGCTGCGAAATCCTTACGCCCCATGCGTCGATGCTTCCGCCAAATCCCTTGTCGCACGTCGGCTTATCAGAATCCCATACTACCATTTCTAGTCCGGTATCTCACTTGCAAAGATGCTGAAAAACAAAAGCATAAACTCGATCTTGCACCTTAAAGTCCTTTTTTCTTCATATATAATTATGTCCAACTGTCCAATTCCTGTTAATCTCTATGCTAATCACTGCGTACTGGAGAACCGTTTTTGCTGAAAGTTTTGAATGCTATTTTCAAAATAAAGCATTCCTCTCTCTCTGTCAATCTCTCGGAGCACTGTTCCTTGATAGTCTCCAAAGCACGCAGAACGACCGGGTTTATCCTCCGAAACTTCAAAACTAGGGACGTCAGAATGCGCCTTTTCAACATGTGCGTTAGACCTGGCCTGGAATACTGTTCGTTTTTATTTAGCCTTAGGCGTGCTACTGAGCGGAAGTAAATAGAATCCGTTCAACACTTTTTTACCAAGAGAGTTTTTACCCCGGAACACCGACATTTGTCTTACCAAGAACGTTGCCGGCTTATGGGCCATGAATTTTTATAGTTTCGTTCATTACAAAAGAGACTATTTTTGCTATTTAAACTCTTATATAATCACACAATTTAACCCACTTACCTCTTCAAGTCATCATGTCCACCCCGACGTAACAGTCACCGTGAGGTCTTTTTATTTCTTCCTCTGGCACGTACCGTTAAATATCGTCGGTTCTTTTCTGTAAATGCAATTGCTATTTAGAATAAACTATCCATGCGTGTAAAAATTCTGCAAAATTATCCTTTATTTAAAAGACCTATTACTCGATTTTAGCATTCAGAGAAGCTCCCACAAATTTTGGGTGCTGAATCTACTGATCGACTGTACCGTAGCGATGGCGTTTGTGGTCTCTGACCACTATGGACGGTTTCGCCAGGGAAAAGTTCTTTGGCCTACAGCGACGGATGTTCTTCGGCGCTTCTCTTTGGGCTAGCCCAAACTTCATGAAAGAAATTGGTGACTGACATTATCCGATACCGTGCAGCCCCTCCCTTCTTGTCGGTCAAAAGTTTGTCGACAGCAGTTTTTTTTCTCCTGAACCCCCAAAGACTTAAAAACCATCAACTATATTTTTGTTCCTTTCCCAGAGGATTTTTTTCACTGCTGGCCGGACTTGTGTTTAACGCTTCCCTGGCAATACCTGTAAACTGGCATTAAATAAAATTATTATTATCTCATAGTCTCAATCAAGGAATAGCTGCAAAGAGAGCTCAGGAATCTTCGATATTTCATAGGGTGAAAGGCTCCTGAAGAAAACTGAACATGACTCAAGCCTGTCTGAGCACTTATTTGCCGACCCATAAAGCTAAACTAGCCAAAAAGCGACAGCCTGTTAGCGTAGACGATTTTAAATATCAGGCAAGATGGCCAAAACGTAAGACCACGATAAAAAGAGTCAAAGCAAAACAAAGTTATTTTTCAATAGGTAATCAAGGTCATGCGCTAGATTAATATGGAGATAAGTAGAAGATTTTACAGTAAGTAGTTTTTCTAAGAGTCCGAACGATTTCAGCACCTGCTTTGGTTAAATTTCCTTAAATCTTTAAATTAATTTCGGAAGCCACTTTCGATGTTTAAATAATCGCTGGGGATTTTAATCTTCCGGAAAAAGTCTTGGTTTCCACAATCTGTCCACTCCGATTCCAGCCCCTCCAAGATATTTTCGGTCTTTCTAAATGGTCTCAACTTGTGCGCTCTCCATCAAGAGATAATCACATTTTAGATCTAATATTTACCAATGACATTGCCCCTCTTTTTGTTGCTTTTAAAAAGGACTTCTTTGATAGTGACCACGTACGAATTCAGTGTTGCTTACCCCTTACCTTGTCGAAAAGACCAGCATAGTTCAGACTTACCTAAACTTCGATTGTGTATATAACAGCGCAATAAATGACAATATTATGTCATTGGATTGGTGTGGCTTCCTCTCCTGCAGCTGGTTTTAAATTTGAAGGCAAGTGGAGAGTAATGTTTTAGTGGTTTTTCTGTGAGACCTAACGATTTTAACCCCTGTTTTTTTTGTTAAATATCCTTAAATACAGGCCTATTCATTCAGAACAACCTGTTGCCATCTCCTTTTTGCGTTCTGCTAGTCTCTGCCTGTTGATCGCCAGTCGCACTGTGTCCTCCTCATCTTGTGCATTCGATTTCTCTCTAACTGTTATTTTTTTTACCTCGTTAGCCCGTAACTGAAATTCAGTCACCTTGTCTGCCAGAATTTTTCTTAATCACAATGTACCTCGAGACAAGATGAGAGCAATAGCCACAGATCGGCGTAAGCTCTCGGCCTCTATAAGTAAGCATGGCTTAACTAAGCCTAAGTCAGAAGGCTTAACTAAATCTAAGTCAGAAGGTATTACTGGTCAGTCGTCACCCGTTGTAATTGGTCGACATCTTCGTCTGTCTGCACTTGGCAATCGCAATGACTTTATGTTATAGTTTGGCACTTTGGTGTCAATTCTTGGAAATTTATTCGACGGGAACAGTTCCGATATTCCCTCTGAAGAATGAAGGCGTTTCGACTCACTTGTTCACCTGATCGCCAGTGAATCTAGTGATAGACAAAAGTGTGCTTACAACGTTTGCTGAAAAATGCTCCTCGATCTGCTCGGCCAATTGATGCTGCGACCTATTTCCTGTATTCATGTGGGTTCAGCTTCAAATAAGCCGATGCTAACCGCTTGTCCTCCCGTAGCAAAAACCCACCC
The DNA here is from genome assembly GCA_902702965.1 of Spirometra erinaceieuropaei. NCBI lineage: Eukaryota > Metazoa > Platyhelminthes > Cestoda > Diphyllobothriidea > Diphyllobothriidae > Spirometra > Spirometra erinaceieuropaei. Next base: position 228,181 of record CACRXP010000039.1, on the reverse strand, counting down.
ATTTTAGTCAAATTATTTTCATCAGTCGAGGTTGACACAATCTTTGCCCATCGAGATCGTGTCACTGTGTACCTGGAAAATGCAAATTTTTCTCCTTTATCATGATTTTACTCCCATGGAACGCAGAGTCGTGTTTCTCTTCTAACGTAAACCCACTGCTCCTCGGTCTAATGTTTACCAACTCGGTCGTAATACAAGTGGCCGTGAGGATTCAGCTTGTCCTACTCCTGCGACATCTGACTTCCTCCTTCCCCTTACGCCTACATCTCCACCTCATTCAAGCCACTTGGCGCATTCATTTGCCCCTAAACTGGCAGCAACAGCAACAGCCTTATTTTTTATTTAGTATCCTCCGGATAGCCCAGCTGGGACACATGAAAATCCGTCTACATCAGCTAGACCGATAACTACCCCTGTTCAACTGGGTGCTGCAAGCTCTACAGTTATGTCACTTGTGGCTTGGCGTCAGAACGGTGAGACTTCAACCCAAAAGAAAGATAATACAGTTTCATTTAGGAGTACACCGCCTTCTCTTTGATCTACCAAGTCTGTTCAGCCCAGCTTGTCTACAAACTCCGCAGCTCCAATTATATTGTAGCAGCTGCTCCAGTCCCCCTTTTCTCCGGCTCCCTTTTGTCGGTCGGTGACCGCGATAAGCACTGACAGGCCGCTGACGCACGACCACCCCCGCCGGCTAGAACTGGGACACCTCCGGTCCAGCTGCAGTGAACCCCGGCTGCACTCAAAAACTAGTATCGCCTAACGCGCGACGAACGCTTTGGCTTGATTCCCGTGAGGCCTTGTGAGTATGCGCCCTCCACTCGTCCTCTAATTTGTCCAATCACACGACCACCACTCAGACAGTCACCCCCTCCTGCTGACCTAGACACTCACACTCGCGTAAACAACACACACCGTGACTGACGCTCTCCGTGAACGGACGCTTTTCTCTGTTGTAAGCAAACCGCCAACTTACGGCAACCTGCCCTGTGTACAGAATAAACTAGTCCTCACAGCTCCCTGACTTCTGACAGTAGACGAAACGAACTTATTGTGCGTGGTTTAAGTTTATCTCACATCCTTGACCGCAACAAATTGGTGACCCCTAATTTCCGAACACCGGAATTCCGCAAACTTTCCGTCAACAAAAATCTTCCGGCGACCTACAGCGCGATATCCCAAGGCCAGAAGTCACTCATCAACTCAAATTCTCAAGGAGCTAGCGTACGCTTGGATCGGCTCGAGGAGGTATTAATGCGCCTGAAAGCCCAGCTCACTGCAGTTACCACTAACGGCCCGCGGCGAACACCCAACCGTCGCCGTACTTCCTCCGTTTCCCACACCCGCCGTTCACAATCTCCAAGTAGCGTCTGCTGGTATCACCAACAATTTGGAGGAGCAGCTCGACGATGTCTTCAGCCATGCTCTTTCAAGGCATCTGTAACGGCCTCAGGGAGACGATCCCACCCGACAGTAGAGGCCACTGATACTGAAAGCGTTGCCAATCTTCACACTCGCCGTCTGTTTCTCTGGGACCGTATCGCTGGCGCCAAATTCCTTGTCGACTCTGGTGCCGAGGTTAGCGTGGTTCCACCAACTCCGGCCGAACGTAAAACCCGCAGCTCTTTTTGTCTATCGCTGGCGCCAAATTCCTTGTCGACTCTGGTGCCGAGGTTAGCGTGGTTCCACCAACTCCGGCCGAACGTAAAACCCGCAGCTCTTTTTGTCTAACAGCTGCCAACAACTCCAGCATCTCCACATTTGGGCAGCGTTCCATCACACTTGATTTGGGCCTTGTTCGAATTTTCCGATGGGTTTTAATTATTGCCGACGTTTCCGTCGCCCTCATAGGCGCCGATTTCCTAGCTCACTTCAATCTTCTAGTTGATTTGAAGAATCGCCGACTCGTTGACTGCATCACCGACCTTCATGCCCGTTGTAAATCCAATGTGAACCCCTGCGTCAACCCTTTCACTGTTATGCCCATCTCTGACTGTCCTTTCCACTCACTCCTCAGACAGTTTCCCCGCCTGACCAACCCCTCATTTCGTGAAGTGGACATCAAACACACAGTCACTCACCACATTTCCACTACCGGACCTTCCAAATCTTGCCGAATACGTCGTCTTGCTTCGGACCGTTTGAAGATTGCCAAGGCAGAGTTCGAACACATGCTCGAGCTCGGCATCATCCGACAGTCCGACAGCTGCTGGGCATCACCCCTCCATCTTGTCCCAAAAAAGAGCGGCAACTGGCGACCGTGCGGTGACTATCGGGCGTTGAACTCTGTGACTGTCCCCGACCAGTATCCCGTTCCGCACATCCAAGACTTCACTCTTTCGCTACATGGTAAGCGAATATTCTCCAAGATTGACCTTGTGCGTGCCTACCACCAAATCCCAATCGAAGCCAATGATGTTCCGAAAACTGCAGTGACCACTCCCTTTGGGTTATTCGAATTTACTCGTATGCCCTTTGGTCTGAGGAACGCCACTCAAACCTTTCAGCGATTCATTGATCAGGTTCTGCGAGGTCTCGACTTCGTCTACGCCTACATGGATGATTTGCTAGTGGCTAGTTCTGACGCTGCTGAACACGAGATTCATCTTCGACAGCTCTTCGAACGGCTCGACTCCTACGGCGTTATCATCAATGCCGCCAAATATGAGTTTTGGAGTCCCCAGTCTTATCTTCCTTGGTCACGAAGTGAACTCAGATGGGATAAAGCCCGTACCGGAAAAAGTTTCGGCCATATCAACGTTCCCCGTCCCGACAACCATCAGCCAACTACGCCGATTCTTGGGGATGGTGAACTACTATCACCGTTTTCTTCCCCATGGTGCCACCATACTGCAGCCTCTCAACAGCTTGCTAACCCACTCCAAGAAGACACTAGTGATGACCGAGGAGGCCGTCAGGTCCTTCAATGACGTCAAGGCCGCACTTGCGGACGCAACACTGCTTGCCCATCCTCGCTCAGATGCCCAACTGACTCTCATGACAGATGCTTCCAGCACTGCCGTTGGTGCGTCACTTCAGCAAACTGTTCGTGGTGTTCTACAGCCTTTGGCTTTCTTCTCGAAGAAGCTCAGCCCAGCAGAGACCCGCTACAGTGTCTTCGGCCGCGAACTCCTTGCCGTCTATCTATCCATCCGGCACTTCCGCCATTTCCTCGAGGGTCGTGAAATTGTTGTTTTAACAGATCACAAGCCACTTGTTTTTGCACTGAGGGCCTCTCCCGATCGCTACTCGCCCCGTGATATTCGTCATCTCGACTTCATCTCAAAGTTTTCCTGCGACATCCAACATGTCCACGGTAAGGAAAATGTGGTTGCTGATGCTCTTTCAAGAATCGAGATGGCCTCCATCACAACAGACGCCATAGACTTCACGCTAATGGCTGAGGCTCAACGATCGGATGGCGAACTTCCCCAATACCGCCACGAGAACTCTTCTTTACGCCTTCAAGATGTCCCCCTTGCCACTGGCACTGGCGCCATAACGGGCGACCTTTCTACCGGAAACGAACGTCCTTTTGTCCCAGCATCGATACGACGACACGTATTAAACGATCTTCACAATCTATCTCACCCTGGAGTCCGGGCGACAGTGAAACTCCTCACTGACCGATTCGTCTGGCCCAACATCAACCGGGATGTACGGCGTTGGACCCGCTCCTGTCTACCATGTCAACGAGCCAAAACGCATCGGCATACTATTACTCCGCCAGGAACTTTTCCACCCCTGATGCACGCTTCAGTCATGTGCATATTGACCTGGTAGGTCCGCTGGTAGGTCCGCTGCAGCACCATTTTAAAAAGATAAGTGAAAGTTATATTTTTGGATTCAATTTCTTAATCCCTTGCACAGTTTTCCAGTGTAGACCTGACGAAATTTCCTATTTTTTGTCATAAGTCTTCTTCGCTTCCTGTCGTGTTTCTGCGATTTGTCATAAAGCAGAAATCTATTGTCGCAGTTTTTCACCCAACGTAGCCTCAATCCTATCAAGTCTTACCTGCATAAACAAAAAGGTTTTCCTCGTTAAAATATAGATTAACATTATATTTTAAACGATAAACCGTCTCTCTTGACGGCTTTCATCGTCAGTTTATTGAGAATTATACTGTTATCTATTTTATCCTACATAGCCTCATTATCCAATTCAGATTTATTCATAGTTCTGTTTTACCACCTACGAAATTGTCATTCGCCCGTTTTTTTTCTACTTTGCATTCTGGTATTGAGTAAAACTTGCTTCGTATAAATTGTGCTGTCTGGTCCACCAATATTTGCAGCTTTCATAAATCGTTTCATCATACATAGCCTCATCCATATATCCTCGAAGTTTCGGCAGTTATTATTCATATAAATATTTGGACTTAAGTCTTGTATTGCGTTTTCGGCATGAAACCTCAAGCAACCCTTCGTCGAAATCTGAAGGATACTAAACTTCATCTGAAACCCAGTGTTCATATGAAAAAATTGATCTAGGGGCGCTTGATGATTTTAACAACTATATGTCTCGTTGCGGATCAATTTTTTCTGTCCTTGGTGCCCTTCTTGACGGAAATTTGCCAACGCTTACGTCTCAGCAGTGTGAGAAGCTCATGCCTCTCATTAACCTGGTTGCGACTGAGACTGAAGACAGGCACAAACGAAGATTCAACTTTATATTAAAAAACGTTCCCAAGAGTAGACAGCCAATAGATGTCGCCTTTCAATTCCTTTTTTTATGCGGCTTCAACTTTAGGGTCGCGGAAGCTAAAAGGCTTTCATCTAGGAGCAAGAATCCACCCATTCTTGTCAAACTCTTTTCATCAATAGAAGTAGATTTTACTTTCTCCCATTTGGAGCGATCAACTCAATATCTCATGGCAAATAAACTTTTTATTAGTCGAGATCAGACTCCACTGCAACGAAAAATTTCTCCCCCATTACCAAACGTAAAGCCACCCCCGAATTCTACTCAAATGTCTTTTTCCTCTAAAGCAGTTTCTCCATCTGGTGTCGACCAAATCCCCCCACTATCTACAGCGGCCCCAGTTCCATCTAGCTCTTCGACTGATCACATTATCACAGAGACGGTTAAAACTAGCCTCTTCAAAACTCAACCACGGAGCAAGGATTGTTCAAATGCGGCTCCCAAATTTATAAGGGAGCTTGATCTTTGCAGTAAAGATGAGCTAGTCCTTGAAGCACAACCGGCTTCCAGCACTCAGAATAGTGATTTGGTTAATAAACTTACACCGAATCCACCCCGTTCCCACGCCTGGCCACTCAGGTCTGACCTTGCAGTAAGGTCTAATAAGGTAGATGAGAGTTCAGGGAGGTCTTTACCTGTTCCTATCCTGAATTCTCAACTTAACGCCACAGTTGTGAAGCCCTCTTACACATCAGACTGCAAAATGCAAGTATATTGCATTGCTGATAAATTTTCCAATCCCGTTGCTAGCCTGACACCCCAAATAATAAAGCCCTTTCCTGATGTTAACTGTTTCCCGAAACCATTACGTCCGCCACCTAAAATAAACTACCCCTCGTATTATGCTAACAATTCCCAAAATCCTATTTTCTTGTCTCCTATTTTTCCAACCCAACAAAATAGTTTTCCTCTTCCTGGGTCCTCTTCAAATGTTTTTCCACCTAATACTGCATCTCTAACTAGTAATTACCCCATAAATTTTAGACCGCAGCAACTTTGTCCTCCACCAATTGCTCCGTTCCAACAGCTTAATTTTCCACCTCCGGCCCTTCCTTTTTTATAAGTAGCAATGAGCGGAACCTACAGATTAGGAATACGCTCGTTATTGTCTCTCTCAACGCAAGATCTGTCGTGCAAAAGATGGCACACCTAAGAAGTGTAGCTGTTGAGTTTGACACAGACGTATTGTGCATTACTGAATCTTGGGCCCACTCTCTAATTTTAGACTCGGCACTTAACATAGATAGCCTCAGTTTATACCGCCAGGACCGTGCCGACAGACGTGGCGGTGGATGCCTTCTTTACACAAGAGCATCACTTGCACAATCGCCTTATAACTTGAACATTTCCTCCTTCTCTGGAAATTTATGTTTTGCTTCGGTAATCCTTCCGCAAAATAGGAAAGCCTTAGTCGGATGTGTATATAATCCTCCTTGTTCCACCGGAAATGAAAGCCAACTTTGTGAACTCTTTGAAAAAATTGCAGAAACTTCTTTCGATGTCAAGATAATCGTAGGCGATTTTAATTTGCCAGAAATTGACTGGCAGACACATACTTCTCCTCCTCAATTCCAGAAGCTGCTTGACACAATTTACTTTTCAAACCTGACTCAATTAGTTCACTCTTCGACCAGAAACGATAGTGCTTTAGACTTAATTTTTACTAATGGCACCTTCCCTTTATCTATGGATTTTTATCATGACCTCTTTGCAAGTGATCATGCATTAATTCATTGTCGCCTTCCAGTTGCCATTTCCGCAAAGCCAACAGTTCAATGTAGTTTTTTTGACTTTGCTAATGTTAATAAGGATTTAGTAAATAACTTTACATGCACTCTTGATTGGCACAATATTTTTTCAAATAATGATCTAAATTTTTTCAACAATTTATTACAATGCGTAACAGAAGGTCTTCTTGACCTTATTCCTCGGAAGATGTTCAAACCGAGTGCTAATTCCACCGCTGTCCCACACTTTCTTAAAAACAGACTTAAAAAGTTACGGAAGCAGTTTAAAGATCCTTCTGTGAGTTCATTATCAGTTCATCTAAGAATCGTTGAAATATTTGAACTAGCTTCGATAATGAGGCTCGAGCGAGATAGGCGTAGAGAGTCTTTAGCTATTAATGACGTGAATTCTTCTAACTCAGTTGCTCAGATCTTCCGTCAGAGATCATCTGCTAAGTCCCACCAAGTCATTCCGCCCTTGCTTAGTGCAAGTGATGCCTTCATTACAGAGGAGTCAGGCAAAGCAGAAATTTTAAATTCGTTCTTTGCCAAGCATTTCACCATTGAAACTGATCCGATCCCTTTAATTCCTTCGTTGTCTGATGCTTCTCTTAGCTTCATTAATTTTTCTCCTGAATGTATTCAAAAACTGATAAGTCATCTTCCTAACTCTCACTCAGTAGGTACGGACAATATCCCAAACTCATTGATAAAACAGCTAAGAGATTTTCCTCCTCTGCTTAGCAAAATCTTTTCAGTATTTCTCGTAAATGGCTTCTTCCCTTACTATTGGAAAACTTCTATTGTTATTCCAGCATTTAAGTCTGGCTGTCGTTCTGACGAACAGAACTATCGAGGTGTCCATAAAACACCCTCTCTCGCCAAAATCTTCGAAAAATTATCGCCGTAACAATTACCGAATTTTGCATAGCCGATCAAGTTATTAGCCCTTCCCAGCATGGTTTTTTACCAGATCGCTCTTGTGAAACATGTCATCTGTCGTTCCTCGATCTCCTTACCTCTCTTCGTAATGATCACCTATCTGTTGTCGTTATTTATTTTGATCTTAGTAAAGCCTTTGATAAAGTGCCACATAAAAGACTCTTGATTAAATTGGAAGCTATGGGAATTCGCAGTCCACTAATAGACTTTCTCAGGTCATACCTGTCTAATCGTAAACAAAAGGTTTTGGTGGGATGTTCACTTTCCAGTGAAAGTCCTATTGTGAGCGGTGTCCTACAAGGTACCGTTTTAGGTCCTCTTTTGTTCATGCTTTACATAAATGATATTTCAGCAGCAGTTAAACATTCTAAATCATTTATTTATGCCGATGATCTCAAATGTGTATATTCTTTCAAAACATCTACGAGCCTTCATTGCCTGGAGCAAATCCATGCTGACTTGCTTGCTGTCTCAGCTTGGAGCTCAAAATGGCTAATGGAATGCTCTCCGTCTAAATGTCGTTATATGTGTTTTGGACCTGATAGGCTACCCCAACCTGTGGTCTTTCAAGGAACACCTATGATTGAATGTACCACCATCAAGGATTTAGGTTTAAGCTACACTAGTAATCTTGATCTCTCACCGCACGCTGACAGAATTACAGCCAAAGCTGCCCAGATTTGTGGCTTTATTTCTTACAATTTCTATCCTCCTGAAATTAAATTAAGGCTCTATCGTATGTTTGTACTTCCCATTCTCGAGTATTGTTGCCCATTCTTTGGTTTGATGAATGAAGCCAGTCGTTTAAAAATTGAAAATGTCCAAAGACGTTTGTCTAAAAAACTTTTAGATAGGGAACATCCCGATATCTCTTACTCAGATAGATAGCTAATTAACCTAAAATTTTTATGGGTTCGAAGACTAGAAGCGGGCCTCTGTCTCCTCTTTCGCATTAATCATAGTTCAAATTTTCCTCGGATTTCAACACTTACCCCTAGTAGTCGCCCATACAATCTTCGCAACTCGTCTCTAATTATACCTCTTCCAGCGTCCCCCACCTCTAAGCGCTCCCTTTTTTTCGCTTCCAGGTATACTTTCCTCTGCAATAATCTTCCAATAAATATAAGATCTTCAGAAAATCTACACACCTTTAAGAGAAGGCTACGCCTTTATCTGAATACTAACTCGATTAAACTTTTATTTTCCTCATCCTTCCCAGACAACTTTTTCTATGACACTGAGAAAGGGCCACCGGCAATTTAGCATGCCGCTATTAAATTTCCGTATCTGTTCTCGTTTCCTTCCTTTATGAGTAGTCTCGCTCCCTAAGATCCCTCACCAGAAATGTTAATCATTCCAAGTTTTTAGTTCATGCATCGTGGCCTCACAGAATGCGCGCCATCGACGCTCTTGGCCAAATCTTCTGTAATCGCCATATACTAGTAGTTTGATCGCATCTCCCTTCCCCCATCCTCGGTTGGACTCGGATGAATGTAACCGACCGCATCTGGGTTCCTATCGCCTCGGGACTGATCTTCATGATGCCCTCACTGAATGCGCTCCATCGATGCTCTTGGCGAAGCCTTCTATATTATCCATATACTAGTAATCTGGTCGCATCTCCTTTGCCCTATCCTCGGATGGACTCTGATGAAAGTAACAGACCGCATCTGGGTTCTTGTCGCCTCGAGACTGGTTGTCATCGTGCCCTTACAGAATGCGCTCCATCGGCGGTCTTGACAAAGCCTTCTATATTCGCCATATACTAGTAGTCTGGTCGCATCTCCCCCCATGCTCGGATGGACTCGGTTGAATGAAACCGACCGCATCTGGGTTCCTATCGGCTTGAGACTGGTTTTCAATTTCGGCACTTATTTTTCTGATTCAAGGCGATACAGGCCAATCCTGACCGACCCGCCTACGTACCATTTTATGAAATCCGTTACACAATGCCATATACAGCTGACATTTATTTCGGCCATGTTGATGTCGGACTACATTCCATTTTGTACCGCCACCTGCAGGCCAGTCCTCCCTGCTTTTTTCTGATGCTATTTTTCTGAGGGGTTTTTTTTTCTCCTGTTAAATTACTACAATCATTTTTAAATTTTGCTTTGGAGTTTTTTTCACCCCTCGTTTTTTTCATTTTTTTCATTTTCATTTTTCTTAACGGACTTCTAATCTCAAAAACTATGCATTGCACTTTGTGCAGATTTTGCCTACATCGTCTAAAATTGCATGTAAATTTATTTTTACTTGCTTTGATGGTACCCCGACGGGTCTTTAATAAAAATAATTGAATTGAATTTTAACGGTTCTACCTATATGCTGACATGTATTGATCGCTTTACTCGGTGGCCGGTTGCTGTGCCCATTCCGGACATCAGTGCCGAAACCGTAGCAAGAGCTTTCTTGACTCATTGGGTGTCCAATTTTGGAGTTCCTGCGACTGTCACCACTGACCGCGGATGCCAATTCGAGTTCACGCTGTTTCGCGAACTCACATCCCTTCTCGGTACCAACCGAATCCGAACAACAGCGTACCACCCTCAAGCAAATGGTCTCGTCGAACGCTTCCATCGACAGCTGAAGACTTCCCTTATGGCCCAGCCCGATCCTTCCCGATGGTCTGATCACCTTCCCCTGGTGCTGTTGTCCCTCCGTTCCACTCTCAAGGCCGACATCGGTTGCACTGCAGCTGATCTTCTCTACGGAACCTCCCTACGACTGCCCGGTGAGTTAGTTTCTCCTTCAAACACGTTAACGTTTTATGAACCTTGCAGTTATGTGGAGCGACTACGTAGTGCCATGCGCAATCTCCGCGCAACGCCCCCTCGGGCGTCACCGGCCAATTCCTTCATCCCTTCCGACCTGGATAAGTGTGATTTCGTCTTGTTTCGGCATGACGCTGTCCGACGACCAATCCAACCACCCTATGACGGGCCGTATAAAGTCCTCCGTCGATCTGACAAAGATGTTGTCATCGAACGCAACGGCAAGACCGACACAGTCAGCATTGATCGCGTCAAGCCGGCCTACATCGACGACAGTGACCATTCCTCAACTCAACAACGCACCCCGCCTCAGACAGTGCGGCCTCCTCCACCTACTGGCGACAGCCCGCCTCCGGTTCGCCGCACACGATCTGGCCGCCACGTCCACTGGCCCGACAGGTTTGTGGCTGGCTAGCGTGTCGACGCCTTCACTTTGTTTGGTGTCTGGGGGGAGTTGTAGCAGCTGCTCCAGTCCCCCTTTTCTCCGGCTCCCTTTTGTCGGTCGGTGACCGCGATAAGCACTGACAGGCCGCTGACGCACGACCACCCCCGCCGGCTAGAACTGGGACACCTCCGGTCCAGCTGCAGTGAACCCCGGCTGCACTCAAAAACTAGTATCGCCTAACGCGCGACGAACGCTTTGGCTTGATTCCCGTGAGGCCTTGTGAGTATGCGCCCTCCACTCGTCCTCTAATTTGTCCAATCACACGACCACCACTCAGACAGTCACCCCCTCCTGCTGACCTAGACACTCACACTCGCGTAAACAACACACACCGTGACTGACGCTCTCCGTGAACGGACGCTTTTCTCTGTTGCAAGCAAATCAATCAATCTGGCGCGTCCTTCGAATTTGAGTCGTGTCCCCAGCTCTCCGAGTTTTCGTCGAATTTACTTGATAGTATAGGGCAGACTGAACGTCGCGTGGAAATAAAGAGCGAACAGACAACGTATCCTTTGGATTTGGATTACAAGTACACCAACTCAAAAGTTCTATCATTATTGGAATTTTCGGATCTCGACGTTATTTCCCACGGTATCAGGAGGAAGATCCTACCCGAATTCTTCAAGGAACAGCACCACTGATTAGTCTTCTCATTCGCACCGGTGAAGTATACCACAAATTTTCCATCAAAAGATATTTGCAATCGTCCGACCATCTGTACAAGTCTCCTTACTTGACAAATTTTCTCCGTGATCTACGTCGAAAACTATAAAAGGCTAAGTCGTTTCCTATTTTACTTCATAATTGGCAAATTCTTCATTCTAACAATTCTTGAAAACATCCTGCACTACTCTAGAACTGATTGAAGAGTTTGAAAATCATCAGCAATGAGCCAATTTGTTATAAAAAAACCTCGTTCACTAAAGGTGTGCAACCGGGATTTGAACTCGGTACCTGCGGTCTCGGAGGCCACGGTGTTAGCCACTGCGCTCTCGATAAATGGTTCGGAGCTAGTCAGATATGTTTATAAACTACAGAAGAGCAGCTGAAAACGGTCTTTAATTCATTAGCAGTCTCTTGCGATAAAATGCCGCTGGAATCATTAGACTCCAGGAAGATTACGCACAATAGGCTCGAAGAGATAAGACAGGAAATAAGAACCGATGCACTGCCAAGAGGCCTCGAAAAGTGTATGAGAGACGGGGCGGATTCTGCGCTTGTCGGCCGCTGTGTCGGCTGTAAGGAAATTGAAAAGCGGGTCCAGACGCTAGAAGAGAAGCAAGGCCTACTGACGGACATCATCATGGCTATTCTTAAGCACAGTAAGATAGAATTACCAAATAATCCGCCAAATTTCCCATCGATCG
>CACRXP010000039.1:180021-191017 GCA_902702965.1 Spirometra erinaceieuropaei | reverse complement strand
CCGTTCTTTTGTTCACGTAGGTCCTATTTCACTGGCCTCTTCCTCGTCTAACCGGTCTTGTTGTTTTGGGTGTGAACGCGCACTGGCAGTGGCGTTGATGCCGTCGGCAATTTATTTGGTCTCTGACCCACCAGGACTTGCAATTGTCCCCCAATGCTGCTGCTTGTCTTACCATTAAGGCCTAGCCCACATTCAGCTCTATTCACGATCAGGTTGATTATCTGGATTAAGGCCCCGGGTCCACCTATAGCCTAGCTCTGAGACTGTCTGACATCAGTTAAACCGAGATATCCTCGTCAGGTTTACCGGTACTCACCAGATCTCAGCCCTCCGCACTTGTAGCAATGCTGCTGTTGGTTCGCAAGTGCTTGTTTGGCAGCCAGCCTGCACTAAATACCGTAAGCTAGTCCGCTCGCAACAAACCTCTCCTATCCCTCAAAATTTTCAACTCTACCCCTGCTAATGCTGTTTTTTTTCAATTACACCCACAGAAAAGCGTAAACAAAGCCTACGCAAATGTGGAAGGCGGGGAGAAACAGAAGTCAGGGTAGGTTACTGGTATTTTTTTGAAAAAACAACTATTCATAAACTTTCTACTCCCTTTGATAATGGGCCTAGCACCGCATTCGACCGTCGTACCGCCTCCCTCAGTTCCTTACCAACCTCCTCCCTATTTCGCACTGAACTTTTTCGTGTTTCCAGTTGTTTTCAAGGGATATAGTTACCCGGTTGCCTCTGTTGAGCACGGGGTTTTTAGAAAAAATCAGCAGGGAGTGTGAATGTAGAAGATGACATTTGCCACTTCAGTTTTTTTACTGTAGACGCTGGCAAACTAACCGATATGTAATGACAGATGGGCGCTCACCGATCAGGTTACGGAACGTGCTCGTTCCTTTGTGCCTTGGGGCTCATACTAGGATCTTCGCGGGCAGTCGCACAGCGATCACAACCGACAGGACAACGGGCCTGTGGCTCAATGATAGAGTGCTAAACTCCATGACCAAAGATCCCAGGTCCGAATCTCAAGTGATCAACACTTGGGGTTGGGTATGACTGGCTGATAAGCCGGAAATGTCCATTCCGGTCTCCCTTGTCTTTTTCGGTACTATCTCACTACGTCTAACTGTCATGCGCGTAACAAAATTCTGCCGTTTCAACCCGACTTTAGTTTTGTACTTTTAAACGTCACTATAAGAACTGGCCGCAGGGCATGACCTAGTAGTACTCTGATGACCAGTTTTATCGGCGGGTTTCATGGCAGGCGATAGTCTATGCCAACTCTAGTGCTCTGTGATGGCCAGAGCTAGCGCTGGGTTATGCACCTTCCCACCCCAAATCCAAGTGAATCAGTCTCCTGACAACACCAGTGCCCATGCGCACATTCACCGAGATCCTAAAAGCTCAGACATTACGCGCACGTGTGTGTGTGTCTTTTTGCCCCCATATCGGCTTGTGTTTTTCAGTCCAAGTCCTTCTCCCACCTCCCGGTGACTCACGTCCAAAGTGGGTGGATGAGTAAGGCGAGGTCTGTTTTCCTGGCAGAGGTGGCATTGCAGCGAGGCTGCCCCCCACACACCCGGTCCCCGGTCTCGGTTGCGCCCTCAGCACAGCCACTTTTTTCACCATTTCTCATTGTTTTTTTTTCTGCCTTTAGAGGTGAACAGGAGGCGGTTGAATGCAGCACGGACTGGCCACTGAATGGCTTTTGTGTTCGACTGCTTGCGGACCTGTGGGACTTCCGATGGGAGACACGCCACGGCGCAGCCTCGGGACTGCGCGAGCTCCTTTCCGATAAGCGACAAACCAGACAGGCAGGACGACGTCATGGGGCCAGTGAGGCTGAGGTGAGTTAGCGAACCTGCTCCCCTCTGGTGGCCCTCCGTACCGCCCTTCCTACTCGGTTATTCATGTTTTGGCAGTCATTTAGTGCCTTATAATCGCATGATTTCACTTCGCCCGTAAATTGCAGTCGCAGTGTAGGCTCGCCAACTGCAGCCCCGGTGCTGATTCCGCTTCTGCGACTCTCAGTCACAATTCCTAATCATACATTTAAAGTAGGTGGGCTAACTCATGAAATGTCAACCGAAATTCCGAAATGCGTCTTCGTTTCAAAAAGACTAATTAAGTAGGGTTGTAAAATTGGTCAGCCTGCAACCTAATTCTATAATATTTCAATTGCCCCCAGGATTCCGGCTTTAGAATGAGCTTCCTTCCGGATGCATGCAAAAGTTTTACTCTGTAAGAAATGGCTACTTACGTAGCATGAAGTTTTCTCCTTGATTTTCGATGACCCTTAAAGTCCAACTATATTTCATGGAAAACATGCATACAAATATTCCTTCCTCCGCTCATTCGGTAGACAATCGCGTCCCCTTCCAATTTCATAATCGAAGGAGGGAAATAATTCGGTTTTAAAAAAGCTTCTAATTGTGGAACTTTTAAATACCATGAAATGGCCGTTAATAAATCGTAATGTCTCTGCATTTACCAATGTGGCGTGTAGAGTTAACAATATGGATCAAATTCACTGCCAGATTTTTTGAACCCTATAAGATCTTTATTACCGTAGAGAAATGTGTGGTTTTTTTCGTACGCGAAAAATATACGGCTTGTAGTTTAGAAACTCTGAATCTAATTGAAACGGTAGAGCGGCTCAACATTATTCGGGAGTTGGAAAAGTTTTTGGAAACTGAATTATGTCCCTCCTTTGAGTATAAGATTGGACGAAGACGTAATTTTCTACTGAATGAGCGAAAGAAGAAATATTTTCATGCATGTTTTCCAGGAAATAGAATCAGACTTTTAGGGGCATCGAAAGTCAATGAGCAAAATGCATGCTACTTAAGTAGTCATTTTTTACAGAGCTAAGGTTTTGCGCAGCCAGAAAGAAGTTCATTCGGAAGCCGGCATCCTGAGGTAACTGAAATATTATAGAATTATGTTGCAGGCTGACCAGTTTTACAACCCTGCTTAATTAATCTTTTCGAAGCGAAAACGCATTTCGGAATTTCGGTTGACATTTCATGAGTTAGCCCACCTGCTGTAGATCGCGAAAAATCAGAAGAGGGAGCTGGTAAAAAAGGAGAAGAGTCAATAATAACAGTAATAATAAAAAGAAGGCGAAAATGCGAAGCTGGAGAACGATTTTATTGTCGAATGGTTACTGCTTTTAGCAGCAAACTTACTCCGACTTATATGACCACGGCAGAGAATAGTCGTGGCTGACGCGTAAACGCAAATTGCCAGTCGTGTCGGTGCCGCTGCCGGTGGTAAGACTTCTGACGGGAGACACGCCACGGCGAAGCCTGCGTGCTGCGTTAGCCCCAGACTAAACTGCACAATACCATGGAGCTAGTGGGGCGAGAGTGGGTTGACTAATCACCCCTCCCCTACCTGTCTTTTGTATTTTACCGATGCCTTGCAGTCGTATAATTTCGTTGCTTTTATAGTGGAAAATCTCTAACTCTAGCCCTGATGGGGATTCCATTGTTGTGACCGCTTGCTGAAGTAACCGGTTTTGTATTCCGATCAAATGCCCTCGACCCTTAATAGGGAAGGATGTAAAACTGGAGGGGTTGGCTAATGCGTTCATCATCATCATCATCATCATCATCATCATCATCATCATCATCATCATCATCATCATCATCATCATCATCATCATCATCATCATCATCATCACTTCGATAGACTGGCGCCAGACTATATACACGCAAGTCCAGAGGCATAGTAGGCGAATACTACGACATCATAGTTCGAACGAGTCATCTGATGCGTCAAAATTGTGTCAGCATAGTCAGTGGACAGCGTTATCATATAACAGCAAGAAAAGGCACAAAGCATGCAGTATGTGTTGCGAAAAAAGCCCCACTCCTTGCTCAAGATCGGACACCGACCGAACGTGAGTGAAGAGGAAGAGAATACAACCTACTTTCCTTAAGGCCTACTAAAGTAAGAACAAGAAGGAAGAGAGGAAGTAGGAATGGGAACACTGCGTAAGTCAACGCCTTGATGTTAGCTTAAGTTAAACTGTGAGTCCCAGACCAAGTAAACCAGGCCGCATGAAATCTTTGGAAGAACTTTTATTGTCGACTGATGCCTCGATCGGTTTTCACTTCTGTCCATTTCCCGAGAATCCTGATTATTCGAAGGTACTCATGAGCTCGTCACAAGGTTCGACAGAAGAAAAAAAGTAGTTTAGATGAGGCTATGGCTAAGGTAACCCTACATACTGCCGCAAGACTTGATTCGGCAAAGATGAGGGGTGTTTGACACAGGCTAACGGACTACGTCAAGAGCATGGCCGTCGTTCGCTGATCATCGACCTCCTGCTGGTGATGCAATGAAAAGCCTCAATCTCGGATAGTTCGACCACGCGCTCCATCAACTCGAAGGAGTACTCTTCTGAGAAGTCATTTCTAATCCGTATCCGCGTTGGCACCGCCTCCACGGTGGTCAGCCCGGGGAGGATGCTGCATTCGGCAGTCCTCATTGTTCAGAATTGGAACCCCAGCTGGATAAGGCTTGTCAAGGATCTGTCCGGCGGTCATCGCAATGCATAGGACGCCTTGGTTCGTAGCGTTCTGGCCTGGAATCGGTTAAGGCGGCATTTGCAGGAACCCCTGCCAATACAGACCGGCCCCGTTTGAAGACTGTACACGACAGTTCAAATTCCGTCAAACAGCAACATTGTACGACCGATCATCACATTAAATACATTTTCGGAAATGTGCAAATGTCTGAGCATCGTGTTGTCATTTTAATCACACACACACACACTGATAAAATTTACGGAGGCTATTTGACGAATGAGTTTGTGCATCTCAGAATTGTGTGATGCATTTGCAACGACCTCCTCTGTAAATTCATTGCCTCCGTTTCAGAATGACCGCGCAAACCGGGTATACCTTGAGGATATCCTCGTGCGGGTGTTGTGTACTCTCGCCTTGGATCAGTTCTCGGACTTCATTTGCGACGAGGTAGGTATTTGTGGTCTAATGCTGATTGATGCTACCCATAAGCCTTCCCTCTTTCCATGTAAATTTTTCCATGTTCCCCTGCTTGCCAGCCAGCTAATGGATACTATTTCGGCGCAAACTGCTTCTTTGATATCGTGGGACAGACATTCACCGATAGGTTGCGTCTCGGGACTCACCGTAGAGCCGTCACAGACAGTCGCACAGTGACCAGCAATTACACGGGAAGAAATATTGACAAAAACATGGAAGACTGGTATGGCCACACATATGGCCCTTTAGTCGTCGTCAGGCAGCCAAACCCAACCCCAGGCTTAGATAACTCGGGACGCGAACCCAATTTTTTGGTCATTGAGCGTTTTTAAGTCCACCTCTCAGCCGTTGAACTACGGCCCTGTTGGTCTCTCGGTTGCGATCAGTAACGCTCAGTATCATTGGAAGGACGTTCACCGATCAGGTTACGGGACATGCTCACCCCGTTGGGCTTTGAATATGACTCTCGGACGACGGTTTATAAGCTAGAACTAGTCGTGTCTCCGTCTCCCAACTAGAACTGGCAACTTGAAAAATACCACATAGATTGAACCCCAGGTCAAGAGTATGTCGATGATCCTTTGTCCAGATCTTCATTCTGTGACGTCGCCTTCGATTCCGGCTGCCATGACACACTTGAAATTCGTCTATCGTCCTACGCACATTTGGCGATAAGGAGAGGAGCTATAGCGTTTATTTTGCACGTGGGGGCCAACGTGTTGGGTGGGCGTTCACGCCTATTCTGGGTTGTTGCTAGGCTTGTGCGATTGCGACTTTTATCCGGTCGCAACTGCTGACAGCCTTTAACTAGTTTCCCTATGCGACCCAGTGTGCAGAACTGACATTCACAAATGCAGCTAGAGCATGCCGCTAACTGCCCCACGAGAGGCTGGCCGGCTGACTCGAGAAAGGTGGGACGGCCATTTCTCCAACTGAAGTTTTGGGTAGCGGGAGGACAGACTCCTGCCACCGCGCCCTCGAATGTTTCTTCGGCGAATCCGATCTCCGAGTGCCGGGCATGCCCGTGATGATAGAAGAAGAAGCCCTGATTAAACGGACTCTAGAGCTTTTTGATTGGCTTAAGTTCACACGTGTGACAAGGCACGCACATACGCGCGTCTCCTATGTCGCACGATCAGGACAGTGCCGTCGCAGTCGTCTTCACTACGTTTCCCTGCCTCGTCCTCCTCTGCCAGTTTCTTTTTGTGGCGGAGAACCTACCGACCATCTCTGGCACGATGATAGCGCGTGAGAAGTATGCTTACCCTCATTTGTCCAATAAGCGTACGCAATTACATCGCGGCTGTAAAAGTTCTGCGGTGATGGCCATGCGAGCGCTGAGGAAGTAAAGATGCGTAAACGTACTTTTTCGACTACTCATCCTCTGGCCTGTGCAATAGTATAAGGAAGGATCAAACGGCAAAAGTTGAAATCAGTAGTGGTGGGGAAGGACGTTGAGGGCGTTCAGGCATGTCGGTTCTGTCAGGGACCTGTGGAAGGCGGGGGCGGGGAGCGAGAGAGGTGTCGAACGGTACTTAACTTTTTTCGCTATGTTGCACCATGTGGCAAGATGCGGGGACGAACATGCTGGGTTCATTCTGGCCCAGGACAGGACTTAGGTTGGCGAATCGCATGAGCGCTGCCTCTGCCGTCGGTGGTGTAGGAAATTGAGTGTCTCACCGGCACATTACAAATGACTTGGAATGCTTGCTTGACGTCTACCCCATGGCCGCTGTCACCAAGTGAACAACAATCGCATTAGAATGGTAGAGGGACGCTCTCCGATCGTCCTTACTGAACTCACTCGTTCCGTTTTGCCTGAGGGGCTCTCCCTCGAGCCCAACCAGCAACCGCACCTGATAGAGGCAGAATGTTATTACGGACAAAGACTAGGGAGACTGCAGTGGCCTTTTCTGGCTTATTAGCCGTCGTCGGCCAGTCATGCCCAGCCCCGAAGTGTGGAACACCTGGGGCTCGAACTCACGGGCCACGGGCACAACGGAACAAGTGAGTTCCGTAAGAACGATCGATGAGCCCCCCTACACCATTGTATATTCCCGATCGAAACCGGCAGGACAACGAGCCCGTTGCCCAGTGGCAAAAGGCGTTGGACGTCTAACTAACAGGTTGCGAGGGATGGACATTTTCATGCCTTAATTCACCCAGGTAGGGTATTGCTCTCGCATCCGTCTGCCCCGCAGGAGGAAACGAAGGCACAGGTGTACACCTTGGAAAAGTCCGACGGGGCAGCACATCTTCTCTTCAGGGCAAAGAAGCGGAGTGCGTGAGAAAATAAGTCTTAACTTGGAGACTGGAGCAGTGGGCGGAATAGCAAAGTTTAAGCGATGATCTGCTCGCCAAGCTTCCCTCGCAGCCGTCGGCACGTCCGTTTTTGGGGAACGTTTCTCCATATATTTCAGGATAAACTTATCGGGAAAGTGGTCCAGTGATACGCAAGTCCTGAGTTAGTGCGTGACGTTAAGGATTCCACTCAAGGCACTGGCTATTATTGAAGCGATGGATTGAAAGGCGAGAATGGCGAACCTTTGTCTATTCACCTTCTGGTGGCAAGGGTGAGGCAGTGCGACTGAAGGGGAACGTGGGTGCTGTGACCGCCAAATCTGAGCACTACAGTAGGTGGGCTAACTCATGAAATATCAACCGAAATTCCGAAATGCGATTTCGCTTCGAAAAGATTAATTAAGTAGGGTTGTAAAACTAGTCAGCCGGAATAAAAATCCTATAATATTTCAGTTACCTCAGGGTGCTGGCTTTTGAATGAACTTCTTTCCGGCTGCATGCAGAAACTTCATCCTGTAAAAAAGGACAACTTAAGTATCACGCATTTTTTCGCGTTGACTTTCGCTGCCCCTAAAGTCCAATTATATTTCATGGAAAACATGCATAAAAATATTCATTCTTTTGTTCATTCGGTAGACAATTTCGTCTTCCAATTTTATACTCGAAGGAATGGTATAATTCGGTTTTCAAAAACTGCCAATTCCCGAATAATTTTTAACCCGCTCCACCGTTACACTTGCATTCAGGGTTTCCAAACTACAAGCCGCGTATTTTCCGCGTATGGAAAACCACACATTTATCTACGGAAATAAAAGGGGGCCACATAGTGTTCATATGATTTAGTAGTGGCTTTGATCCATATTGTTAACTTTACAAGCCACAATGGTAAATGCAGAGAAATGACGTTTTATGAACGGTCATTTCGCGGTATTTAAAAGTCCTACAGTTAGAAAGTTTTTGAAAACCGAATTATGTCCCTGCTTCGAGTATAAACTTGGAAGAAGACGTAATTGTCTGCCGGTTGCGCAAAAGAATGAATATTTTTATGCATGTTGTCCATGAAATGTAATTGAACTTTGGGGGCATCGAAAATCGACGAGAAAAAATTCGTGCTACTTAAGTAGCCATTTTTTACAGAGTGTAGTTTTTGCACGCAGTCGGAAATAAGATCTTTCGAAAGAAGGCACCCTGAGTTAACTGGATCACTATAGAATTATGGTGCAGACTGACTATTTTTACAACCCCACGTAGTTAATCTTTTCGAAACAGAAACGCATTTCGGAATTTCGGTTGACATTTCATGATTTGGCCCACCTTCTGTACGTCTGAGCGTGCCGTACACGACTTGGACCCTTAGCTTCATGTGTTCTGTGCTTCAAATGGGCGTTTCATATCTCAAGTGAGCGAGAGTGCAATAAAGACCACGTCAAGATGGCGCCTTTGCGACCTGACTCACAGTTTGCCAGTTGGAAACCTTTGAAAATATACTTCAAAATATACTTGCTTGTACTCATTCGGTAGTGAGTCCCGTCTTCTACAAATGTTATGCTCGGCGATGGGTTATCTGAAAATGCTTCAAAATTTTTCACCTCCCGGCCAACCTTTGCACTTGCGTTTAGGGTTCCAAAATTGCGAACTGCATACTTCCAGTGTGGGGAAATTCAACAATGCCTTTAAGAAGGTGTCATACATGTCTCGTGAAATTTTGCAATATATGGTCTATATTGTATGCTTCACAAGAATCGTTAATTATCGGATAGAGTCGATGCTGTTTGAACGGACTTTTTACGGTCGTGTTCGTCTCATAATTACAAGTTATCTAAACCGAAGGATAATCTTTTTCGGGTATAAAATTTGAAGAAAACGTAATTTGCAATCAAATGAGTACAAGAAAGGATGTCTTTGTGCGTGTTTTTCGCATAATCTGTTCGAATTTATACGGACATCAAAAATCGATGAACACATTCCTTCTGCTTAAGTAGTCATTTTTCTCGAGTGTAGTTTTTGCAGGCAGCCGGAACCTCGTACATCGGGATGTCGGTTTTCTGGTAGGATTGTCCCAACCAATCGTTTCCAATCGCAAGTGCGGTAGCACTGCGTGGGTTTTTCACCCTACCAACTTAACTACGAGCATAAACTACTGGTTTCAATCAGCAATATTCAAACTCTGATTGGGATTACCACACATTTTGTACGTCGCGAAGAATGACACGTTCGGCTCCTTTTCATTGTTGTATTTTGTTTAATCCGACAGCTAGAGTAATGAAAGTATAACCTATCTGCCTGGCAGGTTGTTGCACCAGTGCGTGAGACGGCCGCTCAGGTTCTTGGAGTCCTGGCAAGTCATTTGGACGTGGACCAAGTCAAGGAGGTGATTCGTCACCTTCTCGGCATGATGTCGATGCATGAGACTGGCGGCGGTACATGCTTCCTTTCGAAGACCAGTTGGATGGCTGTCCACAGCGGCCTCTTGGGTCTCAAGTACTTACTGGCCTCGCGCCTGGTAACCAACTAAATTTTCTCTTTACTATTTTTTGCTGATTTTTTTGACGTTGCAACCGACAATTCCGTCTTCTCAGTCATTTTTCTCCAAACAGCCATTGACGGTAGTGGACCCACTAAGGGGGGGGGGTGGTCAATCCTGACTATCGGCAGTCCGTTGCCATCACATGCATTTCTGCACCAGCCGACCAACCCACTCTTAATGACCCGGAATCCCAGCATTCCACTGTAGTTCAGTGAAACTATTCTTGACTCACCCTGTTGCCCAACAGCGACAACTGTTTCGCGTGGGATATGAAATCGGACGAAGGCGATCGGTGTGTCTTCATACCAGGTGGCCTTGTGCGCACACCGTGCTGTTCACGTGGCCAGGCTGTTTAGCTTCATCCGCCATTACATCCACGTCCATTTTTGTAAAGAAGTTGAAAAAACGATCTCTGGGACAGTAGGTGTACTAGTAGGAGCTTTCGGTCTCGTACAGGAGGCCATCGTAAGAGCCTGTGCGAATGCGGCATCAAATGAGCAGTTTTCATAGTGAAGCCATGACCGGGGGGGGAGATATGAGTGCAGAGGGCAGTATTCGCGATAAGCCCCCTGTACGAGACCAAAGGCTCAGACTAATACACCTACTATTCCAGAGATTGTTTGTTCATCTTCTTTACAACAAGCACCTAGGATTCGCATATTCGCTTCCATACGTCCATTTTTATTTGCCTTGACAGCCTCAGTGAACAAAAAAATTCAAGCCCAAGTCATCATAGTGTCCTGAAAACACTGATGGACCTGATCACTCCTAACGGTCGAACCAGTGTCTATCAGTCGGTGTCCATGCGCGAATCAGATACCGTCAAGGTTACGCACAGTTCGTCCGTTAAATTGGGCAGCCGAGGGGGTGCAGTACCTAACGCCAGGCCGAATATTAAGTGAACGTGAGGTTTTTGTGTTCTTAAGTCTATTTTTACCGAATCGGCCGACCAAGGCAGACAGAAATTGACCGTGGATGCAATGGCTGAAAAAACTAAACAGTCTGCTGACACATGCACCACACGATCCGGTTTTTACTTCTACACCCATTAGGCCATAGTTCCTGACGTGTCCGAGGACCACCATATGATGACGCGACGGTTCGACCTACGGTGCCTACCCAGTGCACCCACAGCAAAGTTGGCGCAGGGATTCTGACT
>CACRXP010000039.1:137227-155624 GCA_902702965.1 Spirometra erinaceieuropaei | reverse complement strand
AACGCGACAGCGTAGGCCACTTCCATGTTAAACAGGTGACCTGAGTCGCCAATAACTTGCCTGATCACGTGCGCGTACCCCTTCGGTGGTTGCCTTTACATTGATGCAATCTATACAGACATACCTACTGCTAACGCGGATGATTATTGCTTCACATATGACTGAAGCTTTAAAAAAAGAAGGGAATGAAAAGCGTTGCGGAGGAACTCCCTTTCGAATAGGAAATCTGCGTCGATAAATGCATACAAGGCAGAGAAACCATGTTATGCGACTAATCCTCAGGATACGGCATGCTTTCGAGTAATACTTACTGCACCGTGCTGTAGGGAATCTGAATTTATTCTATGGTTACATAAGAAGCACGTAACAACAGAAACCCAGTCCTCCTATTGAAAGATAGCAAAGACGTAGAGATTAATGAAGATGGTGCAAAGGCAGAGCACCTTTTACGATTTTTCCGAGTCCATCTTTACGAAGGGAAGCGCGTTTATTCCTCCCGACTGCGACTTAGCAGAAGGCACGACGACTGACACTGCATCTTTCCCCGAAACTCTTGTTTGCAAATAATGTTTAATGCTGACTGAGTCAAAATCACTTGAGATGGATGACATGTCACTCAACTTGCTGAAGGAGCTCGCTGGAGGGCTATCCAAAGCACTGTCCAAGCCTCGTTTGAAGCAGGCTATTTACTCGCCCACTGGAAATCTGCACTGATAACACCACAGCATAAAGGTGGTAGCAAGGACTCGGCAAAAAAAAAACTACTGACAAATCGGCTCCACCTCAACCTGCTGACTTTTACCGGTGGACTTCTTTGACGTAGAAACAACAGCGAACCTCCGAGGTCATTCACTCAAATTACGTGAGTGGGAAGAGTAAGTTCCGTAAGATCAGTAAGGGCCCCTCAACCATTGTCTGTCCCCGATTGCAGTCGACCAGACAACGAGCCCGTTGCTAAGCGGTTAGAGGCTTTGTACCTCTAATCAACACGTCGGGGGACTCCAGATGTCCCGCACTTCGGGGTTGGGTATGATTGGTTGACTACGGATAATAAGCCAGAAATGGCCATCCCAGTTTCCCTTGTCTTTGTCGGCATTAACATACAGTCTGGAAAATTGTCGTCGGGTGAGTTCGAACCACCCGCGACTGGCGTCAGGCTGGACATGCGGAATTTCTCCAACAGCGTGGTTGTGACTTGGAGTGCTCTACTTGCAGACGTTGTCATGTTCACATCCGTGGAGGCTTTTAGGCGCAAGCTGGATCAGTAAACCACTATACGTCATAATGCCACCCGACCGATATCGTCGTAACTTGTTACGGTCCCGTATTACTGGTGAATGAAGTTTGTCTACTTCAGGTGGGGCTACCAAACCACATCCGACTGAGATTTTCTTCTACTAGACGTTGTTGATAGCAATATCCCCTGTTTGAACCCGCAGTTGTTACACGAAAGTTTCTGCCTTAGGTGATCGATGTTACAGTTGTCCCTGTGGAGATTGTCTAAGGTTTTTCAAGCGGACTAGTTCTCGCGATAGAGTTCTCACTAAAGCTCTTCACTGGGAGGGAATGAAAAAAGAGAGGAAAAAGAAAATAATAAGGAGAAAAGTTCGGTCTTCGTGACAGTATCAACATTTATGCGACATTTCGAACTCATATCGGAGTTCCCTATCGGACAACGAGCCTTCTCTACGAAAGATGGAACTTCTTATTCTTATCGATTTAGTATCTCTCGGCCTTCGCTTCTGACCGATCTTCTGTTTGTTTTTTTTGATTAGCAACGGTTTTAGCCATTGTCTTTGGTTAAAGTTGTCTGTAAAGCCTTTTCAGGTGCATTTGTTGGCGCCGTTGCTGTCCCCTTTGTTAATGCGCCCTGTTCTTTAACAGTGTTTTATCCCTCGGTGCAACCTCAGGTTTGTGTTTCCTGGCCACAAATACTGCCTTTTGGGTTTATATTTCTCATCACTGACATGTCACCGTCTACTTACTGCTTTTAACGAACTTCCCCTTACCGATTCCTCTTTCTGAAAGTGAGGGCGTCCTGAACATTGTCCAATGTCACTCCATTCTGAAAGTGGTCGCGACGAAGCTTACGAGCATGGGGACGCCTCCTGCTGATATTCGCACCTCCGCCCCCAATCAGGAGACTGCCGGAAACGGTCAGCAATCACCGGAGCACCCCGCGCCTGATTTGGCAGGCGCTCTTCGGCAGGCCGAACTCTCTGTTGCTCGATGTCTCTCTTTGCAACTGTTCTGGAGCTCTAGGTACATCCTTCACCTATGTTTCACCTTCTCTCCCGTGCCGCCTTAGTACCCTCGGCTGTGTCCTACAAAAGGCTGTCAAGAATTTTCGATTACCTGGCGATTAGAAATTCTTTTTGATCTTCTGCAAAACGCGGCTTTCCTGGGTTTGGAATTTTTTTGTTTCCCATCCTCGACTATATTGACAAGCTTTGTATGGTGGCAGAGGTCATTGTCATGATGACCGCTAGCAATAGCAGAGATTGTCTACCTCCTGACTCCGAATGCGGACATTTTGGCATCCCCAAGACGCCCAATGGCAGGAGTCGGAGCTCAGTCAGAACCTTCAGCACTGTCAGAAGTTCACGCGTGACCGCCCTTGCGCGAAAAATGCTGGAGACTTAAGGAGTTGTCACCCATGAAGTGCACTATGCAACATCTAGCTTCTCACAGTATCGTAGACCGTGGAATACGCTTCCGCAGTCCGCTTCCGCTTACGCCGGTGAGCGATGTGCCTTTCATATGACTACTTTTTATCCAGAATAGATAGTGCTGCCATAGCTGGAGCGACTGATCCCCTTTTCTGTCCCCTTCCTGTGGCTTTCGAGTACCTCGAAAAACTCTTGATCGTTCGTAGTCCTTTCGTCTTCTCGAAGACAACAGATAAAGATTGAAACCAATAATGCGTTAAAAGTTGGGTTTTGTTTCTGCTAAGTGTCGATTATCGCCTCTCCTCTACTCGGGAGACCACATTTGATGCCTCTCTTTTCCGACAAGGCACTTTCCTCATGTTGTTGTGCCTCGTAGTGCGCAGTCGAACTTATTTTCGTCAGACGTCCCTCAGCGAGTGGGTTCTCTCTTGAGGAACATATAGTTGCATTTTTTTCCTTGTACGGCCGGCATATTGCACACCATCAGCTCGATAGACTATACTGCCTGGAGGCCTTTTCGCTCGTTTCCTTCCGTTCTGCCGACCGGCACACTCTTTGGCCAGAAAATGCCGAAATGGTATATAAATCATGTCCCATTATAGGCTATTAATCGAGTTATTTTGGATCACATAATAGTATGGATTCACAAGGCTTGCCTAACTTCCTGCATGATATTTCGTTTGCGAACACGATGAGTGACGACAGTAATAAGGGCAGCCGTCGTTATTGCTGGGATCAACGTAACAGGGTCACTCCATGCGCCTAGTCATGCAGCCACCGAAATCAACCACAGACAGAAGCAAAAGCGTCTTTTATCTCAGACAGACATGAGGAACAAAAATAAGGCGGAATTTTAAGGAAAACCAATTGGTTTTGACTGAGCTTCTGCCGATGTAATCGGGCATCATGTATCAGACAAGCTCCGTGCGACTTGCTCAGTCGGCGCGACCAGTACCTCGTTCATTGGCGATTTTACGTCGGTGAGCCTTGTTCTGGGGCCACTTTATCCATTGCAACCTGAACCGAGTTATTTTACCAGCTGCCAGTCCTAATTATTTATTTAGGCGCCGCTGTAGTCCGGAGACGCCACGTTGCTTTTTATGGGGTTTTGAAGGCGGTATGCACTTGTCTGCGTTTGACAGCCGTCACCTTTTCCGCCTTTCTGACCTGTAGTTGTGCTGTGCTGGGCTAACGATTGCAAATCTGCAGGTGTCGTGGATGGGGCCGGACGCAAGGATAACCAATCATTTCTTCTCTCCCTCCTTCCCCCCCCCTTCCCACCCGGCGCTGTGCCCACTTTAAGGCTCAAATCCGCATTGAATGCGTCAGTCACGGCCCGGACTTCTTCCAATCCTTAATAGCTGGCACCAAAATTCGTTCCTCTCCTAGGTCCTCTACTAGTTTTTTCACGTACAGTAGGTGGGCTAGCTCATGGAATGTCAACCGAAATTCCGAAATGCGTTTTCGTTTCGAAAAGATTAATTAAGCCGGGTTGTAAAACTAGTCAGCCTGCAACATAATTCTATAATATTTCATTTCATTGATATTTTGGCAGATTTTGAATAATTCATATTTTTATTATTTTTATATATTAATTTTTCACAGTTGGGTCAATATGAATATTTCATTTACCTCAGGATGCCGACTTTCGAACGAACTTCCTTCTGTCTGCATACAAAAACCGCACTCTCTAAAAAATGACTACATATGTAGCATCAATTTTTCTCATTGATTTTCGATGACCTTAAAAATTCGATTATATTTGAAGAAAAACATGCGTAAAAATATTCATTCTTTTGTTCCTTCGGCAAACAATTACGTCTTCTTCCAATCCTATACTCCAAAGAAAGGTATACTTCGGTTTTCAAAAATTTTCAGATTATGAGACTTCTAAATACCGCGAAATGGCCGTTCATAAATCGTCATGTCTCTGCATTTACCAATGTAGTTTTTAAGGTTAACAATATGGATCAAATCTACTGCTTAATTTTGTGAACCCTATATGGTCCTCCTTTATTACCGTAGAGAAATGTGTGGTTTTCCGTACGCGGAAAATACATGGCTTGTAGTTTGGAAACCCTAATTCTGAGTGTAAAGGTAGAGCAGGTTCGAAATTATTCGGAAATTGGAACAGTTTTTGAAAACCGAATTATGTTCCTGGAAGAAGACGTTATTTTTTTACCGAATGGGCAAAAGAATGAATATTTTTATGCATGTTCTTCACGGAATTTAATTAGACATTTAAGGGCATCGAAAATCAATGAGAGACATTCATGCTACTTATCTAGTCATTTTTTCCAGTGTATAGTTTGTGCATGCAGCCGGAAGGAAATTCATTCGAAAGCCGGCATTCTGAGCTAACTGAAATGTCATAGGATTATGGTGCACGATGATTCGTTTTACAACCCTACTTAATAAATCTTTTCGAAACGAAAACGCATTTCGGAATTCCGGTTGACATTTCATGAGTTGGTCCGCCTACTGTAGTTCTAGGGCTCGTTTCTGTTCGTGCATTTACTTGTCTGCGTTGGACAGCCTTCAACTTTCTCGCCTTTCTGACTTGTAGCTGTGCTGTGGTCGGCTAGCGTTTGCAAATCTGGTGTCGTGAGTGGGACGAGACGCAGGGATAACCAATTAATTTTTCTCCCTCCTCCCTCCTCCCCGTACTGATTTATCGGCGCTGTGCCTGCTTTAAGGCTTAAATCCCCGCAGAGTGCGTCAGTCACGGTCCAGATTTCTTCCAATCCTTAATAGCTGCCACCAAAAATCGTTCCTCCCTTGGATCCTCTACTGGTTTTTCACCTAGTTCTAGGGCCCGCTGCTGTTCTAGCATTTTCCCTGTGCCCTTCTAGAGTCGAGCTCTCTGTTGCGTCTGCCATGGTGAACCTCGGTTGGGTCCTGCCTGGTCGCCTGACACTCTTTATTCGGCCTTTCATGGAGACGATTCGCGCCGGGGATGTCGCGGCCGGACCGCCGTCAGGCCCTGACAGCAACAGCGCCTCGTCAGCAGCTCTGGATCTCCCCTCAACCTCGACGAGCCTTCGTCTGCAGTGCTTAGCCGCCTGGAATCTGGCACGTCTGCTCTGGTTGGAGTACTGTCGGGAGACCACCACCTCTTCCTCCACTCCCACCGACAGGAATCCCTCGAAGGCTCTCAGTAAGGTCACCCAAAATCTTACCAAGTACCTCCTCTCGGCTGATCCAGGTGGGTGCTCGATTCCATCAGCATGCGTTGTGCTCTACTGACTTGCCTTCACAAGCAAATAAAATGGGCACACAGTTATTTTTTGTTGTTGTTTAATGCTTGCAGTTATCGGCACTGATGGCAGAGCCGTCACCGTGACGGAAAACGACATTGTCAGCCTGACGGTTATTCATTTCAACTTACTCGACGCCGGCCTTACTACCGTGCAGTCCCAGTCAACCACAAACTCCGTTCCCGCTGTGCTAAATAGAAGCAGATCACTTACGACTGCAGTTAATCTGGTGGGTTTTGTCGACGCTTGGTTTTCTGTTTTTTTTTTCTCTCATCTTTGCCAGCTGCCAAACTTGTCGACATGCACAGACCAGTTCGCACATTTCAGACTGACGCTTTTTTTTACAGTGAGACAGTCTCTTTACTGACAGGCCGTCTGCATTCTTGCCAGTGCCGGCTTAGCTGTTTCCCGAGTCTATCGCATCACGATCGATTGCTCTCCAATCCCTCCCTTAGATTGCCGAATTTCCCCTCAACAGTCCCTGTGGCGTGCTTCTAATGCGTTTGCTCGTAAGTCATCATAAAGGATAATGCGGATGTTGCGCATGCTAAGTCGCCACTCCACCCCCCGTCTCTGGATGGAACCCTAATCCGTACAGTGCGTGACTGATCTCATGAAAAGTTGGCATAAATTTTAGAATGCGCTTTCGATTAGACAGGATAACTTTGGTATATTTGTAGTACTAATCTTCACGCGCCAAGATTTCAGCTTTTTGAATTCACCTCTTTTCGACATCCTACAGAGAGCGCACTCGGCAATAAAATGACTACTTAATTAGCATGCATTTTTCGCATTGATTGTTGATGGTCTAATAAATTCAAATACATCTTGTAGAAAACACGTACAAAATAAGCTTTCATTTACTTGTTTGGTGGAGAACCACGTATTCTTCACATTTTATGTCCGAAGAAAAGGTATATTTAGGTTTTGGAAAAGTTTCCCGATTCCCGAATAATTTCGAGCCTGATCAGCCATTGCATCAGTCTACAAGGTGCATGCTTTCCGCTTAGGAAACATCATATATTCAACCACGTTTTTAAAAAATGTCATATGGTGTTCATATAATTTTGTAGTGAATACGGACTACGTTGTAAATTTTGTGAGGAGCATTGGCAAACGAACAGGTACGATGCTGCATGAATGCACATTCCATGGTTCTAAACAATCTCATAATTGTAAACTTTTTGAAACCTAAATATGCCTCGTATTCAAGTATAACATGTAAAGACAATGCAATTTTCCACCAAACGAGTAAAAGAAAGCGTACTTTTGTACGTGTTTTCTACAAAAATATATTTGAATTTATAAGACCATCAAAAACCAATGCGAAAAATGCACGCTACTTAAGTAGCCATTTTTGCCGAGCGCGCCTTCTGTAGGAGGTCGAAAAGAGGTGAATTTAAAAGCTGACATCTTGGCAAGTTCGAAATGTTATGGGATTATGCCGCGTGAAGATAAATATTACAACCCAACCTAAGTAATCCTTCCCAACCGAAAGCGGGTTTTAGAATTTCAGCCAACATTTCATGAGACCGGTCACGCACTGTATCTAGAGCTGCTCCTGTTATGCCACAACACCACCATGCCCTGCGACCTTTTTGCGGATAGCCAATCACATTAAGGTGGCGTTAATGCGCTATTTTCCAGGACTGCTTGCTAAACATGCTCAAGAGCCTTTGTGCTTTTCAGCAGTCCCTCAGTAAGGGCTGTTCTACTATTCGCTACTTGTGCGGACACTCATTGTATATCCCTCAGCCGAGCTGGCAGACAACTGACCTTCCCTCGAGGTTTCATAGGGTTTGCTGGCTGACACAATACTGTGATTCATGGGAGTGACATTACTTGGGCCAGACATTATTGCAGAACTGTGTGATTATTGTCTGTGACTGTGCCAGGATTTCAGTACGCATTTAGGCTCTCACTTATATGTCTTTACCCACCACCATCACCACCACTCCTACATTTCAGCCGGTCTCCTCCGGTGCCCCATCTGCGGACCCACCCAGTTCTCTGCAGAACCTCTTACGCCGCAGCGGCAGTCTCCTTACCCTCATCGCACTGGTTCGCGTTTTTGTTGGTCTCACTCCATACGGGGCTCAAAGGCCTTCGCAGCCCGGTGCAGTGGATGTACATGCGGTGGACCTTCTTGCTGATGGTCTTCCCACGCTCTGGCAACTGGTTTGGCAGGAACCGATGACTGTTCTGCGACGTCTTTTTACATCCTCCTCCTCCCCCAGCACCGTTGCCGCCACCTCTTCTGACCACCCAGTGAATGGCGACTCCCCCACAGCGCATTCCACGGCGACGCTGGAGTCGGGCCGCCCTCACGATCAGTTCCGCCTGGATGTCCAGTTCCTTCAGCACAGTAAGGGTCTGCTCCCGGTTCGGGGCCTTACGATGTGATCACCGTTTTCCTTCTATGAGATCAAGCTCCACCAGTACAGTTGTCTAGTTCCGGACGAGAAGACGCGTTTTGTTGACTTTGGTGGGATCAAACGTTTCAGCAAGACGATGCTTATCGAAGCGCCACATGTTGCTATGTGAGTTGCAGATCGGGAGTTTTATAGAAGGCGAACCGGCCGTTAGACGCAATGTAGACTGAAAGGTTTGTGTCTGTAAAACGGGCCACACAGTAGATGCACTGGGCCAACACAGGAGCTAGATCGGTATCCGACAGGGATCGTTGAGGGTGCGCACCCATCACAAATGCCAACACTTCGGGGTGCGGTGGCAGTCCGAGTTGCCGGTTCATTCTGCACCAATTGGGATCCGTGCCGCCCTCCTCCCCGAGTTGTGTTGTGGTATGAAGCCCTGGTCAGTGTCCGTTGTGCACCAGATGCTACGCCTAGGTGCGGGTTTCACGGTGCCAGCCACCTGCACCCTCTCCCGCCTTCGCTTTTCTTGACACCTGGTCCAGGTTGGGGAGGAGAGAGTGCGATAGATTCAGCGCAAGTCCACTACAACCATAAATTATTCCACGCGCAAGTCACCGCACCTGCTCTCACACCATACTGTAGAGCACACGGTGGACACCGTCGACAAAGACGGCCGAACTGTCGTGTGCTGAAACCGGTACCTGTTTTTTGTGCTTAACGTTCAAGCGCTACTGACCAGCCATCTCAATGGCTTCAGCGGTGGCAGGTTACGGGTTGATTGATAAGCTCAGACCATCTTAAATGCCCGTCCGTGATAGGATCTGTCGGCCATATGGCGAAACAAGTAGGTAAATCCTTTGTCTAAATAGCTCATTTCTCCTTATTGTATAAATAACTCTTGAGGTAGATAGGAGTCGACATCACCCGTTGTTATGAATAAGGGAGGACACATTAGGTAAGGTACCCATTGACAACGACTTTATGTCACCTTAAAAATGGTCAATGGTGAGTGTAGAGCAGAAAATTTTTTGCCCAGATTCAGTGGCCCGATTATGACGCGATCCTAAAAGACGAAATTTCTGACCTCAAGGGCTCACTTTTGTGACAGTGGCCTGTCCGATTCTGTTGTTGCAGGCACGACCAGGCGACACTTACAGGTGAGCTATGAGACCAGCAACTATCTTAAGCCATTCTGGTCGATCTTGGCGACGAAAAACCCCCAGTCCTTGCTAATGGAGTCCACGTTCAGATATCCGGAAACGGATCCTTGGATGTTTGTCATTCGATGACGAGGGATATCAAAAAAGAGGATGCGGTTGGCACGAATCCAGTAACGATCACAGAAATTCAACTCTTGTTCAAACCGCCTCCTCCCCCAGATCGCTGGTGGTTATTGTCGATTGTGCCGGACCAGTTTTCGTGCCAGGACTTGATCCTACAGCATCCACTATCTCTAGTACGTCCCTGGCCGGTGCAAGCACTCTTCCAGTTTGCCTGTTTTGCCAGATGCATTTAACAAAGCCTGCGGGGTTTTCCTAATTGACTACCCTTTTGCACCAATTGTTCTTACCTTCCCTTCCCCCCCCCCCCCCGCCCTGTCCCCTAGGTGTGGAGGGCTCTGCAGATCAGCGTCCGCTCACGGGATCCGAGGAGGACTGCTTCTGTCAGTGCCTCTGCCTCCTACTAGCCCTCTTTGGCGCCTTTCGATCCGAAGGCAAGGAGCGGGCAGCAGACGAACTGGCAGCCGGTCTACTGACACTCAGCCTACGTCTGCTGCGTCTTCGTGAGGCAAGGCCGCGTTACGCGGCTGCTCACACACTCGCCATGGCCGTCTGGTTCTGGCCTAACCGCGTCCTCAATATGATCCTATTGGACTGCCTGCCACGACTGGATGTCGAAGAACAGAACAAGTCGCGTGTCTGTTGTCTCACTGAACAGATGGCCGCCATGGAGTCCATCTATCGTGAGTACTTTTCAGGGGGTCTGACCCGTATCCCCCCCCTCTTTCCCCAACCAATCTCTAAGCTCTCCGGCAGCCTCTCTATCCGTATTTTAGGCTAACGGGAATGCGCAAGGGGGACTGGTAATTCTTGCAAGTGCTGGGTACCGTTTCTCGTCTCACGCGTAGGCATTGGTGATGGGGTGAATTTGCTAACTCCTTAAATGTGCCGAAATTTACGAAAACATTGCCACTTACTTGCAGCCTGCACAATGGAGTGAACTGAAACTCTGAACGTCTTTGGACGAAGTAAAAACATAAAAGAAATATTCAAAGTAATATTACGTTGTTTAGGAATAGCTATTTTAAAAAAGAGCAGAAATTCCGAAAACGTAAAACGTACAGAAAGCCTGTCCGTGCAGAAAAACTGAGTAAACAGAACAGCACAAGTAGAATAACATTTGAAAACAGTTTGTCAGTGAAGCTTCCACCTAAATATCCTTCAGGAATTAGTGTTATGCCAAGTATGACGGTTAGCCAACAGCCTGCAGCTTGCCTAGGGATTCCAAGATGGCCTCACGAGAATTGGTTGTATTCGTTTACCCTTTTTCAGATGCAGTCGACTAAGGTAAACAGGAATTCTCTTGATGTTGCCGACAGGGACGTCGCAGGAATGGAAGTTTTCATAAGGTCACATGTCGACCGGCTGGTCGGTGACTAATAAATCTAAGTAGAGTTAGCAGGTGCGACCGTAAACATACTACTTTTTTATGTTAAGAGAACTTCCCTTCTGCCAAATTTCACATCTTGTGCTGGAATATGTTGGATTTCAAATCGTCTTTGAAGTAGTGGTGAATATTTCACGTGCTGTTCTCAATCGACTGCCTGTAGGGGTAGATTCTACGCTCTGTTCATCAAAACCACCAAAATAAGATGTTTCTTAAAGGCATTTATCGAAGTAGTCAGTGTTTAAGTCATATTCATAGACTCACTCAAACATGAAACCTGCTCGCCGAGAGAAATGAACGTAGACGACGAAAGGCAGCAGCGAGTATGCTCTAGATCAATTGAGTTACCTTTTTAAAAGGCGGTTTAGCGGATTAGTTAGCCGACAGATTTCGACGCGCTTTACCATTTGCCAAAGCAGAAATGAAGCGTCTGGTGGGCTTTCTCTTTCTCCTGAACATAGTGATAATTTTCTGCAAACGAAAGGACCCACATTTCTATTCGTGTTACAGATGTATCAATCTGGCCTTCTTAATTCGACACAATGTCTGAGTTTCTAAAAATAAACTTCTTGCTTACACCCCGATCAATTTGATATACGTGGAAAAAAATCAGTTTTCGAGTACGCCAAGTTTCTTTTGGCGAAATTCTCGAGTTTAGATTACTCTTCCCTAATAAAAAAATACGTGGATGCGTTAACGTGGCCTAGGACAGCTATTAGCATAGAAAACTGCCCGAACGCAAGTTAATGTAATTTTCCGCCCACGTTTGTTAACATATTGTGCATACAAAAAGGATATTTTCGGGACCAGGCTAGACGTATAAACAAAAACTACTGCAGTTTATGTGGCTAAAGTTGATTGTCCTAATTCCCGTCCTCACGTTTCATGAGTTAGGTCGCATACTGTGTTCTACACTGAAGCATTCGCTGGCTACCGGAGTTAAATTTGTCACCTCATACTACTACTACTACTACTACTACTACTACTACTACTACTACTACTACTACTACTACTACCACTACTACTACTTCTACTACTACTACTACTACTACCACTACTACTTCTACTACTACTACCACTACTACTACTACGACTACTACTACTACTACTACTACAGTTTGCTTCGTTTTCGTTTATTGCCTCTTGGAAGGACACTGAGTCCATATTTTAAGTATTTCGTTGGTGTGATAATGCATATCTTATGACCACTTGGTGGAAACTATCAATCTTCCAAACTGTAAATGTAGACCTGTGCAGCATTTCTTTCTCGAGTATTTCCGAATTCTTAATGTTGCAGAAGCCATCTGTCATGTATAATTAAATAAGAATATTTGAGGGAGGAAATCAAGTTTGCTACCAGGACCCCCTCCGTCATCTCCCCTGGGCGAGGCAGACGACAGCCTTAACAGGCACCCGTTGCAGCCTGTTGACGCGTTCTTCTTCATCATTGGTATTGGTGGGATGAATGCTGAACGATGTACTGGTGAGTATAGACGCGTGCAAATCCTGTTCGGGTCGGACATTTTCCTGGGCGAGTCAGGCAACAATGTTAGCAGTGACCCATTACGGCTTGTTGACGCGTTCTTTTTCATCATCGATGTTGGTGGGACGGTGAACTGAACGGTGTACTGGCGCGTGTTGACGCATGCGATCCGCCTTAGGGTCGCGTGCCAACGAGTCATCCTTCGGCGCCGTACTGGCCTGTTGACACGTCGCGATCACCTGACCAGACAGGTAGTTATCTCATCGTTTGTGGATTCGTGGAGGATGTGTCCAAGGGGTAGTTCACTGTCTACTTAATCAATCGTTGAGTGGAATACTCCCGGTAAGTAGAAGACTCTGGGAAGCGTTATATGCCGATGCAGCTCGCACGCCAGCGTAACGCTCGGAAACGCACCTTAGACGGAGACCTTGTGTTGCATCAGCCGCTGTGCTCGACCTCATCTCCAGGCGACTTGACCCGCACTTCCCCCCTCCACATAACTGTAGGCGCGAGTGAGAGAGAGGGAGAGAGCGAGAGAGAGAGAGAAAGAGAGAGAGGGAGAGAGTTAGCGCCCGTTTTGATGCGCCGCTTTTCTTTGCATCAGTTGATCTGACTCAATTCTCCACTACCCCAATGCACCAAGAGGCGTAACTTGTAATTTTGACAACTGATATGGTACGTCGGTCCATCGCGAGGAGAGTCGGGTTGTCGTGGGTCTTTTTTGATGTGACCTTATGGCTCAATGCTCCCTGTCCAACTCTGTTCCGGTGAGGGGTCAACCGCCAAGTTCACGTCGATTTCCAGCCCGATTGACCTTGAAATGACTGTGGGTCATGCGTATTCGCTGCTGATGATGTGTACACTGCACATGGTGTCTTCTTCGCCGCAAATACAATCACGCTTAATTTAGCATTGTCGCTCCAAACCGTGGTGATGCTCGTTGACTGCGACTAAGCAACAAGGACAAGCGAACAGTGAATATGCTAACAGATAAGCTTGATGGGTGCATTTGCCCCCTTCCCCTCCCTCTGCTGACATCAGAATGAAACTAAAACTGTACCATTGTTCCCCATGCTGCAACCTAGTTGAAGTTCACTGTAACTTCCAAGGCTTTAAGGACTCAGAGGTTTGCCAACAGTTTAGACCATGTTGTCCCTGTGATAGAGAGCCAGACCGTACCATCTCATTCGGAGCCAGCCTATGCGTAGATCGTAACTAACGGGCTGCGTATCGACAGTGGCCACTCCTCTCTCTCCCCTCTCTCTTCTTTCTTCACTTACTCTACTGGGGAGGGCTAGATGGTGAGACCACTGTTGTACAAATAATCGCCTCCACCATGCTCCATGTTTTCGTCCACAAAAAGTCGTGTCACTGTTTACTTCCTCAAACTACGAGGACGCGGGATTTGTATGCTGGATTAATCTATCGTAGTAAGCGCGTTCACCGACTAAGCTACGGGGCGTGCCGTTTCTCTTGCGTCTTTTGAGCTCAATCCAGAACCCTCGCGTGCAGAAAGGAGTGCCAACCAGGACAAGGGAAACCAGAATGGCCGGTTTTGTTTTGCTAGTCGCCGCCAGCCATACCCAACCGCCACATTTGGATAGCTTGGGTTTCGAACTCGCGCTCTCTGATCATTGGACGTCCATTCCAATGCCCTACCGCTAGGTTTCAGGAAGACTCCCCCTTCACTTGCAGTCGCGGAAGCACATTCATCATGAGTAACGACGACCCACCAGATGGCTGCTTAAGGAGGGCATGCCTGGCATAAGATAGATTTCTCTTCTCATACTGGTGGGCGCTGCCCACTAAACCCTAACCTTCCTCATCCCCCCCCCCGTTTGAATTGCCTAGACGTCATCGAGGGCGTCACGTCGTCCACCCACGAGGTCTTCATTTCCAATCTGCCCGTGGATCGGCCTTTAACGCCGGAGCTACATGGGTATCACCACCTCTCAGATCTGCAACGGCAGGTTGATATGCAGGCAGTGAAGCCTGACAGTCGCCCGACAGACTTGCCTGCCGGGTCGCCAGCCAGCGACGGCTGTCCCTCCGTTTCCGCCCATCCTGCCGACTGCGTCCAGTCTTCGTCGTCCCCTCTCCGTGTTCTCATTTCCTACGTAGTAGTTATCCTCATGGCCATGCTCCGACGCCTGGCTGACCCCCGAGCCGATGTGCGCGCTCTGGCTAGTCGAATCTTCACGAGGCTACTCATCCTTCTGCCTCTGGAGGTAGGTTTCCTTATGGTCTGCACCTTTAGGCTTCTCGCCTTATTATGGCAATCTGTCTCCTCGCTTCCCCACCTACTGTTAGCTGCCTCTTCCCCTCTTGATTGGCTTTCTCCAATACCCTTGTTTTCTTCTACTTTTCTAACCCTTCCACTCCTGCGGCTGGCTCCGCCTCAACGCCTCAACATCACGGAAACGTGTCAATACAGCCCCCTCCCCCCCCGCCGACTGGTACTTCATGCGCACATACGTAACCGCTCTCTTTCCCAGGCTCGTCAGCGTTCCAAGTGTGCTTTCTGGTATATACGCCAGTTTCTTGAGGTGTGCCAGCCTTTTCCTCGGAAATTAATGCGCAAACTTGGAGTAAATACACTGGAACAGACCTTCATGGGCTCGGCCCGAAGGCTGACCGAGCATCACAGCCACACGTTGGCATGGGAAAAGTGAGACCCGCAGTAGTGAATCGAAGTGGCCGGATAAATGGGTCCCACGTGGGCTGAATTAAAATCAAAAAGTTCGGCGTTCCAAAGTGTCCGCGATGCTCTGTCTTTGCGGAACTCTGGTGACTCACTGCTTGATCCTAATTGTGACGTGTGGCTAGGAGTGAATCCTTTATGATAACCCTAAGGGATCGGGGCAATGCCTTGATCGTGACGAAACACCCAGACATTTCCAAAAACCGAGGTTGGATCAACAGAAGATTATGGTGACAGTCTGGTGGTCTGCCATTGGTGTTTTCTCCTACAACTTTTTCGTGGCTAATAAGAGCGTCACAGTCACACGAGGAGATGCATGCTCGCTTGGGAAAAGTGAGACCCGCGCTAGTGAATCGACGTGGCCCAATTATGCTCTACCACGACAACGCACGGTCGCATGTTGCCAGGATGACACTGCAAAAACTCAGTGACCTGGGATACGAGACTTTACCAGATCCTCCTGAATTTTTCCAATCTTTCACCCACTTGCTACCGTTTTTTCAAGCACCTAGACACTTTCTTAAACAACACAACTTCCAAGAACAAATCTGAGACGGTAGCTAGAATCAGGGGCTTCTTAACACCAATGCCAGTAGATTTTTATCGGCGAGGCATAAGTGATCTTGTTTATCGATGGAAGAGATGCGCAGCTGCTTAGCGATCATATTTGACTAATTTCAACATACATAGTGTAAAATTTTTGAAGAATGCATGTTCGTTTCTGAAATCGGCCAGTATTTTCCGAACAGCCTGCTAGCACTCCGTGTGGGATTATGTAACCGCTCACATTTTCAGGCTCATCATCCTTCGCGTACAATTTGATATATACGCTAGTTTTTAGATTCTGTCCCTTTACTCTCGCCTGAAGTTAATGCGCTAACTGGAAGTAAAGCCATCAGAACAGACCTTTCTAAGCTCGGCCCCCGAAAGTTGACCTGAATGCAGGTGTCGAAATCCATCAGCGCCATGGAGATAACCGCCGCCAAGAGGCCGGTCAGCAGTCTGCCCTAATATTCATCTAACCTCTCGGGCCGAGCCCAAAAATCTTCATTCTGAATCAATTACTCCAAGTTAGCGTACTAACTTGCAGGAAAATTAAAGAGTCAAAATTTCAAAACTGACGTTTTCAACAGAAAGCGTACGGAAAAAGGTTGGGAGGGAGGGAGGGGGGGGGGAGAGGGAAACCGTAGATGAGTGTTTGCGGCTTGTGGTACTTATAGGCGCGAACTGTATTCGCACGTTACGAAATGCGCCCTTAGT
This sequence comes from Spirometra erinaceieuropaei, assembly GCA_902702965.1. Taxonomy (NCBI): domain Eukaryota; kingdom Metazoa; phylum Platyhelminthes; class Cestoda; order Diphyllobothriidea; family Diphyllobothriidae; genus Spirometra; species Spirometra erinaceieuropaei. The sequence goes on along the minus strand of CACRXP010000039.1, from coordinate 139,212 downwards.
TGTAAGCCCTCGGTATTATTAGCAATTGGGACACAGCTGGTACTTTGGCAGAGTGCACATTCCCACTGCCCTTCAATGCTTCTTTGGATTCAGTCTCATTTCCGGGTAGGATGCCCTCTGGCAAGAAAATCGTTGCAATGGGCACATTGTATGGATGCGATTGTCCGTGCGGATGAATGCTGCTTCCTAGGAGTTTGGACGTTGGGCGGTCCCTTCAGGAGACACAAGGGGAGGCCTGGAGGGTTTTTTTGGAAACATATTTCACAACCGAAAACGCAGACTGCCGTTTGGCAGTCCGTACGAATTGTCGGCCTTTGCAACACCAAAATCTTGCGCTCACTGGAACTGTTAATAGAATTAGTAGGCGCTTTTTGGCATATGGGAATAATTCGGCAGAGCCAGTTGTGAAAATTCGCGACCCCTGGTCGAGGTCCCACAGACCGCGAGGTTAGAGCGTTGGTTGCACTGAGATCTTGCCGTTGCGGTCGTGGGTTCGAATCTTACTGAGTCTGTCATGTTTTTTACGCCTGGGCCAGCTAAAATAAAGCCGCGTTGCTATAGCATGCGTTTAAAATCAATTGAAAAACTTTCAATACTTAAATGGCCTCCTCCCTGTCTGCTTCACTGACGACGTCGTGTGACACAAGTCTCTGATTACAGTGCAGTTTCGTAGAAGTAATCTTTTCTAGCTGGAGGCCTTTTTGACTAGCGCAGTCAGTGCTTCCTGAGTTTACGTACGTTGGTAAGTTCTCTCAGTGTTATCCGATCCCGGTCTCCCTACCTCTTGCCACCGTTGTCTGCTTCTCACACGATCGCACCAACACATTATACTGCACTAGTAGCAGTAGCAATGACTATTATCGCCTCCTCCCTCCAGTTCCCTTACGATTGCATGCTAACATACCTACAAACTGTAGTCGCATCTTCCCTTCTCGACATGCCCAGCTAATGGGCCGTTAAGTGGCGCTAATGAGGAATCTCTAGCTATTGTGCTGTTTACCTTATCATGGTCTCCCCTGCCGAACAACCAGACCCTGTCTTGAGCGTCCGTTTAAGTGCTAGCTTATTGAGAGTAACCGGAAGGACGCTCATGCAAATAATCGTTCTGGTACATTCGTCGCCAGGGCCTGGCCCTAGACTACCGTATGGCATTCATTTTCTGTGGATCAGGGATCGTTAGATGAGGAAGGTGGCCGGGTAGTGTGGGGACGTTGGGGGTGGAGGGAGACGAGACCGAAGGACAGACATAAAGGTCGTCAGCTTATACAGACGTGGGTCGAACGCGCGTTGGGCTTTCTTCCCTTGCGGCCGTTTCTTCGATCCCCTGAGGGTGTTGCCGCGAGAACTCGAAGGATTGCAAGCATTACTGTCAGAAACATATGCGACCAAAAGTGAATATTTAGGGTCTGTCTTCTGTCAGCCAGGCCTATCCAATCTCCTTAAGTTCGCACATGAGATTCTGTTGGCGGAACCTCAACTACTGGCCCACCTTCTCTCCTCCGCCATCGGGACCAGTCAACGTCACATTGAACTGGCGTTTACTGGTTTGACTTTTATCGGTTTGGAAGAGCTAACTACATCCAGGCTGAAAGCGACCCCTTTTTCGTTCTTAGCCAAGGTTGCCGGGTCGTCCCACCGATGTAGCCTGTAGCATGGACGGGAAATGACGGTTCGGGCGTCACAGTTGACAAGGTCCTACGAAATGCATGTAGTGGTGACCTGTATAAACATCAGCACCCCCTCTCTCCACATCCTCTGCGTTACTGTCGCCCGAGGTGACCGTGGACGCAGTAAATGGAAGGCTACACTGCCCGTCTACGCGTGCCACTCACAACCTCGCGCCACTTGTATCGGGTCTCATTCATTGTCACAGGTGTGGGGGGACCACTGTAGTCTAACACTAAGCCTTCACTGTGGCCGAATTATTCCGTCAATTGACAACCTTCTACGCCACGACTTCTAAGCGCGTCGTAAGTCTCCGGTTT
>CACRXP010000039.1:114133-137165 GCA_902702965.1 Spirometra erinaceieuropaei | reverse complement strand
AACGTGGGTCTGCCTGTGCCAGTCACATGCTGGCCCCGCATGTTCCGGAGTTCAGGACAATCACATAGTGACGCATGCTTATGCTCACGCTCAGTGCCCGTCCTTACGACATTGACCATTTGAATTGAATGATCGTCGCACCAGTGGTAGGAGGTGTTTTTTGACTTGTGATATGTACAGTAGGTGGGCTAACTCATGAAATGTCAACCGAAATTCCGAAATGCGTTTTCGTTTCGAAGGGATTAATTAAGTAGGGTTGTAAAACTAGTAAGCCTGCAGCATAATTCTATAATATTTCAGTTACCTCAGGATGCCGGCTTTCGAATGAATTTCCTTCCGGCTGCATGCAAGAACTACACTCTGCAAAAAGTGGGTGCTTAAGTAGCATGAATTTTTCTCGTTGATTATCGCTGCTCCTAAAAATCCAAATATATTTCATGGAAAACACGCATAAAAATATTTATTCTTTTGCACATTCGATAGAAAATTACATCTTCTTCCCATGTTATGCTCGAAGGAGGGACAAAATTCGGTTTTAAAAAGCTTTCTAATTGTGGGACTTTTAAATAGCGTGAAATGGCCGTTCATAAATCGTCATGCTTCTGCATTTACGAATGTGGCTTGTAAAGTTAACAAAACGAATCAAATCCACTGCTAAATTTTACGAACCTTATATGGTCCTCTTTTACTATCGTTGAGAAATGTGTGGTTTTCCGTACGCGGAAAATATACGGTTTGTAGTTTGGAAACTGAATGCAAGTGTAACGGTAGAGCGGGTTCAAAATTATTCGGGAATTGGAAAAGTTTTTAAAACCGAATTATGTCCCTCCTTCGAGTATAAAATTGGAAGGGAACGTAACTGTTTACCAAAAGGATTGATTTTTATGCAGGTTTTTTTTATGAAACTTAATTGGACATTTAGGGACAGAGAGAATCAATGAGAAGAATTCATGCCACTTAAGTAGTCATTTTTATAGGGTGTAGTTTTTGTATGCAGCTGGGAGGAAGTTCATTCAAAGCCGGCATCTTGAGGCGACTGAAATATTATAGAGTTATGTTGCAGGCTGACTAGCTTTACAACCTTACCTAGTTAATCTTTTCATTCGTAACGAAAACGCATTTCGGAATTTCGGTTGACATTTCATGAGTTAGCCCACCTACTCTATATCCATGTGGTCGAGAAGGCGCATACGTACGGGCCACGCGGGACTTGCGCCCATAGAAAATGCCAAACATGCGGGGGAGGGGCGCTGTGGTGAGAAGCCTAGGCGGAGGTCCACGCCGCGCCAGTCACCCACGCCCGCTTTCGCCTCCGGTCTTGTTGACTCCACCTTGATATCGGGCCCATGCGGGTGAGGGAGGAGTGGGAGTGCGATTGATGCAATGCTAGTCTGCCATCACTATAAACTAAATTCGCGCACAAATCACCGTCCCTGCAGCCTGCTTGCTATGAGACGCAGGGTGGGCATCGTCGGTAACGATGGTCGGAATGTCGTGTACGGGGAGTTTACTTTTGTACTGGGAACCCTAACTCTGGCATTGTCGTGTATTGCGTATGTAATCGATTAGGTCATTAACATGTCCGCATGTTCGAGTACTGGTTAGGACTCTTCTCATCTGTCCTACCTTTGCACTGCAATGAATTTGCAGTTGACCTACCAGATCGGCAAGTTATCGAACGTGCGACTAGTTCCTAGTATCGTCGTCTGCCGTAGCTTTCCTTTGCCTTGAATACCTGTAGCGTTTTGCATCAGAGAGGATTCTTTCATTTTGCACGTCAATATGTTGAGGCAGTCGTTCTTACACAGGGGGTTTTTAGGTCTGAAGGAGATGGTATCGTCGCTGGAACAAGAAGTTTATTAGCCTGACACTTCGGATTCTCACCGGAGTCCATTACCAGTGAAAATACGAAACATCAAGACAATAAACTTCTTGTTACAGCAATCACATATTCTCCAGGACCGTTTCCTAGTATCCACGTAGTCGCTTCTATCAGCAATCTGTTTGGGCGCTCGACGCCGGGGGAACATCTGTAGTTCGTGAGTAGTCTTCTTATGCGTAGATTCCGTTTCCGCACAGGTGTCTGGCAAATAACATGTTGCCAAAATGTATTTTATACAAACCTCCGGTAAACACAGAACTGACGAGACACGCAGTATTTCAACACGACCTTGATTATGGGTTCGGGTGAAGATCCGATACGCCAGGACGGTAAACTTGTTCCAACGATCGAATCTTCTTTGGGACGGCTTCCTGGAATTCGCCTATTCACTTATATCGGTTTCCAGTCACCTGGTTGACTTCCAGAAAGTTGCCTGAGTCCTTGAAGTCGTATTTTCACTGTGCCTGTGAGAATCATAGAACAGCCTCTTAGGAATGCGATCACCAGCAATCCTTATAGCGTGGCCATTTCATCGTTATCAAACCTGCTTCGAGGTAGCATATCAATTACTTCCATGATCTGAATATCCACGATCCTTTCCTTCTGCTTGTCTTTCACAGCCCTTCGTAGGCAGCCTATTTTTTAAGTGTTTAGCTCCCATGCCAGACTTTAGTGTTCCGTTAACGTTTACTCTCCGTAGATGAGTTTAGTCAGCCTAACAGCCTTTCACATGCCTTTTGGAAAGGACGCGCAATGACGTTGCCTTACGGAGTTATGCAGCTTGCTAAATGCCTGACCTTCTGGCCCAAGTTGCGATTTCGTTTTCGATATTGGTGTCTCTAAGGAAGGTACTCCTGTGTACGCGTTCTCGTCCACAGCTGTGAAGCGATCTTTACTGGCACCGGCCATGCATTCGCTTGTAGCCATCAGTGAATGCCGGTTGCCAAAACGACCACGGTCTGCTCAGTGCTAATGGTCTGTCCGTGTTTCACTGTGGATTACCCTCATGTCTTTGTGAGCGTAACTGTGATGTCGTAAGAAAACCTCCTACGTTAGAATACTAGATGTGCTTGACAAAGCCTGCGGACAAGTAACGCCACTAAAGCTCACAAGAGAAATCTTCGCAGTAAAGATGGTTGGTAATCATGTTCTTCGCCCTCCGTTGTATGAAACCTTCCAGATGCCAATTCTTGCGAAATACACCTTTCATGTTATGCAGCTCCCTTTCTGCGGAGCTGAATCTTCCTGACCCGTTTGTTGGGACATCTTTCTTTCCCTTCCCACAGAATTTCCTTTACTGAAGCGCGCACAGAGTGCTGCCTGTTCTTCTGGCTTTTCCTTGACAACCTGTCTTTCTTTTTGCCTTACTGTTTGGTTTGCCTGTTCAGGAGTCCCTGCCGGACAGCCCGGATATGCATCCACGCCTGGTTGCCGCTCGTGCAGAAGGTCGGGAATTTGTACAGTGTCTTCTCCATCCGAGCAGTATTAAACTCCTCTCTAACAAGACGCACGTCCGAGCCGAACTGCGACCCTATCAGAAGGTGCGTTCGCCTGTCGTCCACACTCTGTAACCTTAGAGATTATTACCGCATTGTGCTGAAATTGTCCCTCTCGTTGGCATCCTATTATATTTAACTGGCCCGTGCTACTGAAATGTTTTGAGTAACCTTAATTTTTTTACGTTGTTATCATTCTAACGTTTCTCTCTAATTCATTTTGTGTAGATTGATCTGGAGTTTGCTTTAGAGGTTAAAGAAGTAACGACTTTTGGGTTCTGGTCCACTGGCTGATTGCTGGCTGATCCTTTGACTGGACGATAATTGCCGCGGATTTTCAATTGGCCGGCTCATCGCACCCATTTGGTTGCCTCTTGGCCACTGCTTCGCCTTCTGGGTCGTGTGTTTGCCACAGTTCTCATGTTAAAACGTCCATCGCTGTTTTGGCTCAAAAAGGCAACCTCTGAGCAGAGAGCCTCCTTATGTGTATGACTGGTCATTATGCTTCCCATGCATAATCACCAGTTCAAATTTTTAGCGCCAAAGTCCACCTAGACTATCAGATCAAGTCTTCCACGCGATCGTGCATTGCACGCTTCGGACTTTTTGAGCTGGCCATGACAGTAATAATTCCAACCATCCGCACCGCCCACACTTCTTTTCGCCGGAGAGGACCACGTTTTATCACTGATTTGTTTAGATGATGTGATCTCTAGCTCAACGCATCCGTTGTCCTTTGTGGTACTATGTCAACGGTGGTGTTAGCCGAAGCTTCCGATTAGCTAATAGCAATGAACCCTTTTGATCTTGTGGATTCTAGTTTTCGAAAAATTCACCGCCAAATCTCGCTTGGTGGTGCGTATGCTACTGCTTCCTGCTGAGAGCTCACGTTGTAGCACCCTTTTCGACTAAAGTGTGTGACTCCTACTTCCGATTTGTTTATTCCTGCAACACTTCATGAGGTTCAGTGTTTTTGTCCACCGCAGTTTTCGATCACCTCAGACGTCGTCCGACTTCTCCACGGCTCAGACTCGCTGCAAACAGCGCTGAAATTTCGCTCTGTCGTAAATTCACCAGTTGTTCCTATCTACGCGCTGCTAAATGGCTGAAATTCGTCTTGTTAAGGAACAAATAGAGTTCTGTGTGCTACTAACAGCGTTGTTACCTGTGACGACTTGCACTTCCATCTGAACACAACGAAACATCGACACCGCGTCACTCATAGTCCAGTCGTGAAGAAACGTTGGCACACTAGATGGTTTTTAAGGCAGTCATTTTTTAACCATTCTTATTACCTGGCACTATATTCAACCCTTTTGTGACGAAACCCTTTTCATACTGGAAATTGTCACTTTTTGCTCCCTTGCCAAAACTGTCCTTGTAACTACATAGTCCAGACTGGGCACATGCTCGGATCGCGCATACGGGAGCATAAGCTGCCTGTGCGACGTGACGACGAATTATCACACCTGGCTATCCACACCGAAATAGGTCATGAGTTTAACTTCGCAGCCACCGAGATAATCGCCCACGCCGGTCACAAAATAGACCGAGAATTGAAGCCATGGCCTCCGATGAAGACTCAGTTTATTGATTTATCGATCCGGCTCCGGCGAACAGAGCTCCGCGCAGTTACCTCCAGTCTCGCGCCATCGATCGATGATTGGCTAGCAAGTCCTATCTCAGACGATGGAATCCTGCACGACCTCGAAGGCACAAAACAATGAATGAGTTTATGTACGCAAAAGTCTCGAAATTTTAGCCAAAACAGGTGTTCGTATACTTGTGGGACAGACCGTGTCTGATATGAAAACGGTTTTCCCCTTGACGCGCATATCTATGTGTCCTTTCAGGAGGGCGTAAATTGGCTGCTGTTTCTGCAAAAGTACGGCCTCAATGGTATCCTCGCGGACGACCTGGGTCTGGGCAAAACCCTGCAGACCATCTGTGTCCTAGTCAGCCACCACAAAAGCCGGCGGAAAAGGGGCGGCGGCGGCGGCGTTTCATTGGTCCTCTGTCCCGCCACTCTCTGCAGCCATTGGCTCCACGAAATCACCAAATTTGCTGAGCCCCGCTGCGGTCTGCGTCCAATTATCTACCAGGGCACTCTTGATCAGCGTCAACAGTGAGTCCTCATGCCATTCGAAGCGGAGACAACTGCGGCCGCATGTATATTTTTTGTTTAAGTCATCCTGCCCCCCCAGCTGCACTAATTTTTCTCTTGTCTATTGTGTGTGCGCGCGCCTCTAGGTTGCAGTCAAGTCTGTCGGACTTCAATATTGTCATTACTACCTACGATCTAGTGCGGAATGATCTGTACTTCTTCGAGTGAGTTTAACACCTGCGTCCTGCATGAACGAAAGTTGATCCCGCAACTGACATCCCTGTCTGATTCGCGACTTCTTTTTTTTCTAGGGAGGCATTTTGGGAGTACATCATTCTGGACGAGGGTCACATGATCAAGAATAGCAAGTCCAAGGTTAGTTTCTAGTTCTCACCCTTCTCTCTTTTTACATTGTACTAACCGAACCCATCTTCAACTCAATGCTGATACGCTTGCATTGTCCGTGTTCCTTTCACGAAACCTTTGCCACCTACACTACGCCGGGTTATTTTTGTGTTAGACGATAGCTCGCCAATCTTCAACGAATTTTTATAAACTGGGGGCGTATGCTTGGAGATAGAGTTTAAGGTAAAAATGTGGGGTTTTTGAGAAATCTTTCTGAAATTTATAAGCACATTTAAAGTAGAATCTACGTTGATGGCATCAGTCCGCGACATTCTTATCTTACGTTCTTGGTGTCTTGCCTCTGGCACCCACTGCTCGGCGTACTTCAGTGGTGGCAGCTCCGAGGTTTTACCTGTTTTCTATGCCTGCCTAATTTTTGTCAACTTCTCCTGGTTGTCTTCCCTGGATGTGGTTTTTATGGTTTCCTAGTCGTGTTTACCCTTTCGATCTTGTCAGCAAGGACCCACACCCAGTTATTCGTCGAACAGTCGTTTCAGTGGGCTCTGATCTGACTCTGTCGCCACTTGGTTGTTTCACTGAGACTGAACCTGCGCGTGCTAATCCACTGGAAGATCTGGGTGCCCAGGATCCGTTCCTGCAACTATATCCCCAGATTCCTCCAAAGTCAACCTAGCTGGAAGTGGTCGAGCTTTCTCGCACCCGCCAAAAAAGCTTTTTTGTGGCGATGAATTTGCACGCACGTAGTATGATGTCGTAACTTACCGGACACCCGATTGCTGTCGGCGATCTCATCTGGTATTTCAACGTCAGTTCTCATGCTTCTGTGATGACAAACCTTTCAACCAGTGGAAGGCTGGTTGTTTTCCTGACGTTTGCGTGGATTGTAACTCCTCTATCCTCTTAATTGGCCATGTCGGCCTTTGTTTTCTGGTATCTTGTGAGTTGTCATTCGCACATTACCATCCCGGTGTCCGTTTTATTCCATTATTCTACGTATGTCCTGACAAACCACCTCCAATCATCCATACCGTGTCAGTATCCAACCTGTCAATCGCATGTTTTGTCCTCCACAATTGGCGCGTATTTGAACATTAGTCCTGTTGACAGCCATTAGACTCAGGAAGACCCTTAAGGTATAAGCAACTAATAAAGCTGAAAATGTCCAATAAGGGTGGAGCCCCTTTGAGCACCTCCTCAGACACTTTACCAGCGTGCCCGTTTTGCCCGTTGCTAGCTGGCTGAACTATCTGCCATGGAAACAGAGGATGCCTGATACTGTTATAGATCCAACGGCAAATCTTTCCGCACCCTGATGGGTCTGGTGTTTGTTTCGTCAGCATGGTACCTTTATCCTGGCTGTCACAAAAGTGCTGAAGTTTTCATTACCTTTTACGGACTCACAAATGAAACAACTTATCTTCCTCCAGACCTTGGTCAATTTGCCGCTCCCATGCTCGTCCATGTTGTTCAGTCGATTTAATGGTAGCACACGATGTCATAAAGGACCCCGTTGAAAACGGTTCATTAAATATTCACACTCGAATAGACAGGTTACTCAAATGTTGTCAGTAACGTGCATTTTACAGGATATCATTTTTATCTGTCGAACCGTAACCTGTTGTGGGGGCTGATGTTAAATATGAAATAGTAGTCATCCATATTGGCGGGTATGTACAGAGTCCTGATTAGGTGTTACAGAACTTTCCTTGATCTGGTAGGAGAAGAGTTCCTTCTTACAACTTAGATTCCACAGGTCCTCTATCTTACACGTCATCATCTGCCTCCTCATGTCCTCTAAGCTGACCTGCGCCGTTAAGCGCTTGCGTGCTCGTCACCGCCTCCTCCTTACGGGAACACCCGTGCAGAACAGAGTGGTCGAACTCTGGTCCCTCTTCGATTTCCTCATGCCGGGCTTCCTGGGCACAGAAGCCAGCTTCGCTTCTCGCTTTGCTCGTCCCGTCGCCTCCTCTCGTGACCCCAAGGCAACTCCCGAGGAGCAGCGTGCGGGTACGTTGCCATCTGTCTACTTTTGTCCTTATTTGCCAGCGGAGAGGGGGAGGCAACCTTTGCCCGTCGGGACCGCCCCCAAGCAACAACTCTTGTCGGTATAGTGTGGCACGCTGCTCGTCAGCCATTAAAAGTTGTCACGCCATCGCTGCTGCTTCGGCTGCACATATGGCAGTTCGTATACAGGTGCCGGTTCCTGGAATCAATTTTTCTGTCAGCCATCCGCTTCGTAAAGTCGCGTAAGTGGGGAGGCGCTTGAGAGGAGGACGGAGTTGTCCCTCCCAACTGCGACCGTCATAGCGAAGAATGCAAGTCTCTCCCTCCCTCTGTCTCTCCGTCTGCCATTTGAAATAGTTACTTATCAAATTCTTAGCGGGTTGTTTTTGTAAACTAATCACGGGTTAATTTAATGTAGCATTTTACCCGTACCCTATTTCCGCGCTGAATTTCAGGGAAATTAGGGTTAGTGTTACGGCTGAGACAGGGAAACAGGTAGCCTTTGTGGTATTTAGCGTAAAGACACCTGCATTACGGGGAGGTGTTCTTGTTACCGTGTCCCATTTGAAGAGGGGACACAAAAGCGATCTTCACAAGGTCTTCTATGTGTCTCGATCCCTTCTTTCTACTGAAGGGCGATAAGTGGTGTGAAAAGGTGTTCGTAGGGTTGACGCTTTGCAAGTCTGCTTCGCAGTAAACATGCCACGCCCAAGACTGTTGATTCTATTTCCCGCGGAAGTGGTGAGGCGTATTGCACTGGACGATGGGATTATCGGGGAGAGGGGAGGGACATTTTTAGATTGCCAAGGTATCTTTGGCGATCGTATACCTTTCCAACGAAACTGGCCGGCCATTTCTCACAGTGATTTTTGCAAGCGACCTAATTTCCTCAGTATACGCGAAGCCACCCGTTCGACGAGTTTTGCTTAATGTTTTACAGGCCAACTGGCATTGGAGAATTTGCATCGGATTGTTCTTCCCTTTATCCTTCGTCGACTGAAGGAAGACGTGCTACAGGATCTGCCTCCGAAGGTCATTCAGGACTACATATGTAACATGACTCCCCTACAGGTAAGTACTCTTTACTACCCCCATTCATTGCCTTCATTCCCTCCTACTGTTGCCCGCTTCGTCGTTGTCGGTGTCGTCAAATAACTCACACCGACATTCAGTGTGCAACTGTATTACTGCAATCCGCCACGCACGTTTCGAACGCTCTTTTCCAGTGTTCATTGCGTTAATACCGTACAGGGAAAATATACAGCTTGTAGTTTTGAATCCCTGAATGCAAGTGTAACAGCAGGTCGGGTTCAAAATTATTCGGGAATTAGAAAAGTTTTTAAAAACCGAATTATACTCTTCTTTTGAGTATGAAATTGGAAGAAGACGTGATTTTCTTCCGAATAAGTAAAGTAATGAACATTTTATGCATGTTTTCCATGAAATATAACTGAATTTTCAAAGGCATCGAAAATCATTGGGAAATTTGCATACTACTTAAGTAATCATTTTTTGCAGATTATAGATCTTGCATGCAGCCAAAAATAAGTTCTTTCGAAGGCCGACACCCTGAGGTAACTGGATCATTATAGATTTATGCTACATCATGATTAGTTTTACAACACTACTTAATTTATCTTTTCGAAACGAGAACGCATTTCGATATTTTGGTTGACATTTCATGAGTTAGCACATCTATTGTATTTAGGAGTAGTAGACAACGCATTTTAAGACGTTACTAAAATCCGCTCATGTCATATTCAAGTCCAAACGAGCATGCTACTAAAGCGTTGTCAGTAACATACAATTCGCAGAATATCCTTTTGAAGGCGTGGGACCGCAACCCTTAGTCCAGTTCAATTTATTTGAGGGAAATGCAGGTGTTGCAGCCTTAAAGTCCATACCTGTTACAAGAAAGGGAAGTATATACCAAAATGTTGGAAGACCAAAACGTCAATCAGCCGCAGAAGAATTGTCGGAACAGCACAGATTAGCGAGTTATCCCAAGTGTTATAGGCATAAAAACCGACACTACTAAGTACCCCAGTCGGTCTACGAGTAAATAGAAAAACGAATCTTGCTGAAATATAGACAATAATATTATGATAGTAATAAACTGTTGGAGCGGAAAGTTACGACGATATCGGTCGGGTGGCATTATGACGTGTAGTGGTATACTGATCCAGCTTGCGCCTAAAAGCTTCGACGGATGTGGACATTACGACATCTGCAGGTAGAGCACTCCAAGACTCAACCACGCTGTGGGAGGAGAAATTCCGCGTGTTCCGCCTTGCGCCAGTCACATGTAGTTTGAATGGTATTACCGACAAAGACAAGGGAGACTGGGATGGCCATTTCTGGCTTATTATCCGTAGTCGGTCATTCATACCAAACTCTGAAGTGCGGTGCACTTGGGGCTCGGTCTTGCGACCTGTTGTTTAGAGTTACAACGCCTCTAACCGCTTAGCTACGGACTCGTTGTCCCGTCGGTTGCGATCGGGAATATACAATGGTAGAGGGGCACTCATCGATCGCTTTTAAGGAACCCACTCTTCCCATTCACGTAGTTTGAGGGAACGGCCTCGGAGGTTCGTTGTGGGTTCTAACTCAAAGAAGTCTATCGGTAAAAGTCAGCAGATTGAGGTGGAGCCGATTTGTCTGTAGTTGCTTGCCGAGACCTTGCTACCACCTTTATGCTGTGGTGTTATCCGTGCAGATTTCCAGTCGGCGAGTAAATAGTCTGCTTCAAACGAGGTTTGGACAGCGCATTGGATAGTCCTCCAGCGAGCTCCTTCGGCAATTTGAGTGGTATGTCATCCATCCCAGGTGATTTTGACTCCTTCAGCATAAAAAAATCTTTACAAACACGAGTTTCGGGGAAGGAAGCAGTCTCAATCGTCGTGCCTTCTGCTAAGTCTAAATAAATTTTTGGAGGTGGGAAGGAGGTGTGGCGGAGGAATAGTAGACTCCGATGGCTGGTACAGGAAATGAAATTTTTTTTCCGACGTTGCTGGTTACTGCTTGATCGCCGCATGTTAGGAACCCAGATAGAGCCATCATCTGTGCTGTACTGAAACATTTTTCACTATTGATTAGAAGCACAGCGACGTAATTGAAAGCTTTCGCCTCTAGTGTCCGCAAATTTTACACCTCCCACGGAACTCCCCGTCAGCATTAATGAAACCGAAGTTCACCTTTGTTCACTGTTGCGAACAGTTTATTCGGCCAGAAGGCAATTAGATGCGGGCACGTCTGCAGATTGGCGCTGACCTCCGTGCAGCATTCTCAGACACCGCCCCGACTCGAGTTAGTCAACCTCATTTATTGATCATCTATCGGAGTACATCATGTTGTTGCTTTTCTGCTCGTCTAGATGCCCCCCCCCCACTTGAATTCTTTGATGTAACGGTGTCACCCGTGCCCCAACCTCTTCTTTGTCTTCTAGCAAAAACTCTATGCATCGTTTGCTCACACTGCCGATGGGCAGCGTGCCCTGGATCTCGCGGACCGCAAGTGGCAGTCGGTTGGTGGCACGAGACCCAACTTTTCCGGGGCCTCGGTCGCCGCCGCGCTTTCAGACTCCGCCCCAACCGATGGCCGGCATCACCATCATCACGGCTTCCAGTCAATGAAGTACCTGCTTTCTGTGTGCAATCATCCCTGTCTCGTCCTGCGTGATAGCCACCCATTGTTGGCATGGGCGCAAGAACGACTACAGAGTGAATGGGCGGTCGACTCCTTGGAGGCCGTGTCTCTGAGTGGCAAGTTGGTTGCTCTTCGGTGAGTGCGACTTTTGCTCCACACACTGTCGCATCATATTTCGATATATCATTTTTACTGACAAGATTTAAGTAGTATGTAGTGTTGTATACTACCTGGCCGAATCCCTTTAACCTTGATTGTTCATGCCCTGTAGGCAACTTCTCTTAGACTGTGGATTTGGTGGTCTGCAACGTCTATCCACTTTCGAATCCTCAAACTCATCTTCCTCTCTTAACCTTCAAGAGGAGTTGATGAGCCAGCACAGAGCTCTGATTTTCTTCCAAACCAAAAACATGCTCAAGCTCGTGGCCGCAATGCTCAAGTATGTTTGCCTGGAGTCTTTCTTGTCCTTTTGCCTATTTTTTCACTCCGCTTTTTTAAATAATTTATTCTACCTGCTCTATAGTTCCGAATTTCCGACTGTCACTTACGTTAAACTGGACGGGACAGTACCCATCTCCGAACGCCATGGCACTGTCACCCGGTATGTTCGAGGCCCTTGTGGTGTACTTTTATAATAAGCCACATCGTAGATGTGGGTCCAGCCAATGGCTCCAATAGCCGCAGCTTTAATGTGTATGTGCGTCGCAAGCCAAACCTGCGACGAATGAAGTCACGATCTCTGCTCTCACCGGTTCTGGCAATCGAAACCCGTCATGTTTTTTTTTAACTGACAGTCATGTCTTTACTGGAAAGTTCAGTATACATTTACACACCGACTGAACTCTTCTAGTGGACTTTCATCTACAAAGAAGTGCCTGAATGAGGTCGTCACGGGGATTAGCAAATTAGTTTCTGCGATTCGGGATCCTGGTGCTAGAGCTGACTGATACTCCTTTCAGTTCCTTATGTTAGGGCAACAATCTCTGCATGCTGCAATTCTCCCAGTTATTGTCGACTGTTGTGTAAATTCATTCGTAATTCTTGGAAAGTCGTCACAAAATCTTTCTAATACCCATTTGGGCACCTGCATCTCTAAATGTGGGGCTAAATTTTTCTTGTGACTTTTAGAGCAAAATATTGGCAAAAAACTACGACAGCGATGATGATGTCGTTCGAAGTATTTTTTGCCGCGTAACTGCCGATGTTGCGTGTCGTCGGTTTGCCAGTATACACCACCGCCGTCACCACTGTCATCATCATCAACATCATCATCATCATCACCACCACCATCATCATCGTCGTCGTTGTCGTCGTCGTCGTCGTCATCATCATCATCATCAATACTGCTGCCACTACTACTACTATTACCATTGCTGCTGCTAGTACTACTAAGACCACTAATAGATACCCTTACTACGGGTTTACCTAATTATTATTGCCACTAACACTACTACCTCTACCATTACAGCTACTACCGTAGTTGCTACTGCCGCAACCATTAGTACTACAGCCACGGCGATATCTGTTTATTGTTACTGTTGCTGCTAATGTTAACACGTAAACAGGCTTGACTTACTCTATTGTCGGCACCCGCATGTGTACTCATACCTAAGGGGTTTTCCTCCGAAATGCCTACCCGTCTAGGTTCAATCAAGATCCCTCGATCGACATCCTCCTTCTTACGACGTCCATCGGTGGCCTGGGTCTGAATCTCACTGGAGCTGACACCGTTATCTTTGTGGAGCATGATTGGAACCCCTGCAAAGATCTGCAGGTAAACTTGCCTTTTTCATGCCTGCATGTCTGTTTTCAGTTCAATGCAGAAGCCGAGGCTATGCGAACACCAAGTCCTCCACTCATCACATGTTCTATAACTTCTGGCAGTTATGTGTACTTTTTTGGAACCTAGTAGCACAGGTCAAGTAAACCATGATCAGCACATAAGTCGAGATCTGCCGCCTGACTAACACACATAAAGTGGCCAAAGTTGCCCCGGATCCAAACTTATGGGAATTTTTGGGTTGCGGTGCTCACTACCGCTATCCCGGAGTAGTTTTGGATCGTGGATACTTCTAATGTTATTTATTTTCTGCCCCGTCAACTCAGCTTTCTTCCTCGATCAGTCACGTTCAAGTAGCGAGATCGTTGACGTGATCTGGCCCCGGTGACGGAACAGATGTTTCGTCGCCATCTCTTGTTGGTTTGTCGGGGTGTCATTTTCACACTTGCTGAGACCTGAGGCAACTGCGCCACGCGCTTCTATGCAAAGTGGACTTAAGTTCAGCGACAAGTTTCAACCGAGATCCGATTGGGCTGAAATTACCGATAGGGAAATGCAGCATACCACCCGTTCCTTTTTACAGTGTCTTTTTTTATCCACACACGCACCCCCCAGGCTATGGATCGTGCCCATCGAATCGGTCAACAGAGGATGGTGAACGTCTACCGCCTCATCACTGCCGACAGTATTGAAGAACGCATCATGAGTCTTCAGGTCTTCAAGTTGCATATTTCGCGGACCGTGGTCTCTGAGGAGAATCAATCCATCACGGACATGGACACGGGCCGCATCTTCGATAATCTCGTCGCCTGCTCACCAGCGACAGGCATCGCCTCTGCCTCGTTCGCCGGCGGCGGCGGCGGTTGCGACCCCGAATGGGGTGATATCGAGGCCTCCCAGTACGCCGATGAGTTTGACCTGGCCACGTTCGTCTCGCGTCATGTCCCTCCGCCAACGGCCAACGATCAGGAGGCGGTAGAGGCAGTGCCGGTGGCGGGGGAGGACTAGCATACCCCCCCCCATCCCCACTCACTCCCTCTCCTCCACGTACACCTCCTCACTGCCACATGCATTTCGACTATCCTGTTTGTCGTGTTTGCGCTTGTTGAGCGTATTTGTGCTGTCGCAGTATTACTGTTTATTATTTATTACTATTGCATCGAACCCTGTTTGTTGAGGCCTAAACCCGCCTCACCCGTCTGCGGGTCCGCTTTGCGGATGCAGAATTTGTCTTCTTGTGATGAAAAATAAGCATATACGTGCCACCTTTCCTTGTCCCCTTTCTATGCTCGAATCAGCTTCACCAAACTAGCCTTTCAGGATGGAACTTCTCCGCTAGTCGGCCTGTGCCACATGTCTAGTGGCAACACCCTTGGCGCTTAAAAAGTAGGTGCAGGCGGCCATCAAGTAGTCGGTACTGCAGGCCCTGTTGGTGTCAGAAGGGCGTCTCTGTGTGTGTGTTTGTCTTTTGTCGAGGGGAAGAGGTGCCGGTCAGGTACTGTGTTACCCCTCGTCCTGGGCTTTGTCTTTGCAAAGCGGCAGTGAACTTTCACGGTAGATGAAGATCGTCTGATGGTGTGTTTTTCTGCTGTTGTCTGGGCATTCGGGCGGTCGCGCTGCAGCTGCTTTTCTGCAATTTTAGTCTTTCCGGAGCGTGGGGTTGCTCACACTGTCACCCGCTGCGGCATACCGCATTACAGTGGGGTATACCCCAGGAGGTCGCAGTGTACAGTAGGTGGGCTAACTCATGAAATGTCAACCGAAATTCCCAAATGCGTTTTCGTTTCGACAAGATTAATTATGTAGGTGTGTAAAACTAGTCAGCCTGCAACATAATTCTATAATATTTCAGTTACCTCAGGATGCCGCCTTTCGAATGAGCTTCTTTCCGGTTACATGCAAAAGCCGCAGTCAGCAAAAAATGACTACTTACTTAGCATAGTTTATCCTAATTTGTTTTCGATGTCCTTAGAAATTGAATTATATTTCATAGGAGACATGCATGCAACTATTCATTCTCTTGCTCATTCGGTAGAAAATTACGTCTTCATCTAATTTTATACTCGAAGGAGGGAAATAATTCGGTTTTAAAAAAGTTTCTAATTATGGGACTTCTAAATACCGTGAAATGGCCGTTCATAAATCGTCATATCTCTGCATTTACCAATGTGGCTTGTAAAGATAACAATGTGGCTTAAATCCACTGCTTAATTTTATGAACCTCATATGGCGTCCACTTAGTACCGTGGAGAAATGTTTGGTTTTCCGTAAATGAAATACGGCTTGTAGGTTGGTAACCCTGAATGCAAGTGTAACGGCAGGTGGGATTCAAAATTATTCGGGAATCGGAAAAGTTTTTGAAAACCGGATTATACCCTTACTTCGAGTATAAACTTAGAAGAAGACGTAATTTTCTACCTAATGAGCGAGAGAATAAATATTTTTATACATGTTTCCTATGATATATATTGAATTCCCAAAGGCATCGAAAGTACATGAGAAAAATGCATGCTACTTAAGTAGTCATCTCTGACAGAGTATAGTTTTTGCGTGCGATTGAAAAGAAGTTCCTTCGAAATCCGGCATCCTGAGGTAACTGAATTATTATAGAGTTATGCTGCACGATGACTAGTTTTACAACCCTGCTCAAGTAATCTTTTCGAAACGAAAACTCGTTTCGGAATTTCGGTTGATATTTCGTGAGTTAGCCCACGTACTGTAGGTTTCTGTCACACTGGTTTGTCTGTAGGTCTAGTGCAACTGTCAATGGCTCATTTGGCCAAATAATCCGCACCATTACACGTGGCTGATCTAGAGTGGCCACTGTGCCGATATCTATTGATTCAAACGATGTACCGGGCGGCCGCGACTGCCTCATCCAGGTTACTCAAGTTTAAGGTTGTTTATTTGTTCAGCTACGCTAGTATTCCAGTGGGTTTTCCAATTTTTTTCACGGTTTGACAGGTGGACTGGATGCCATAACATCCTCAGTAGCTGGCTTCAGGAGGGGGGTTGGAGGGCAGAAGCGGCGAACGCAACATCAATCAGAAATAACAGGAAATGCAAGTAACAGGATAGAAAGCTGAAACGAGCAGCATGCAGAAGGACACCGGAAGCTGAGTATGTTGTTTGTAAGCATTTGACTGGTGGGTGTCTTGGAAACCGGGATATTTGGCCACCGTGGCGGCAAAGTCTGCGGGGAAATCTATCATACAACTCCGATCCGACCATTTCGAAAGCGAAGTGACATGCGCGGTGACGTTCTGTCAAAGGCGACCAGCTGTACAGCCTTGTATTTCTTCAGCGTTGGCATAAGGGCACGTTGATGCACCAAGTGCGTGGGCGTCCTAGAAGGCGGTTAAGTCGCTTGACTCCTCGAGAGCGTGTGGGTGCCTTCGACATTCTAACTCCGGGTTGCTGCACAAAAATGGTGTCTGGCTCTTTTAGAGAATCTTGAAGGTCATCTGCTCGAGCGAATTAGGCAACCTCACCATCGGATGACTCATTGTAGTGCGGCGCCCCGTCTCGTCCCGCCCCCACCCATCCCCAATGGGACCTTGAATCGTGCGCATTGTTTACGCAACTTCCCTGCGCTCTCGTTCGATGATTAGGCAGCTCTCTACCTGACAGCGATTTAGTGTCACCAATACCCAAAGCATCACATGCTCGCTGTGGGTGTACTTTGCGATATATCAGCCTAGCAGCTTTAGTCGGTAAACCAACGGCAGGTTTCTTTGTTGGGGTCCGACTTTCCTTATTGGGCCTAATGATTGAAGGCGAACCATTCCAGCTGGGAGGACCTTATGATTTGCAATTACAGCTGCCACTTATTATTTGTGCTTGTGCTGTTCATAAGGCTTATAGGAGTATTTGAGGGTAAAGTAACTGGTTGGGTACCCTATTGTCTTTTGGCCTTTCCCGTAACCAAAACGACAAAATTCAACCTTTGACAGTTATAAACTGGAAACCATTCGACTCCTAGCACCTGTTTTGTGTATATAATCATCGCCATATTGACAATTATCACTTCCTTCAGGACAAGTTTCATTCGGTGTACTCTGCTTCAAACATGTGACTACATGTGTAACTGAATCAACGGACTTCCGGTCGTCATCGAACTTTTATTCCTCGGCCTTCGCCTCAATCCTTGCAAACTCGGTTTTGTGGCGTCAGAAATGGCACGCTAGAGTTTGGCCTTAAGCGTTACCTGCTTCTCTACATTTCTATTTTACAGCCTTTGTCGCAGCACTCGACCTACAATTAATGCCAAGTACGGTCTTACAAGAGCTGGATCGAACAGCGTCCTTTTTGAGATTGTGTTGTTCTTCAAACACACTTGGTTCGCCCAGTTCAAAGTCCTCATCCGAAGCATTGATCCCACTAGTCAATGAACGAGTCAACATCTGGTTGTTCCAATTCTGATCAATGAGTAGTGTTTAACTTCTCGGTATTCTGAGCGATGTGGATAGGCCTGTAGTGACATTTATGTTATGTATGCAAAACAGAAGGCTAATTGGAAATAGGACGTGTACTGAGTACGATTGACAGCACAAGTGAGGAGGCTTGTGGAAACGGCCGGGTATATGGCAAGGGGGACTGTCATAGGCAGATGGGTGGCCAATCAGCACAAAGACGGTGTGAACAGGGGGGCATGACCTTGATCGTTCGTTTGTCACGCGTTTGTGGCATGATGTCCTGACGGCCCGGGCAGGATACGCTGCAATTTAAATCTGTTTTGTTTTAATCAGTTACAATACGCTTTGACACAACTTTGAATAAGACAAAGAACACGCACGTGCACGTTTACCTGCTGACGACTTTGTTCTTATTTACTAGTTTGTAACTGTTGGGATACTGCTATTTTCGTTTCCTGGATAGCCTACTCGCTGTGCCCAACTAGTGGGTTTGTCTCTTATACTGGTGACCCTATATCGTTCATAGCTCCTTCTGTTTAATCTCTGTGCATAACTATTTCCATTCGGATTAATCCTCACTCTAATTTTTATCGATCAGATTATTCATCTAGCCCTTATTTGCTATTCACACTGTCTCACCCTTTCATCCAATACGAGCGCTACCCTTCAATCTCTCTGTCAACGCGCCAGTCCTCTACCCCATTTATCTGACCTCTGACCGACCCCGGCTAATTATGTCCAGCGATTCTGCCAGCCAGCCGATAGCCGGCATTCACACTTTTGACCTGCCATCCGTGTGGCTCGGTGACATCGCGTTATGGCTGCGCACTGTAGAGTCACGATTCGCCCTCCGTCAGATCACACGAGAGGATACCAAATTTCACTATGTTGTGGCAGCACTCCCAATGGACATCGCCACCGACCTCCGCGACATCATAGATTGCCCGCCCACAGAAGCCCCTTATACTGCCCTAAAGGAGGCCCTCATTTCCCGCATTTCCCTCTCAACGCAAAAACGTCTCCAGCGTTTAATTTCTGAGGAGGACCTCGGTGACAGGAAGCCTACGCAGCTTCTTAGGCGTTTGGAACAGTTGGCAGACGGACAAAAGCTGGATGCCACCATGTTCAAGCAACTTTTCCTCCAACGGTTGCCTCCTTCTGTGCAAGCCATCCTTGCGCCTAACATTCCTTCGTCGACTGTTCAGATGCTAGCGGAGACTGCTGACCGTATACTCGAGTACTACCAGCCTCCTGTTACGGTTAACGTCGCTAGTCGAAGCACAACTGCCCCCACAATCGAGGATGTCGTCAAACGCCTGGATGCCCTCACTCTCGAAGTTCCCCAGCTCCGGGCCACTCGCGTCTATAACCCTCGTAGTCCTGCAATTTCTCGCCGCCCGAGATCTCCAACTCCAAACAAACCTACAGTTGATGGTTTCTGTTGGTATCATCATAATTATGGTTCTAACGCCCATCGCTGCCACTCTCCGTGCAAATATAAAACACCCGCGTCGGAAAACTCCCCTGCCGACCAGTAAGGGCGACGAACGTGGTCGGCACATCCTCTCCCAGTCGCTTACTCCACATCTATGACAGGACTTCCTGTCGTAATTTTCTCGTGGATACTGGTGCGGAGATCAGTCTAATCCCACCCACCTTGACTGACCGTAAGTCACCAAATTCTTCATTTTTCCTCCAAGCAGCTAACAATACTTCTATTAAAACTTTTGGTCAACGATCCCTAACACTAGATTTGGGTCTAAGACGTTCATTTAGTTGGCTATTTACTATCGCTGATGTCCATACCGCCATTCTTGGCGCTGATTTTATATCCTTTTTCGGTCTCCTCGTTGACATTAAGTCCCATAAATTATTTGATCCTAAGGCTTCTTTACATTGTAATTGTTCCACTCGTACCCTTTCATCACCTAATCCACGCATTTCAACAATCCCTTCGTCTACTCCCTATCATCGTTTACTTTCGGAATTTCCATCTATCACACGACCTTCACAATTTAACCAACCTATCAAGCATTCTGTTGTACTTTATATTTCAACTACTGGACCACCCGTGTTTAGCCGTCCCCGTCGTTTAGCCGCCGATAAGTTAGCCATAGCCAAGGCTGAATTCAGTCACATGATGGAGCTAGGCATAGTTAGGCCTTCCACTAGTCCATGGGCTGCACCTCTACATATGGTGTGCAAAAAGTCTCTCGTTGACTGGCGCCCATGCGGGGATTACCGACGGTTAAACACCTCCACTGTGCCTGACAGGTATCCACTTCCCCATCTCCACGACTTTTCATCTAGCCTAGCTGGAGCGACAATATTTTCCAACATTGACTTAGTCAAAGCCTTCCATCAGATACCCGTTGCTCCAGAAGACATTCCCAAAACGGCGATGACAACACCGTTCGGTCTGTTCGAGTTTGTCAGGATGCCTTTTGGACTGCGCAACTCCGCCCAAACTTTTCAACGTTTCATCAACGAAGCCCTCCGCGATCTACCGTTCGTTTTTGTCTACGTCGACGATGTTCTGGTAGCAAGTCCCAGTTAACACGAGCACCTACAACATTTGCGTCTCATTTTTGAACGATTGAGTCAATTGGGCGTTTTCATTAATGTTTCTAATTACGTTTTTGGCGCACAGTCGCTGTTTTTTCTAGGACATCGCGTAGATGCTTCTGGTTGTCACCCCATAGATGCCAAAGTTTCAGCTATTCGCGATTTCCCTACTCCCACTTCTTTTCAACAACTGCGCCGTTTTATAGGCCTTGTCAATTTCTATCGACGTTTCATCCCTCATTGTGCTCAATTAATGCTACCACTTACTAACCTTTTACGCGGAAACAACCGTGAGTTTTCTTTTCCTGACACAGCTGTAGAGGCTTTCAATCGTGCGAGGAAGGCTCTTGCGGATACAACTGTCCTTGTTCATCCTATACCTAATGCCCCACTTTCCATTGTGGCCGACGCCTCTAATTTCGCTATAGGTGCTGCCCTTCAGCAACAGACGCCCACTGGCACCCAGCCCTTGGCTTTCTACTCTGCCAAATTGACACCCCCACAAACTCGCTATAGCACTTTTGGTAGAGAACTTCTTGCAATTTATTTAGCCATTAAGCATTTTCGTAATTATATTGAGGGCCGAGATTTTTGTATTTATACTGACCACAAACCTCTTACTTATGCCCTTTCTACTTCTTCTGACAAGTATTCACCCCGCGAGGCCCGCCATCTCGATTTTATTTCGGTGTATACACGCGTCGCTTGGCAAGCCAAATACTTTATCGGTGTTCAACAGTGGATACCCTCGTCGAAGAATCCCTCGGTCAGTATTCGAATCTCTAAGTCAATGCTAGACAAGGAAACCAGTTCATTAAAAGAAGGGCGTTCATGTCCAAAATGAGTACACAAAAGAAGAAGGAAATGTCGACAACGGCAGCAGGATTGAGGAGGCTTCGAAGAGGGATATTGATAATTGCAAATGATGACCACAAGATATTGCAGCAGGTTTGACAAGAGAAGGCGAAGTAGGCAGCTCAAAATTCCGCTTTACTCTGAATGAACCCACTTGCAAGTCACTGCGTTCATCTTGTGCGGCAGTGATGGAACTCGCTGTCAGAAGCACTCAAACTATCACCCGGCGCATGCGGAAAAGAGAGTGAATGTTACATAAGTGACTACACTGGAGCAAACATGGGACGTAGCCGACCATTTGATCACCATGATAAACCCCACCAAACCTCGACAAGAAGAGACTTCTTTTTGAATTTTGCTCGCAGTATGACATCCATAGCTTCCTTCATCACAACCCAGACAAAATTTAAGTCAGTTTATTACGAGGATGAGGCCTCCGGCCCTAAGTTTCTTACACATATCCAAAAATGGCAATATAATCAATTGTTACACCTGTAATTCTGGTACTTTAAAAGTTATCGTATATGGAAGTCAGGCGCAACCTGCCGACACTGATGCAATCGTGATTATGTGCACAGTAGTTTCTCAGCAAATGAGTGCCTTGTTTGGATTTAAATGATTCAACTGGTGCAGATAGAACCACCGTGTCAGGGAGTCCGTTCCCTGCTTTAATGACCCTCTGCGAGGCGTTCCATCGAACGTCTGTATGGACAAAATCACACTGCTATTTAAAGGGATGACCAAGCAGATGGTCCATTCCATTCTATTCAAAGAAGCCATCAAAGTCTAGGGCACACTCGCGGGTTCTGACAATGCGGTAGGTTTGAATGAGGTCGCCGTGCAGTCGTCTGCTAAAGGCAATAGGAGATCTGAGCTGGCGATTAGGAGAGTTTTTTCGCCAGTTATCTTTGGAATTTGGTCGGTATGTTATCCGGACCCAATGACTAATTCTTTGAGATTCTGCAGCTCTCTTTCCACAGCAGATGCTGAAAAGAATGCAGATTCAAGCAGGGGACCACCAGTTACAACTGCATTGCTGATACTGTGACTCTGAAACTCCTTTTCCACAGTGATTGCCGAGACAATGAACCGGCCCATGTGTTCGAATTTCTAGCCGTTTTCAACAACTTCGTTAGCATTATCATTCTTCAGTACTGCAACTGGGCCCTTGTTTTCCAATCGATTGTTAACATGGTAAAATAGAATCTCGGACTTTTGTTAAGCCTGATAGATAATTATGGATACTTAATCCTTCCCTGCCTGCTGGATGCATTTTGAGCTCATCTCGTTGAAGACACAACTTCTTGAGGTGTAATGGTGTCCAGCCTCCCTGAATAGCTTTCATTCTTCGTTTTTATGTCTTAAACATATTTTGGGGTCTCTAGTTAATCAAGCGGATTAACTCGGTGTGTTTTTAAACCTTTACTAGTCGACCCAGGGCAGAGCGACGAGACGCGGGCGTCGCCTTCGCCATTCGGAACGACATCGTGGGACGACTGCCCTGTTTGCCGCAGGGCATCAACGATCGCCTGATGAGCCTCCGCCTGCCTCTCCGGCGAGGAGGCAAGTTCGCCACCATCATCAGCGCCTACGTTCCGACGATGACCAACCCCGACGCCGTCAGAGACAAATTCTACGAGGACCTGCACGCCCTCTTGGCGACTGTGTCGAAGGCGGACAAGTTGATTGTCCTTGGCGACCTCAACGCCCGCGTCGGCACAGACCATACTGCCTGGAGAGGAGTGCTGGGTCCCCACGGTCTCCGCGGCTCAAACGAAAATGGTCTGCTGCTTCTCCGCACCTGCGCAGAACACCGCCTTATCCTGACAAACACGTTCTTCTGTCTGCCGGAGCGAGAGAAGGCCACCTGGAGGCATCCTCGGTCGCGCCAGTGGCACCTGCTGGACTATGTCCTCGTCC
>CACRXP010000039.1:43701-107732 GCA_902702965.1 Spirometra erinaceieuropaei | reverse complement strand
TGTCCTAAGTGTTCGGCTTTCTCGTTGTTCTCAATGATCTCTACACCATTATCATCCTTCAGCACCGCGACCGGGTCCTTATTTTTCAGTCTACTGTTCAGATAGTGAAATAAAATCTTAGGCTTCTGTTCAGCCTGTCGTGTAATTTTGGATTCATACTCCTTCCGTGCCTGACGGATACATTTTTTGACGGAATTTCGTTGACGACGAAATTCTTCGAAATGCGCTGGTGACGCAGTTTCCCTGAATATTTTCCATCTTTTGCTTTTCTTCCGTAGCTGCTTATTTAGGTCCCTAGTTAAGCCAAAGAAAGCGTACTTGAGTACGTTCTTTATTTTCTCCCCAATTTCGTATGTCAACGATATCTTCTATGTGGTTAAATTGTAAAGGAGTTTGCTTAACTATTGCATCTCTATTTTTAATAACAATAATAATAATAATAATCATTAAAGCAACGATAATTGTATTTGGTGCCACTTTGCAGGCATTTAAGATTTTTAATCTACATTTCCATTTCTCAAAGTTTTTGAAAGAACCAGAAGCATGTCGTACGGGCTCGTCTGCGTATTTGACACGCATCTAGCTTGTTGAACTCCTTACCCGTTTGGAGGTAGGTGATTTAATGGCAAAATATACTGACTCGCAGTCACTTATATTACGAATAATGCCTATTTCCTGATCTATTTCAATTCGTACACCGTGCTTCAGTAGTCTATTGGCCGCATTGTTAGGCATGCTACGGTGGTGCCGGTGTCCAATTTTGACTTTGGGCGGAGATTTGCGCATTG
Organism: Spirometra erinaceieuropaei; assembly: GCA_902702965.1. Taxonomy (NCBI): domain Eukaryota; kingdom Metazoa; phylum Platyhelminthes; class Cestoda; order Diphyllobothriidea; family Diphyllobothriidae; genus Spirometra; species Spirometra erinaceieuropaei. The sequence continues at coordinate 106,944 of CACRXP010000039.1, read as the reverse complement.
TCGTGAAAGCGCTTCATCGGTTCCCGTTGTTAACTGAAAGTATATGAAGCCTATTCAGCAGTATGAAGCGAAGTCTTTAGACTAGTTCAACTGCATAAAATAAGGGGCGGATTGACTTGGCCGTTGGTAGATTTGAAAAAACCCGTAGAGCTGTTGACAGAGAAGCAGCCAGAAGGGAGTACATATTTTCTGCTGAAGTTCCGTTGTAAATTTCTGAATATGGAGACAGTGTTTGTTTTACTCTTATTCATACTAACAGCAGGTTGTATGGGCGGGCAGTGGACTGGAGTTCCGAAGAGAGGGAATTCCTCAGATATCAAAAATTTGAAAAAATAATGTACAACCCAGATTTCGAAGCCAAATCCTACTTACCTACTTAACCCAGGATTTATATAAAAACCAAATCTTAATATTCTGGGACATTGGCAGATTTATGTTTCGATAGGGGTCATATTTTTCCTCCTTGAATCCATTTCCGTGATTTACCTATTTACCCTTCTTGTTGGGAAGGCCTATGCTTCCGCAAACTAGAGCCAGCCACTCACTGAAGGTCGAATATGCATTTCCTAGCTTGTCACTGCCAGGCTGTCAGTTTGATAATTGTGTCCCGCAATTGGCTGCCCCTGTTGAACCTGATTAGTCCATGTCTACAAGAATCCATTCAGCTGGTCCGGAATTTTTTTCTCGAAGTACATTGGATCGAATGCTGGCCAGCCCAATAGAATGTCAGAGATACGCTTTATTTTTTCTAGTGGGAGTGGCGTGCAAGCTTTTAATACTTTTTCTCATTGCCACTCGTGTTCTTTTTTGTCGTGTTGACATTGGAGACAGCAGTTGACTGATAATACGCTTCGTGCGGTTCTGAGAACCAGACCGGTCTATAATAGTTGGGCGACGCAGTTTCTTAACCACCATGGCCAACGTGTGTGCTGACTTGAACCATATATTGCAACAGCAGATGAAGCTGATGGGGGCTCTGACTGTCAAAATATCAAAATCATCCAAGGGTCAATAAAGCGCGATTGGTGATTTGCAGCCTGTTGACCACAATGCCGGTAGTATCGCTGAACTTCTTTATGCTCCGCGGATTCACATCACTTTGACTCCTAGCACATATTTCACGAGAATCCGTTCTCTGCCAGTCTGGCCGCACGAAAGTTCCGTCTCAAACTGCGCAAACGGGGCCCGGCAGAACACTAACGTCACGCAAACCTCATCTTCTCCAATAACCCTTGGGAAGTTGCTTTCACGGACGCACTGCAGACGTTGTCGCAAATTTTCGTTGAACAGTCACCCCTGTTCAGCATTCGACTCCAGTGCCTACAATTGGGCAAATGAGAATCCGATAATTTCAGTGCATGGGCAGGCATCGTCAATCGTGAGTGTGGGCGTTTTCAACGCGGTTCTCTCACTGAAGACCACTTTAAATGCCTCATATTTATCTGCGCCTTACAGTCCCCCATGGATGCTGACATCCGAACACGTCTCCCATCCAAAGTGCAGCAGGACAATTTAATAATACTCCAAGTGCTGGTGGCAGCGTGTCAAACGCTGGTTAACCTTAAGCACGACTCCGCCGTGGTCCAGAACCCTGTCACCTCCTGCTTAAATAATGTGGTCGCAGCCCCCGAAATGCACCCTGTTGCGCGGCCCAAGCAAGTGTCCAATGCGAGATCACCGCCATTTCCCTGTCGGCACTGTGGCGCATGGCATTTCCATCGGGATTGTAATTGCCGCCAGTACCGCTGACAAATCTGTGAAGGTGGTCACGATGGTGGCTTCTGCAAAGCAACAGCAGCTTCTACAAGCAATCCCACCTCTGCTACTTATAATTTCAAGCGCCGTTCCAGGTCAAAACCTCATTCTGTTGGAAATTATCAGTCACTTGGCCACTTTTCAACTCAGTACGGCTGGTTCTATAAAGTTTGTTGACGTTCTACTCAATGGCCGCGCAGTCCGCCTTATAGGTGGACACTGGCCCGGACATCAGCATCATCCCTCAGCGACTCTGGCAGTCCCTTGGCAGCCTCACGACGCAGCAGACTTTTCAGCGCCCACAAGCGCATGCGGTGATTTCGTCCAGCTAATGGGGCAGTTGCAGTTCTGTGTGTCGTCCCGCGGCCCCATCATCATTGCGATCTGCGACGTCACAAGAGTGGCTTCAGCCTACTTGGTTTCGGTTGGATTGAACAACGCGATTTGGCTGATATGCCACTCCGCGTCGTTTTTTGGTCAGGTTCAGATTCCCATTGTGTTTGTAGATCCAGCCACGAAAAATCTCCAACGGTTTGCTCCACTGTTCCAAGACGGCCCAGGTCGTTGCACAGTCTTCGCTCATTGTTCATACAGCACCTATCGGACTTAACCTGTATCAAATTCCACCATACTGTTACAATTTTAAATCAGTGATCATTGCCTGCAGTCTGTCCAACCTCCCCTTAACAAAACATCAGTCACTCTTGCACGCTCTAATGCCTTCACTCTCTGGCCGAAATCAGAATTGTTCATCGGCTATTCACGACCCATGTTCCTCTAGCCGTTTGACATCCCTTAAGGCACAAGGTCAAGGTCAAGGTCTCCTCGGATACCGGTAATCAGTTTACGGATTTACTTAATCGCCTCTTTAATCCTTTCGATGTCCTCCTGCTAAAAATGTTTCCCATCTTTACGCCGGCTCAGTTCCCTTCCTGGTCCTTGCCACTACATTACACGTCACCTATTTTTTATCAGTAGTCCGTACTCTCATCGCACTTTGCACTCGACTCATTATTAGTCACTTCAGGGCTCGCCGTTCGATTTAAAAACACCCCAAAATATGCGCATTGTACATACCTTCATTAAAATGCTGCCCACAGGATAAAACTCCTGCGCGTTCTAACTAGTTTAGCACTTTAAACCATCCGCCTCTAACACCTCACTTGCGCTGAAAATAAAGTGAATGCGGTTCCTGAAAGGCCGGGGCATGCGCTCATGCATCCTTGAGGACGGCCAATCATATGCGTCAGCAAAATCCGAAATCGCCTAATAAACTCACCAAGCTGGCGCTGACTGACTCTCACATAACACTTAATGATACACACCAACACAACTGCAGCGGAGAAACGCGCACTCAGGCTCAGGACCGGACACGCTTTGTGGGCTCTGATGACTATCCAGCTTCTACTGATGCTCTTCCACTTCTCTACAAAAACGGTATTGGGCCATATTACTGTGGTGCTCTGAGTATTCTCCCTGAATAGACTCTATGCTAATACTAATAATTTGCCTACTCCGCTAGTCAAATTCGACTGTACATTTGTTAGCTACAAATGCCCACCTGGGCTAATTTTATTGCAACATTTTCAGCCAGTGTTTCGCTTATATTGGCAGTGTCTTCTGGGCGAATAACATCAAATTACTGTCGTCCTACTAACAAGCGAATTATTTTATCATTTAGCCCTGTTAACCCAAATAGCCTGTGAAGACAAACTGTAGTTTCATAAATCGAAAGTAAACGTAAATACCATAGTAGATAACTAGTCAGCTGGTGCCTTCACAGCCTCTGATAAAATAAACAGTCTTGATGATTTTGCGTGAACAGCTGGGATAGGCATATGCCGCGAACCATTGGAGGTGGGCATGACAAATAGACGGTTTATACAGGGAGCAAACGCGTTACAATTCACTGACCTAACACCTGCTTCCATGAGAATGTTGGGTCACTCATGGCGTCAATGTATTGGCTGATTTGTATAAATTTTCTTCCCTTTCTGTCTTTTGAAATGCAGTCTTACGTAGATTTGTTAATTTATCTCTTCGAAAAATGACCATCAAACTAGCGAAAATAGTTAGGGAGTCTCTGGGGATGACAGCATGAAATCAACACTCTTGGTATGCTTTCGGGGAACTAGATAATCCCTTTGAAAAACCCGGTTCTGTACGCTCTAGAGAGTACTAATTTAAATATCTATAATTCAGGTACTGAAGTATCGTTCCGATCGCGTTCCTGTGGACAGTTAAGCAGTATTTATGTAGTGGGTAAAATACCGCATAATATGCATGCTGTTGGTCAGCAGCGAGGGAAATTGATGAATCAATAATTCTCTTTGTTCTACGTTTACGTTTACCCTTCATCCCATCATCAAAGATATTACCAGAGGCTGTTTGATTGCGAATCAGAAACATCAGGCGAATAACATTCTTGGTCAGCAAGTCGCAGTCCATTCTGCTCAGCAGCCTCTCGCAACTCGCATTTTCGCCTGTGTTGACAATGAGTGCCCGTGTCCTTCAGCGATTTTTAGCATACTTAATGGAAACAAATAATACGTCCAATCATCCCATCGCTTTTGTACGCTGCCAGTAAATACTTCAGGTTGCAGGAGAACCGTTCCATTGCGCGGCTGCATATTATGTGAGGCAATCTGATCTCAATCTTACCTGTACCTCCTTAAATGCTGCCACATCGAGTGCCCACATTCAAAAGACCCTGTAAAGCTCATGTGCTGTTACAGAGATGTGTGTTATTTAATTTGAGAACAAAAATAAATTTATATGCCATATCTCGAGAAGCTAAAATCAAATAAAGGAAATATTTTTTTCTTGTGAGACGGTAACCTGAGATAACGAATCATTACCCATGAGCAATTCCACTGAGCATAGCTCTGAAAAACTGGTTCAGCTTAGGAAAACATAGGCTAATCGGAAAACCTAAAGCCGGTGGGCCAGTTTTAGTTCAGTGTAACAATAAATCAAAGGTCACAGTAGTCTTTGCACCATTAGCCACATCCTAAAAGTGTCGTTACTTTTTTTAAGAATAATCGAAGATTAACACAGGGGTATTGTCGAGAAATGATAACACCAGGAACTAGGCAGTTCGACCGGGTTTCAGTCGGCAAAATACAGTAAACAACCTACAGTGATCACCTAACGTTGCGTTATTCATTGAGCACTGACTCGTGCGGTAATATTTCAAGAGTTAATTGTTCATAAGCGATCAATACAAAAAAGGACAAAACCTCCCAGATTTAAAGTAAAATTTCTAGTAATGGCAAAATTCTGCGACTAAAATGTTTTTGTCAAAGTTCGCCGACATTTAACTCCAGAAAACCAGCTCATGGTCAAATCCGCGTATGTTTGCGTAAGTTTAAATGTATATGTTTAAAATTAACTAGCGATGGTCATTCTATTTTCATGGCATAACTCAAGAAAACATTCATGCGGGAAGTCAGAGACGGGCCATGTGAAAGGCGGTAAACAGGGTTGTGTCACTAGTTTACGTGAAGAATTAGTCGTAGGCTCTACGTAAGCTATGAAACCCTCAGTTACTTAAAACTTCCATCAGCAAGGCGATACATAACCATATAAAAGTGTGTCTAAGTAAGAGTCCATCATGGCTTTCGATAAAGGCTTGCTAAATTTCCACAAAGTTGTGGTACCCGCTAGTAACTTATGGTAGAATTTGGTTCTAAAATAACGTCTCTTTGACAGATGGAGACAACGCAATTCACTCGCTGACCAGTGAAGGTAAGGCTTGAAACTTCGAAAGGAGAAGGGGGCAGTGAATCATGGGTATACATCACAAGGTTAAAAAGAGAAAACATACGCACCAGTTTTTGAAAATAAAGAAATTAACTAAGTTACTAACAACATCTTACCTCATGTCAGTCATTGTCATTCAGTCATTCTATTTGAGGGAAATAGGCTTACGCCTTTGAACTCCCTATTTGTACATAAAAAATCGATAAACAAGCATTAAGTGAATGCATACATTGATTCACATATGTCACTAGTCACATGGCTAAAAAGTCACATCGTCCGCTTGTTGCTGCAGCATATATCTGTCAAATGTCTCCACAGATTGAGACATAACAACCGTCTCGGGCAGGTTATTCCACGATTCCACGACACGGTTGGAGAAGAAATATTGTCTCACATTCAGTCTACCCTATGGCACACGTAGCTTGAAGGGATGTCCCCGGAGGTGAGTTGTAGTGGCGAGTTGGAAAAAGTCATCGCGCCGAAGGGCACAATCCAAGACGCGCACGATACGGAAAGTTTGTATCATGTCTCCGCGCAACTGCCTATAACTCAGAGGATAGAGATTAAGGTTAGTTAAGCGGATTTCGTATGGCAGTGCACTTTGACCTCTTATTAATTTTGTTGCTCGTCTCTGCACCCTTTCGAGCAGATCGTAATCCTGATGCGGCCACGGTCTCCAGGCCTGAATTGCATATTCGAGATGGGGCCTTATAAACGTGCTGAAGACTTTGGTGAAGCAGTCTTTATCGAAAACTACGAATGTCCGCTTGATGGCATATAGCATTGAGGTTGCGGCCTTGGCCGCCTTACAGCATTGTGTAGAAGGCTTTAGGCTGTCTGCAACCCAAACTCCGAGATCTTTCTGAGTTTCTGCTTCTCGGAGTGGCATTCCGTTCAGATGGTATTGCCGCGTACTAGGGCTCTGATTTCCGAGGCGCAGAATGGTGCATTTGTCCAAATTGAAGGACAAGAGCCATCTGCGGGACCACTCGTCCAATCGACAAAAATTTTCTTGGAAGTTGGTCTCATCGGCAGCATTCGGGATGACTTTCCAGATTTTTATGTCGTCCGCAAACATGGCGCAATCACAGTCCAACCCATTTACACAATCATTGATGAACAAGAGAAAGAGGGTTGATCCGAGCACCGAGCCTTGTGGGACCCCACTCTCTATGAATGTGCACCTTGATCGCTGTTGTTCTACGCAGACAATTTGGGAGCGGCCGACAAGGAAATTTTCGATCCATTTGAGAAGTTTGCCACCGATGCCCATAATTCTCAACTTGTGTAGGAGACGCTGGTGCAGAACACTGTCAAACGCCTTCCGGAAATCAATATAAGCAACATGCACGGTGTGTTTTGCGTCCAGTGCTCGTGTCCAACTTTGCATTGTGTATAGCAAGTTCGTAACACATGATCTTCCCCTACGGAAACCATATTGTGCATTGGACAAGAGGTTGTGGGTTTCCAAGTAAGCCATCAACTCCTTTTTGATGGTTTTCTTCATTACTTTGCAGCAGATTGAAGTCAGACTGACGGGTCTGTAGTTTGTCGCCAGAGCACGACTACCGCTTTTGTAAAGGGGTGTAATGTGGGCCGTCTTCCAGTCTGTGGGAAGAATTCCAGCATCAAAGATTTCTGGCACAGAAAGGATAGTGGCTTGGCCAGCTGTTGGGCAAGCTCAAAGAGCAGCTTTGCTGGGATCTCGTCCGGACCGGGAGATTTACATCCCTTCAAGCTTTTCAGTTCTTCCAAAATCGCTTCTTCTCGAAACAAAATGTTTTCGATAGTGGGATCTCTCATGTTCTCAGAATTAGATGGGGTAAAGTCTGCTTCTCTTGTGAAAACGGATCGGAAAAATTGAGAAAAGTGCTCAGCCTTATTTGTACCGTCCGATATTTCCAAACCGTCATCACCCCTCATAACAGGAATGGGATTCCTGTTACGTGTGCTCTTCCGCAAATAGCTATAGAGCAATTTCGGATTTTTAATGGCTCGATGAAGCAAATTGCTCTCAAAATCCCGTCGCCTCCTGAAAATCAGACTTTTCACCTTGTTTCTTTGAACTTTGTACTCTGTAAACGCTGCATTGTTGTTGTTCTTGCGAAATTTCTTCCATAACCTTCCTTTCTTATTGATCTCCTTTTTGAGTTCTCGTGTTAGCCACTGAGGGCGATTGGATATCCTAGGCTTTGATAAGGGACAGTGGTTCTTCATTAGATGCAGTAAACGATCCTTGAATGAATTCCAGTCCTCGTTAACGTTTCCGGAGAAGAGAACATCCCAGTCTTTTTGTGATGCCTCCGATCTCATTTGGCGAAAGTCCCCTTTCCATATATTTGGCCTCGTATTGTCTTTTGTACACGGTTCAGAATACAGCAATTACTCCCATGAAAGCACTACATGATCACTTCGACCGAGCGGGGGTAGGTAGTACACCTCGTCTATACTGTCAGGATCTTTGGTAAAAATGAGGTCCAGACAACTGGCCTGTTGCCCTCCACGTGCTGTAGTTGGAGATAGGACACGTTGCGTGAGAAGAGCTTGTAGGGTTGTCTTTAATAGACGGTAATCGAAGGCATTCTTCGAGCACTTCGCATGCATATCGCTCCATTGAATGCAGGGTGCATTAAAATCCCCCATGAGAACAACGTCTGGTCGACTGGCGATCTCTTTTATGCTTTCCAGTAGACAAGTGTCTAAGTCGGGATCCGCCTGAGGGGGCCGGTAGATAGTTACGATTTCGAGGGACTGAGATCCCCGCGCCTTTATAGTCAGCCAAATTGCCTCTGTGTCGTTAGAAATCTTGTCGGTCCTCTCACACACTGCTAAGTTGTTCTTGACATACATGGCAACTCCTCCACCCCGGCGGCCTCTCCTGTCTCTCCTAAACAAATGGTATCCTGTTCATGCTACCTCCCAATCACCAACGTCCTCTGACAGCCACGTTTCTGTTATTGCTATAACATCGGGAGGAGTATCGGCTACCTGTATTCTCAGTTCGTCAAGCTTGGAAAACAGACTCTGAGCATTGGTGTAAAATAATTTTAGTTTGCAACATTCGACAGTGCTTCGTTCGGTTTGTCTCGGCTTTGCCAATATTATGTTGCTGCCGCCATCATGATGACTGGCTGGTTCCAAAACAACATCGCGTTCCTCTGTATCACTCGTCCCCTGAAAATGGCCAAGTTGCTCTCTCCCGCTGCAAGTCTCCTCTTCAGCTCCGTTACCAATTCGCGGCGTTTCAGACGTTCCGCTGGAGAATAGTCCGGCTGAAAAAACTTCCTTGTGAGAGTTTCGGAGGCTGCTTTTCCTGGACAGAAGTAGGCTAGCCTCCTCTTTACTGTTCAACACAATTTTCAGAGGTCGTGGCCGCACAGTTTCCGATTGTTCGCTCACCTTCTTTCCGATCCTGATGGCTGCGCGAATGGTTATCTTTTCATTTGAATTAAGCATTTTGTTCAGTAGGTGTTGAAGCGTATTAAGGTCAGCCGATATCCTCTCCTTCGGGGTAGGAGCATTCGACTCCGATAGGCCTTGGACGACTACGCAGTGCTGAAGATCAAGGGGTTCATTTGTTCTGTTTCCGGCGGCCTTGTCAGCTGAAGGTCTCAGAAGATCCACCGGAGTCGTCTGGGGTTCTATACTTCCGTTGTGGCTTTTACCCTTTCCATCTTGCCATGAGCTTGTTTCCTCACTTCCAACTGAGGGTGCTGTTGAACACGCGGAATGGCTGAGAGAAGTTGATGGTTCGCTTAGGTTGCCTTCCATAGAAACATGAGACTCCGTTGCTATTTTCCCATCGTCCTGGGTATCGGCGCCCTTGCACATAGATTTTCCACAAGCTTTGTTCTTTGGCTGTTTTAGAGCTTTGCTCTATCCCTTTTTCTTGCTAACTTTAGCGCTATTCACCGCGTTTTGCACACCATCGTTCGCTTGCACGAGTTCCCTTAAAGCAGTCAGCTCTTTTTCGAGTTTCTGGACTTTCAGCAGAATAAAGGAGCATCCAGTGCACGGCTCGTCCTCGTAACTAACAGGTTTTGCTGTGATAACGCTTTTAGCGCGCTTTGCGGGCCTCTGGTTGCAACTATAAAGAGAGCGAGCGCTAATCCTAAGTGGCAAGGCCTTCTCAATAGACTTTCCTTCATACATAGTGTCGTTTGTACTGCGAATAATGTTTACTCCATTATTTATTTCAGCCAGCTGGCCGTGCGCCGATAGTCCAGCGGTCATCTCGCTGGTCACACAACGACTGGACCTGGGTTCGAATCCCACTTGCGGCGAGTTTTCCGCACATGTCCTGATGGTGTTTTGTCGACTCCCATTATTAATTCAAACGATACGCAAGGGATTCTAGGTATGGACGAAGTATTTAAAGGTGTAGGAGAAGCTTTTTAACCAAGCCAACAATATGAAGTAAATATCAGACGACTCAGCCGCTTCTGGATCAGGAGAGCCCCGCGGTGTTGTTGGCAGAGAATTGATACGAAGGAGTATGGTCGTCCCAAAGAAAGTTCTGTCGGAGGTCTGAGGAATTGCTGATTACGCTTCAATTTCTTAATCCAAATGGGCCCGCCGAGCGTCCAGTAGGCAGAAATCCCCGAAAAAGCAAGTCCCTCGGAGGTCGAAAATTCCAAACCGAATTCGAAAGACGCGGGCTTTACCTCACCCAACGGCGCTTTGTCCAGTTATTAGAATTGCAAAGAGTGCTACTCATGTAGTACTAATGTACCGGGTCTTGTAAATCAGCCTATCCTCTCGCCAGTTAATAAGGTTTCTCCTTACAAATTACTAAACTATCACGCCTGGCGTTAAGTTTCGGGTTGTTCCGTGCCCTATGAATAATTTCCTATGATTTGTATTGCACCGTCCCTTCAGAGCGAAGTTGGTCTATTCAGTTCAGTTCAGTTTATTTGGGAAAAACATAAAGGTTGAATCTTCGAACTCCCTGTTTGTTACAAGGAAGAGAAATATATCAAAAATTGAAAGTGAAAACATCGAACAGCTACAGAAGTTTTTCGAAAAAAAGTCACATAAACGAACTGCTCTAAGTGTTAAAAACATAAACATATCTACATGTGCTGTACAGTAGTCAGTCAATGCATAATTGGTGCGATCTCAGTTTCCGAGGGAGACGAATTGAACGCCGACTCTCACATCCAGCGGACAGGGGACTATAATAGAAAACAAACGGTATTCAAATACAGGCAGTAATATAGTAACATTGATAAACTATTCGAACGAAATTATAAGACGATGTCTTTCAGGTGACATTATGACGTTCAGTCGTACATTGATCCAAATTGCGCTTAAAAGCCTTGACGGCGGTGGACATGATGACATCTGTAGGCAGAGCATTACAAGCCTCGATCACTCTTTGATAAGGAGAACTTCCGAATGTCCAGCCTGGCGCCAGTCACACGTAATTTAAATGGATGACCTCCGAGGTTCGTTGTGGTTTCTGACTCAAAGAAATCAGCCGGCAAGACATAGCAGTCCTGGCCTCGCATTATACGGAATGTTTGTTTAAGGTCGCTTCTCAGGTGTCTGTAAATCAGTGGAAAAAAGGCCGAGATCGGATAGTCGTGTTTCATAGGGTAGTGAACCCTGTCTACTTACGAGTTTGGTTGCCCGCCTTTGAACCTTCTCAAGGATGCTGAGATCTTTAGAGATCCAGAGTTCCTACGTCTGAATGTCGAACTCTAGCTGTGGCCGTACAAACATCCGTAAGGCTTTAATGAAGCAGTCCTCGTCGAAGGTGGAGAGAGCGCACTTGACAAGATAAAGGACTGACGTCGCGGACTTGGCTACCATGGAGCAGTGGAGAGACGGTTTAAGGGAATCCGTGACATACACACCCAAGTCTTTCTGAGCGTCTACCTCATGCAATGGTACGTCATTTACATGGTAAACGCTCCGGCTCAGAGATCGGGTCCTGCCAACTCGCAAGGCATTGCACTTAATCACATTAATCGTCAAAAGTCAGTCCTGTGCCCATTTCTCGAGTCGGGTCAGGTCTGTCTACAAGTGCTCTTCGTTAAATTCGGTTCCGATGGTGCTCCAAAGCTTAACATCATCAGCGAACATGGCGACATCACAGTTCAGTTCACTGACGCAGTCGTTGACGTATATAGTGGACAGGGTAGGACCAGGGACGGAACCTTGAGGAGCACCGCTTTCAACCGCTACTTCTGCCGACTGTCTGTTTCCGACGTCGAGAATTTGAGGGCGACCGGTCATGAAACTTTGAATCCAAATCCTTTTTAAACGTCCTTCAGTGTTCTTGATTTTTATTGTGCCCTCTGAGCTGCAAACTGAATCATGCCTATATAAGAATTCGCAGTCCACTAATAGACTTTCGCAGGTCATACCTGTCTAATCGTAAACAAAAGGTTTTGGTGGGATCTTCACTTTCCGGTGAAAGCCCTATTGTAAGTGGTGTCCTACAAGTTACCGTTTTAGGTCCTCTTTTGTTCTTGCTTTACGTAAATGATATTTCGGCAGCAGTTGAACATTCTCAATGATTTATTTATGCCGATGATCTCAAATAAGTATATTCTTTCAAAAAATCTACGAGCCTTCATTGCCTGGAGCAAATCCATACAGACTTGCTTGCTCTTTCAGCTTGGAGCTCAAAATGCCTAATGGAATTCTCTCCGTCTAAATGTCGCTATATGTGTTTTGGGCCTGATAGGCTACCCCAACCAGTGGTCTTTCAAGGCACACCTATGACTCAATGTACCACCATCAAGGATTTGGATTTAATCTACACTAATAACCTTGATCTCTCGCCACACGCTGACAGAATTACAGCCAAAGCTGCCCATATTTGTGGCTTTATTTCTTACAATTTCTATCTTCCATGAATTAAACTAAGGCTCTATCGTATGTTTGTACTTCCCATTCTCGAGCATTGTTGCCCATTCTTTGGTTTGATGAATGAAGCTAGCAGTTTAAAAATTGAAAATGTCCAAAGACGTTTTTCTAAAAAAGTTTTAGATAAGGAACATCCCAGTGTCTCCTACTCAGATAGATGCCAGCTAATTAAGCTAAATTTTTTATGGGATCAAAGGCTAGAAGCGGCTATGTCTCCTCTTTCGCATTAATCATAGTTCAAATCTTCCTCGGAATTAAGTACTTACCCCTAGAAGTCGCCCATACAATCTTCGTAACTCTTCATTGATTATACCTCCTCCTGCTTCCTCCTTCTGTAAGCGTTCTCTATTTTTCGCTCCCGGATATACTTTCCTCTGGAATAGCCTTCCAATAAATATAAAATCTTCAGGAAATCTACACACCTTTAAGAGAAGGCTACGCCTTTATCTGAATACTGACTCGATTAAACTTTAATTTTCCTCATCCTTCCCAGACAGCTTTTTCTATAACACTGAAAAAGGGCCCCCGGGAAATTAGTATGCCGCCATTACATTTCCGCATCTGTTCACATTTACTTCCTTTGTGAGTAGTCTCGCTTCCTAGGATCCCTCAACAGAAATGTTAATTTTTCCGATTTTTCAGTTCATGCATCGTGCCCTCACAGAATGTGCTCCATCGACGCTCTTGGCGAAACCTTGTGTTTTGCCATATACTAGTAGTCTGGTCGTATCTCCCTTGCCCCATCCTTGGATGGACTCGGATGAATGTAACCGACGGCATCTGGGTTCCTATCGCCTCGAGACTGGTTTTCAATCTCTCCATTATTCAGGGCCACATACAGACCAGTCCTGACCGACCCGCCTACTTACGCCTTCATGAAATCCGTTATACAATGCCATACACAACTGACATTTATTTCGGTTCTGAAGATGTCCGATTATAATCCATTTTATACCGCCATATGCAGGCCAGACCTGCCAGCATTTTTCTGTTTCTATTTTTTTCGAGGGGTTTTTTTCCTCCTGCAAAATTAATCCAATCATTTTTAAATCTATATGTGGAGTTTTTTTCACCCCTCGTTTATCATTTTTCTTAACGGACTTCTAATTCAAAAACTATGTATTCCACTTTGTACAGATTTTGCCTACCTCGTCTAAAATTCGCATGTAAATTTATTTTTACTTGCTTAGATGGGACCCCCACGGGTCTTTAATAATAAAATAACTATTAATTTTTATACAAGCATATGCAGACGTTTTCACGTTCTTCGGGGTTCTCAAAAAATTTGTTTTGATATTCATCCGGACACACACATAGAACAGGCCTGCCGCCCACAAAGTGCAGGAAAACAAAGATAGCCATTCCTGATCAATTTACCGTTCTCGGTCAGGCATACATAAAACCTATACCAGAAGTAACTGGGAAGAAAACTGGATCTTTATGTCCCTGGGCATGAGGAAAGGAAGGCTCTCCTATTGCGTCGCCATCTTGCATCCGGCACAATTATTATTGGTAATTCCCAAGGTTACAAAATTGGGTTTCATCAGCATATACTTAATGCATCAAAGTGCCAAGATATGCTTGGCTAATGACGACGAATAAAATAGCTGTGTCCAGTTCGCTCTCTCTTTTTACATTTCTACATGTTTTCGAAGGGTTGCTGGCAAAGCCCCTCATAACTCCACTATTGCATATTTGCATAATGTTTGCACTTCACAATAATAATCAATCGAAAATGACTGCTGCTGCTAACCGTGACGCAGTGCGGAAGGAGTTTGGATAAATAAGTGATTTAAAAAGTTGATTTCATGTAATCTCGACTGTATTGAATAATAAATACGGTGACAAGATAGAATCAGCACCGCCGGATGCGGGATAAGACGTAATGGGTGGAAGAACTGAACGACCCGTCTTCGCCTGCCATATTCACCTGGACCACGCACGACCGACCTGGTTTCCACAGAAAAAAGAAGTGGTCGGCTCCAATTCAATTCAATTCAATTATTTTATTAAAGACCCGTCGGGGTCCCATCAAAGCAAGTAAAAATAAATTTACATGCAAATTTTGGACGATGTAGGCAAAATCTGCACAAAGTGCAATGCATAGTTTTTGAGATTAGAAGTCCGTTAAGCAAAATGAAAATGAAAAAAAAAACGAGGGGTGAAAAAAAAAAACTCCAAAGCAAGATTTAAAAATGATTGTAGTAATTTACAAGGAGAAAAAAAATACCCCTCAGAAAAATAGCATCAGAAAAAAGGGAGGACTGGCCTGCATGTGGCGGTACAAAATGGAATAAAGCCCGACATCAACATGGCCGAAATAGATGTCAGCTGTATATGGCATTGTGTAACGGATTTCATAAAATGGTACGTAGGCGGGTCGGTCAGGACTGGCCTGTATCGCCTTGAATAAGAAAAATAAGTGCCGAAATTGAAAACCAGTCTCAAGCCGATAGGAACCCAGATGCGGTCAGTTTCATTCAACCGAGTCCATCCGAACATGGGGGGAGATGCGACCAGACTACTAGTATATGGCGAATATAGAAGGCTTTGACAAGACCGCCGATGGAGCGCATTCTGTAAGGGCATGATGACAACCAGTTTCGAGGCGACAAGAACCCAGATGCGGTCGGTTTCATTCAACCGAGTCCATCCGAACATGGGGGGAAGGGAGATGCGACCAAACTACTAGTATATGGCGAATACAGAAGGCTTTGTCAAGATCGCCGATGGAGCGCATTCTGTAAGGGCACGATGACAACCAGTCTCGAGGCGAAAAGGCCCCAGATGCGGTCTATATGTGTTGGCGAACCATGAAGATTCCGTTCGGAAGGAACGTATGCAGTCTGAGTCTCCGTCTTGAGAGGATTGAGCTATCCTGTCAGTTGGCAGCCTTCCACGTAGCGGCTTCTAGCTTTTGGTGATTGACTAAATGCATTCCTAACTGTTTATAATGATACATTTGCACTGAGTGTCGTCGGGACGCAGTCTTCAGAGTCCATCTCACGCTCTCTTCCCTCCCCTAGGCATCAATCCGAGGTAGTCAACCGTTCGATGCTCATATTGGGAGCAAGGCACTGGCGCACTTTGACCCAGCATTTAGGCGTGCCGGTACATCTCCTATGTTACATCTGTTGTGAAATGCGCAAACTTCACCCCGCCCATGTCCTAATCTGCCCCCCCCCCCCTGTTGGCCCAGCGCATCTTCCGCGCTGTTTTGGAAAAAGAACCTTGCCAAAAATCTTGCAATCAAGCTTTCCGTCATACATAAAATTGTGTCGGCTGTCACCAAATGGTTGAACAGTAGGTTCGCTGACCGGACTGCCCATTGACTGCTGAAACATTTTCTGCGATCTCTTCGCTCGCGTTAGCTTTTGAATCTGTCGAAACGACCACATGATAATGAACATGTGTTTGAGTGGTTAGAGCGTTGGACTTCTGACCAAAACACGAGTTCGAGCATCAGAGGTTGTAAACCTGGTCGGGCGATGGCGGCTAACGAGCCATAAATGACTATTACGGTTTTCCTTGCCTTTGCCAGTAATCTTATTTTATCTATGATAGATAGACAGATTAATAAAGTGATACCGAAAAAGAAATAGGAGATCTAAATGTTAATTTCTGGCTTATTCGTTTTTACCGGACCGTCATACCAAAACCCAGGTGTGGATCACTTGTGCCGCTAACTGGGAATCTCTAGACCTTGAGTGTGACACTCTGCCGCTGGTCCACGGACCCGTCGTTCTGTCGGTTCTGATCTGAAAAATCAATTATGACAGATTGGCGCTCGACGATCAGGTCACAAAACGTGTGTTTGTCTGGCAATCGTGCCCCACAAATACAGCGAACTTCGTGTCCCCTATCACTCCTTTATGCGTCTGTCTCTGATGTTGGGGTCGAGGGAGAATCCAAAATGCCAGACCAATAAGCCTCATATATCGGTGATCGCAACTTCTCCTTCTGGACTGTTTCATGGAACTCACTCGTTCGTTTTTATCAATAAAGAACTAAGCTCTTATGATTAGGCGACTAAACCGGAAAACTGACGAATACTTCCTTACATTACGAAAGTGTTCTAACACGTTTAAAGAACCCTCGGGAAACACCAATTACACCTGGCGCAAAAATCAACAATTACGCTGAGCACTCGGCCTGTGCATTCGAAGGAAAGATTTGGCAGTTTATACGAAAAAATCTGTC
Source organism: Spirometra erinaceieuropaei (assembly GCA_902702965.1). Classification (NCBI taxonomy): domain Eukaryota; kingdom Metazoa; phylum Platyhelminthes; class Cestoda; order Diphyllobothriidea; family Diphyllobothriidae; genus Spirometra; species Spirometra erinaceieuropaei. Next base: position 90,351 of record CACRXP010000039.1, on the reverse strand, counting down.
TACAGGATTCCACGCAACGGCTGCAGTATCGTATATTATGGTCAAATAGGAAATCGGCTCCTACACACAAAAACAGACACAAGTTAGAAACAAATGAGGAGACCGCCTGTCTTAACTCCATACGCGTCGCTGAAAACTGGACGCATATTTGTTTGCACTAAACTGGCATTGCTGGTGTCGACCTGTTAATGGAGGGCAACAATTTCTAGAGGGCTTAGACTCCGATGGCTCGTGCACTAACATTCACATCGAAATAGACGACGTCTACAGTAATGTCAAGGACAAATGGAGAAGGCGATGGCCACTCCAAGCAAGATGTCAGCGTGTAGAAATGACTTGTGGCGGTAATGACGGAGCAGTATTATTAACGACACGTCTGACGACGGTCTAGGAATCTGAAATAAAATTTATCGACTTTCCCAAAGGACCCTTTCTTTAAAAAATGTATTGTTAATTAGCGGCAAAATGCTCATCTCTGGACATGAATGGGATAAGCCGACGATCACAGGAACCGTGGAGTTAATGTCTCGAAGTTCCGAAGGCAAACAAGCATCCGCCATCGGAGGAACGGTTTTATACAGCGCCTCACACTAATTGTAGGTGGTGATAATGCTGGCGTGGTGTCGTTCCCAGGGGGATTCTTGCAGAGCATATGCGGGAAGGAGTTGAATGTCGTCATCATTATCGGTTTTTTTCCTCCCGGCTTCGGGGGCGGTGCAAAGTTGGAAATGATTAATACCCTCGTCTTCATTATCCTCACTTGCTGCTTCGGACACGTATATCCCGTCCTCGTCAACCGTCCGCGACTGCTCAAACTCGTTTCCTCGGACAGATGCAAAAGGGAAATGACGACGAGATATGCGGGTCTGGGATAACAAATGCGGGCATGCAAATAAGAGCGATGATCGTCTTGAATGGATGAATGGAGAAAAGACCCTGATCATTAATCAGATGTCATTTTAGGACACTTTGCGTAGAGAACACCACGGAAATACGCCACACTAGCTTATAAGCACGAAAACCTGATTTTTACATCATAGACAATGAGCATTTGTTTAGTTTGTTTTACCAAGTGAAATACATGAGGCCTTATTTATAAGGCGCAGTATCCGCCGGTCCTGCTATCGGCTGTCTTTGTCTTGGTGTCGTCCGGCTTTGCACTATTTTGTATAAGAGTGAGTAATTGTTCTCTAAGGCTCAGCCCACTACCTTTTGATGTTTTTTGCTCTCTTTGAGTCTGTATCCTGTTTTATCAACATCTTACGACGACTAGTATTCTGAAAATTGCGTTTTTTGTCATACGTGCCTATAAGTGTGCATAGTCAGTCGTCTTATTGGATAGTCATCCTAGGTTGTTGCAGTTTTTTCCTCCTACGTTTGAATTCTATGACCGCCTTTCCGCCTAAGCATTAGTGTCAACAACTGCTTTTAGATGTCCCTTTATCCAAGCTTCGAGGGTCTTACTATCGGGAAAGAAGTTGATGCCCAGAATCGTTTCGCCGAAACGCTTGTTAGCTCAGCAGGTCAGACTCCAAGAAGTGATCTTCGGGCAAACTATGGAGAATTGGCCATGAACTTTCTTGGTCTGGATTTGTCTCGAGTTGTCTATGACGATTTTGGTAACGCTATTTACTCGGACCCCAGTGGACCGGGCACAGCCGTCGTGCCAGCTCCAGGAACCGCTGTCACACCTGTTCAACCCAGTGCATGTGGACCACTTGTGAAACGGAATCCGGCGATTGTGACTAACGCCGTACGTGAGCTCACTTTGCACAAGGACAAGAAAGGCAGACTGGGGATCCAGCTCCGTGACCTTGATGCTGGTGTAATCGTTTCCTACGTTGAGTGTGAAGGCGCTGCCGCCCAGGGTGGACTACGATTTGGTGACCAAGTCCTATCCATCAATGGAGTTGTTGTGGCAGGTTTCTCTGGTCGCAAAGCTATGGATCTAGTCAAGCATTCCCCGTCAGATGTTGTTTTTGTCATCCGAGATCGGTAAGTTTTATGGGGATCTTTGCTTTTTCTGTCATTGCGATCTTTGTAGTTAAGCCTCTTGTCTTCTCCTCACTGTTCTCATTAGGCCCCTTGAAAGAAACATAACGCTTACCAAGGATAGTCACGGGACTGTTGGAATCCTTGTCAAAAATGGGAAAGTGTCGGGCATCGTCAAAAATTCCAGCGCCGCCAGAAATGGTGTCCTCGTCGATCACCACATTCTGGAGGTTGGTGGAAGAAATGTCATTGGTCTGAGTGACAAGAAGATCGGAGAGTACCTTGACGTTATGGGCACCAGCGTCAACATCACCGTCATGCCCTCGTTCTTCTTCGACCACATCGTTAAAAAGTAAGTGTTTTGAGCTTTACAGGCTTTACGTACCGATGTTCTTATGCGACAGCACAGTATGCTTCTACATTTTCTCTTTTTAGACTTGGGCGGTCTGACCTCAAGCAAATGGACCGGTCTGCACCTGTTGTCTAGTTTTAAATTTCACTCCAAAGCATCTTTTCTCAGACCACTCCGAACATGCGCAATCACACCGCAACCATTGCCCATTTTCCCTCCCCAACATGACTCCCAAGCAGCACTGACAGTTCGTCACCGGATTTTCCCTCTCGCTTCGTTTCTCCGCGTGAACTAAATGACCCAAATCTAGAGAGCATTTTGCTGACTTATTCAGTTTATTTTATGAATTTTAACACAGGTAAACATTAAATTGAATGCACTTACCTGAGCTTTCTTACGCTGATCCCAGATTCTCCCCATCTTTTGTTGTGTGACATTAAATTTTTTCTCTTTATCTTGTCCGAGTGCCCGTATGTGGGTGTACATGGTGAAACCGATCTTAAGATAACGTGTAAGGTTTATAATAGGCATACCGCACGCAAGCAGTGGTGGTTATTAACACTGGTTGCGGCCTAGGTTTCCGTTTCTGCTTGGAGGGGCGGGGTTCCTTTTCTACGCCTCGTTTATGAATGGTCCGGTACTGTCGAGCTTGTTCGCCTTCCGTACTCGGTTAGAGACTTCCCTCTCGTCCCCGGCTGCCTGATTACCATTTCCTAAATAGTTGGGACATTCCAAAGAAAGAAGACCCAGTTTTTCCCTTTTATCGTTTCCTAGCTGTCCGTCCCCATACCTCGATGTGGCATTGTCCTCGCACGTGGCCTCACTAGCTTGCTCTTATGACATTGCATTTCAGGCTGTTCGGGGTTATAGCTGAGACTCATTCCGGTCTGTCCACCATCTCAGGTTGCGCGGGCCCTATAACCCGTCAACCTAGTCCATCGCCACTTCGTCGAACGCGCGAGTCGGCCTACACTGTGAAGCTGAACCTTTACAGGCCTTGGGATTAATAATCCCAAGAGTTATGCCTACTCGTGGCTTGCCTCCACCTTTTCGTTCCATTCCTTGGTTTGCGTGTCATCGAGTGTTCTAGTTCGGCTAGGCAGTCAGGTAGTTATAAACTATGGCCTAACACCATACGCATTGTGAACCGCACCCCAACTCAGCCAATTCCTGCGCTAGTTAATTTTATCTCAAGCCGCCACAAGGGATTTCCGGGAAAATAGCGCGACATGAATGAGCCCATAGATCATGAAATTGCTATCAGGATGGCCTGCTGACGTTATTCCGTCTCATACTTTCCAGATGGCCGGGGCCGGTCTGTTGCAGGGGCTTTAAATGATGGCAGAGGCGGTACCTTCGGAGCGATTAACATGCATACTTAATTTTACTAGCTTTACTAGTGTTTATGTGGGCTGTGTGAGGACGACTCACAGCAAATTAGCACACTAGGGTCTGAAACGATATGAATTGCTGGTCGAGCAGGCGCGGACCAGCATGCAACAAGCCAAGCGGGGTGGGTGGTAGTTTGACCGTCACGGACAGCTAGGTCCACCACTGTACTATGGTGCGGTTGGGATTTGCATGTGCATTCGTCTGGCGGCGTGGACTCGCACAGTGTCACGTCACTCAGTACTCAGTAATGACTGCATATGGATGCAGGAGCCATAGCTGGTAGATATATTGCCCGTCATCGCACGCCAGACGCGACCTACCCGCAACTACGCACGTACCAGACTTCGCTAGGGATCCCGACGTCTCACGAGAGGAAAGCACCATAAAGACCACATTACAAGGAGTCTGCTGCCGCCTAACCCTCTGTTCGGAGTATCTAGTTTTTTGGCAACCTCCAAAACCGTGATTTAACACCTTATGGTAGCCCCAAGCACGACCGAATTATTAAAGTGGAGAATCCGTAAGATGGTAGTTAAGCAGGATATTTCGGTAATGACATTGTTTCCTCCCCTACATTAGGGCTCCTCTTTGGTCTCTTTACGAGATTGCGTCCGTTGACGTACGTGACCTGAGCCTTCGTCTAATATGCAACGTATGTATGTCAGTAACAACTGGACACAGCCCGATTAGCCCACAGTACAAGCTGATGTGGCCCATTCTGACTTAAGGAACAGCGGCAGGACCTGTTTTTTTGAAGGTGGGAAACCTCAGGACGCAATGATCGGTAAATACAGGGATCGGCAGGTGTGGAGTTAGGAATACTCTTGAAGACAGAAATCCCGCTTCGTTAGTGAAGTGGGTGCGACGGTGTTGCGGATGGGCCTAGATACACCAACTTGGGAGTTAATTCTGCTCAGTTTTGCCTGAGGGTGATTCTCTGTCGTGAGACGATTGCCCCCTCCCCCCATCCATTCGCTAGGTTCCGTGAGATACGGGTCCTTCGGCCATACGAAGGACCTATGAAGGGTCGTTCAAACCAATAACCTGGTTTAATGATGACGGCTTCATTAGAAAACGTGACACAAAAGTAGTGCATATGGGGTTTGGAGACCTGTTCTCCAATCATGCAGCAGGACGCACCGGGCTCGAGCGCAGCTAACGCAATTCTCATATACCAGCTTTGTTGGCCATAGGAGTTTCCTCGTCGCTGGATGCGATTAATTAGTTTTCGAAGGTGATTAACCAGGACAGCTTGTTCTAGTCTTTCCGCTTGGTAACGTACGTGCAATCTTTTAGAGGGGAGGCTTTGATCCTGTCCAAAACTGCACCAGTAGTCTGGTAGAGGTTAAGTTCACAGTATAGGTGCTTGAAGGAGCTTCTATGTTTTTTACTACCCTATCCATGTGCTGCTGCCCATCGCCAATATCATCCGGATATTCCGCCCCTTTGGGACGGTCTTCAAACAGTCTCTAGTATGATGTCAAACTGGGCCTAGGTTACTTGGGACGCTATTCACCTTTCTCCGATGTCCCTGTCAATGCCTAAAGCCATCGATACGAGCACGGAGCCAGACACTGAACCAGTCCTGGTAATCCATACGGCCTCTGTGGTACTAGGAGTTAACATGGGATTGAGATCATCGCAGCGGTAAGCTCCAGCCAACACAGCAGATGAAGAGACGTCTGCCCACCCTTAGTCATTGTGTGTCATACTTTTCGACAGACGCATTCATTCGTTTGCCACTCAAACTTAGTAAGTTCCACATGCCTCAGCGACAAAGTAAGTGCGTACATCACCGTGTTTGCCTCGTTCACTACCAGAGCTGCTACCTCATACAGTAGCCGGTGACTGGCACTTCGTTATGATGCAGGAATTCACTCGCAAAATACACCTCCAACATACTGTCATTTGCTATATTTGCTAAGTACAGTGAGTGACCGCTCTCATGAAATGTTAGCTAAAATTTTGAAATGCGTTTTCAATTAGGAAGGGTTACGTGGACGCAGTTGTAATACTGATTATCTTGTGGCATAATCTTTTAATATTTCGGACTCGGCTGGATGTCAGCTTTTGAATACACTGTTATTTAATCACTTGTATACATCGTACTTGGTAAAAAATGACTACTTAACTAACATGCATTTTCCCATTGATTTTCGGTGGTCTTGCAAATTCAAATATATCTTATAGAAATCATAAACAAAAATATGCTTTCTTTCAGTCAATTAATAGCGAATCACGTCCTCTTTATATTTTATGTTCAAGGAAAAAGTATAATTCGGTTTTAAAAAGTCTTCGAATTGCTGAATAATTTGAAGCCTGATCATACGTTGCATTAGCGCTTAATGATAGCAGCCTACAAGGTGCATGTGTTCCGCGTAGAGAAGAGCACATATTTTTCTATGCCATTAAAGAGATATCATACAGAGTCCATAAAATTCTGCAATGGATGCGGACTATGTTGTACATTTCATGAGGAGCTCTGGTAAACGGCCAGGTACGATGCTATGTGAATGGACATTGCGCGTTCTTAAAAAAATCTCATAATTATAAACTTTTTTAAAAGCTAATTATACTCCTCCCTTGAGTATAAAATATAAAGCGGGCGTGATTCTCTGTTAATTGACTGGAAGAAAGCATACTTTTGCTTATGGTTTGTATAAGATATATTTGAATTTGCAAGACCACCGAAAATCAATTGGAGAAATGTATGCTACTTAAGTAGTCATTTTTTACCAAGTACGGTTTCCAAATGTGATTGAAAAGTAGTGTATTCAAAAGCTGACATCCAGCCGAGTCCGAAATGATATAAGATTATGCCGCAAGATAATCAGTATTACAACCGCGTCCACGTAATCCTTCCTAATTGAAAACGCCTTTCAAAATTTTAGCCAACATTTCATGAGATCGGTCACTCACCGTACTTAACTCTTAAATCCGTTTCCCAGTCCGCACCTTCTTCTCCGAACTAGATGTGGCAGATGAAGGGCCATGTACATTAATACATTGTTACAAAATACAGGGAGGTGCTGATTACGCTGGAGGTCCTACCACGATGAGATGTCTACATTGCCCTTGACGGGCACCACCAAGCCTACCACTTCGCCGAGAGGCCTTTTAAAAACTTAAACCAATAACGTGGGCCTTTCAGCAGCAGGTTTATCACTTCGCAAAGAAGTGCAGATAAGTTATCGGATCGTTCCACTTACATCCCGGATGAAGCGAGCTAAACGTCAACCTTCGCATGGGATTTGTGAAAGGCGCTAATTTGCTAAAGTTATGGACGAGTTTCTAAAACTTCGGGCGTATGAGGGATGGATTGAAAGCGAATAACAAGGGAATAACTTTCGTGTGAACAACTCCAGCATCACGTCTAAACAAGAAGTACGTCAGAGAAGGTTGAGATTTGTGTGCTTTTCACTACCCAATTCCTCTCAGTCTGCTACCCTATCCATTAAATCCTGCTGGTAATTAAAAGGTCAAAGGTCGTTGTCATGAGTACCATTCGAAGTTAGCAGTAATGGCCACACTCGTAATTCTCATTTTGTTTCTATAAAAGCCAGAAAATTGTCGGTGACTGTGCTAGACTGATCAAGAGATGCACCTCTCTCTTTGCTGATTATTCATGTCGGTAGGTTTAATTGTGAATACAGTCGGAGGACCAAAAAAGACTCACAATGCACCGACGGCCTTTATAAACTCTGTCACAGAACTCTGATTTTCTGTGGGTCGTTTCACCCGCCTGTCCTCCAATATTTCTGTGCCGTATTTCTCTGTCTTACATATTGGTAGACAGTCGCCTCGATTCGGTGCTACCGCTGCAATTTCCGGTAATCCCTGTCACTTGCCGTCACCTAAATAGGCTTCTGTTTCTACCTCCGTTCCCTGATATTGCAGCATGACGTGAGTAGATCAGGCAAAGGCGCATGACAAGGCTTGGAACCGTTTTGCGTTTTAGGTCACACCAACGGCAGCATATCAAATATTTATCTACCTCCTCGTATTTTGTGTTGCTGTCCTGTCTGTCGCAAATCTCAGTCGCTGAGGCCCGTTTACGTTGGTGTGTGTGTGTGTGTGCTTTTGTTTTTACGCGTAAAAAGTCGAATATTGACTGATAAGACTGCGCGGGTCACTTGTTGCGTGATTGGTCTAGTCGCGTCAGCTGTAGAGCGTGGGAGGCGCAGCTGAACGTCAACGTTCAACAGGGCTGCTGTGACGGTCGCACTGCAGTCAAGTCGAGCTCCGCAACAGGAAGGTCATGCTCACGCGACATGAAATTCAACATGAGCGCCTGTGAGGCGCGGGCGCGCGCATGTGTGATCCGCTGACGACCGCGATGCGACACTTGTCGCTGGCGAAGAAACTAGTCACTAACGTAGGTACTGACACGGAGAGCGTTTTGGACACATCATTTACTTAGATAAGGTATTCTTCTGCCTTGCCAAGTCCGGCTAAAAAAAGTTGAGGGGGGGGGGAAGGAGATGCAGTCGCTACAATTTTTTTTTATCTACCTGACGTTTTGGATCCTCACTTGCTAGGGACAACTACGGATGAGGGTGATGGTGTTGCGAAACTTGCCAATTATTATAGGCATGTGGTTGCTTGACAACTAGCTCCTACAGGTACTGCGCCGCTTGTATGTCCATCGTTGTCTGTAGCTGTTCTTGACGATCGGCTTCAAAGAAAATCCGGGCTAGATCCCAGTTGGTAGCCCGGACCCGCATTACAGGTGGCTGGTGGGTTTGTTTACTGGGGTTATTTTGTGGGGCTCCATAATCACATCGGACACATTTGGCTTCCGTTTTACGTTTGAGGTTGGGATTAGGGTACCGGTTAATGCTTTCTGATTTTCCGGTTAGGGTTATGCCTTTAGGCTTAGGTTTTCGGGTTATGGTTAGGGTTTGAGCGTACGAATAGGTTCCAGTATTACGGTTAGGCTTCTCAGTTACAGCTATGTCTAAGGGCTACGGTTACGTTTACGATTTTGCCTAGGGTTAGGGCTAGGGTTGCCGTTAGGGTTAACGGTAACGGTTGAGGTTAGGGTTAGGGTTAAGGTAGCCGTCCGCTTCCCATTCCGGGCTACCAACTGCGATCTAGCCGAAATCCGGAACGTCAGGCACACAAAATTCCTGCCCCAACGATAGCATCAGTCTCTCAAGAGTTAATGGCAACCTGAAGAGGGAGGGTGTGTGTACAAGCACGCCCGCCCAAACTGTATCCCGCCCTAAACAGTTCATCTTTTGAGCGTAATAGACTCGGAATCCGTTATACTAGTGGATCACCAGAGGCAAAAAGTAGAAACGAAATCTTTCCTATTGCAACATCGATGTACTCACGCCATTTGGACAATTGATAAAGACCAATAAACTGAAGCCAAAATTCGTTCCTGCCTGCCGGCTTTAATACCACTGCATGGAGATCTCGGTCGGGTAACAGTCAAACCTCATTCCAGACAATCTCCCAAAATGTTTGTTATTGCGATTGCATTGCCGAAGTACTATTCTTACACAAGTCCTCAAGCTTCTTCTATGCCAGGATCAGCAAACTGTGGTCCTCGCGGCCTGATACGCGCTGTCAGTTCTCTGGCCCTTGTTTTCTGCCGGTAGATGTGCCTGCGCTCCTGCTGGGTAGACAGGTCGTGAGCTTGACTGCCCAGTTATCATCCTCGTCTTTCTGACCCCTGTTGTGGTGCTGTTGTTGCTGGTTAAAATTCTGGCCAAATGCTTGTTGTGGACCAGGGGTGTGTTGGTACGCCAAGGTGCGGGTACGGCCGGGCCAGCCATCTGTGCCCTCCACCGCTCCCGGTCTTCTCGACTCCGTCCTGACACCGAGCCCAGGTGAGGGAGGAGGAGAGAGTGCGGTAAATGCTGTGCAAGTCAGCACTCACTATAAACTAACTCACGAACAAATCACCGTCTCTGCCACACCTTGCTGTCGGGCACACGGTGCACATCGTCAGACACGACGGTCGAACTGTCATGCCGAAGTTGTATGCTTACACGAGGGCAGCATACAACGATCGGTTGGACGCGTCAATGGGTACCGCCGCACTACAAATGACCTTGCGCTAAACGCCCCTGAGGGAAATCTATCCTGAGAAATGTGAAGGGCTCACTGAGTCAGCGGAATTGAGTGGTTGACGTTTCAGAGGGCTTGGCCGGCTCTCCATTGTCAAAGAGTTTTGTGCAAAAAATTGACAAAAATTTTAAACAAATGGCCGAATAGGTTGGCCTTAGGATGATTGATTTTTTTTCTCTCGCTGCCTTGGCCTTCTAATCATTGTCTGTGAATGTCGGCGGCCTCCTGCATTGTGTGTTGTCATCCCAACGGGGTTCGGTTGCACCTGTGCTCCCTTATTGGGTGAATTAGTCGACGGACCGTGTTTGCTTGATATTGCTAAGTTCCGTGTAACCGTCGTCTCCTCATGATGGTGTATGCAGTGACGTAGGACTGTATAGGCCGTGGGAAGGTTTAAATGCCTGCTGATGAATTTGGCATCTCAATACCAAGCCTCAAGTGCGAGACGTTCTGTCCTTGAGGTGCCCCGGCCTAAGAGGGCTGTTCCTTGGAAGTCAAAACCGTGGCCAGTTTCTCCGATGTGAGTCGCAAGCTGTGGGCTTGGGTCTAGTCTCTGAGTTGCCAATTTGTGCTCATGTAGGCGGGTCTACAATTGTGTCCGGTTTCCCCAGCGCAATTGTAGTCTCCATCGTTACAACGTATTTGCTAGACAACTGCTGATGTTTCAATGGGTGGCAGTATGTCTTTGGGTTACATCAACCGGCGAAAAATTGTTGCCTGGGGTTGAACGGCAATGCCTACTCTGGGGGGTTGTAGCAGTTCTGAAACCGCCTCAGAGACCCCTTTAATGTAAGGAATAGCCCTCCTCTGGACTTCGGGTTGCTCTTTTTGTGGCCGTCGTCTGTTCACTCAGTGCATGCTTTGCTAGATAGGATAACTTGCGTATTCAGTACCTTCATGACCTCTTTCGGGCCACAAAACAATAATACATGCAGGAAAAACTTAGCTGACAGTGGGGAATGTCGCGTATCACCTACGAATAATAAGGGACAAAAAGAATACGGCAAAGGAAAAATGTGAATTATTATATACACTGGCAAAGATAAGTCTCCTCTAGTATCGGGTTGTTGTGGAAGGTGAGGGTCGCTTTGGATAATTCCTAAAAGTTTCGACCCTGTCCTTCTTGATAGTGCGTATCGCCTTGCAAATGCAAATCCGACAAGATATGACTGAGAAGTCATTCGCAGATGTTTATCGCGCCCGACTAAAACAAATTCAGGCACACAAAAGTGATTCATGAACCACCGCCATCAAACGCCAGCGGAATCAGAACACGCGTTGTCGCGATTTGAAACTGGTTATTTTTAGCATAGTTTGGCATACATAAACAGGAGTACTAAGAGCAGTGATCTCGACATAAACCCATAGCATGCGACTCGTCTGGCCAAAATGTGTGTGCGAATCTTCTCAACGCGTGCGTCTTCACGACAGCGGAACTTATCGCACTGTTGGCATGCCAGACCCACCTCTCACCGACACTGCCAACTGCCCCATCATCAGCATCGCAGGCATCACCAACTCGAGAGCTATCAGCCTAGTCTGCCCACATAGTCACCTCACATTTACATCACGCATCGGCCTGCGAATCCATTGCACAGACACTGGCGGACCAGTGGTAGGAGCCCCAACAGGAACCTATTTGTTCATATGTATTTTCGTGAAAATCCTGTGGTAAAACACCGCAGTCCAAACCTCATCACCTCACTTGGCCTCACGAGCACATGAACCCCTGGACTATATCTGAACCCTTCCCACACCACCAACCGAACAAATATCCCTCACGGTAAGTGGGGGGGGGGGGCATGATCTTTGGCGCACCTCGGTGCCCGACCAGGTCGTGCGTGACACATGTAAGCTGCTCCTCAACCGCTGCACCAAATCTCGCCACTTGTTCCCCCACGCCCGGCAGTTAATCCGCGACGGCTTATTCGTCAGATTTGAGAGTCCTCGTGATCACTTCACTGCCTATATGGGGTTCTACGAGCTACCACCAATAGGCTACCAACACAGGGTCTACATCAGAGTCCGACAAGCGTTTTCGGGACTGCACACCCATAAAAAAATGCCAGCACTGGGGATGTGGTGGCAAGACAAGTTGCGGGTTCACTCCGCGCCAGTTTGGATCCGTACCGCTCCCGGTTTGTGTTGTGGTATAAAACCCTTTTCAGTGCAAACTGTGGACCAGGAGGTGTGGTGGTACGCCAAGGTGCGGATTCACGCCCTGCCATTCATCTGCGACCTCCCACGTCCAGTCTTCTTGACTCTGTCTTGATACCGGGTCCAGATGGGGAGGAGAGAGTGCGGCGGATGCGCTGCAAGTCTTATATTACTATAAACTATCTCGTTGGGGAATCACCGTCCCTGCTATCACCCTGTAATGAAGCACACAGTGGACACCGTTAGCAACGACGGTTGAACTGTCATATGGGGGTAACTGGCTAGGGCAAATAAGTCAGGCTCAATGGTGCTCTCAGAATGTGCTGTCTACGGCACCCCCACTCAGGTGGGATCCGAGCCGCCCCTTTCTTGTTTTCTTGTGAAAACCTGGTCCATCGTGCGCAGACCAGGCTTATGTGGCACGCCTAGACGAGCTGTTTAGCTTTATCAGCCACTGCGTCCGACCCCGCTACCGGTCGTTCTGACTCTGCCTTGACACTGGACCCCGGGGGCGTGCGAGTGCGATAGATGCTGCACAAGTCTCCCACCGCCACAAACTGACTCAGGTGAAACAAGCAGTCCTGCGCCCACCTCACTGTGGAGTAGATGAGGGACTTCAGCAGATGCCGCGCAAGTCCATTATCTTTATAGGCTAACTAAATCCTATATTCAGACCAAATCGGTAAATATCACCCTAGAGCGATTGAGATTGGGGCCTGAGTGTGACTGATCAACAAGCAAAAGTCAGGGAGCCAAAGTTGGCCGAACAGCCTTCGCTGCAGGCGAGTCAGAGGGCAGTGACAACAATTGTTTCACCGAGCTGAATGTCGATTGTTGGTGTCACTGATTGCGGCTCAATATGCCTGCGCGCACCTGAGCATTGTCCAGCTTCAGCCAATCGTTGAAAGGGAGGATATGGATCGGCTTCATGGTGTTGGCAAGTCGAGTGGCTGAGTTACACGTGGCTTGGGTGTTTAGCTGGTAAGGGAGATTCGGTCTTGTCACTGCACCAAGTAGATCGCCACAGGATCCCATTGTGGGCGATAGGGTTTGGCCTGTGACAGAGTGCTGGAACACTGGACTTAAAAGACCAACTAATACGAGGCTTAGAACCGTAGGTCATCCTCGCCTAAAGTTAGGGACAAGCCAGTTGAGGGAGGGTAAATATGCTAAAGTCGCCATTCCAATCTGTGTCAGCTAAAATGCTCTATTGCTGACTGCTCGTCTCTGTGTGAGATTACTGTCACCTTTCTTCCCTAAGAGGAGCTGACATATTTTGCCTCGTAGTCAGGTAAGATTGGCGCGCATCAACTTATGCTGATTGGACGGGCCCAGCGGCTGCTGGCTACCAAAGAATTACAGCAAATGGAACGACTGTACTCGATGTGGCGACAGAGACCGAACCCCGTGCTTGTACTGCATGTGACTCAGTCACTAGTCTTGCCGCCACCGTGATGCCGATCGATATTCTTGTCGTAACCAGACAAAACTCACCAGCGGCTGACATTCAGCACGGTGAAACAATTGTTCCCACTGCCCCCCGAGCCGGTTTTACGATCCATCACTGCAGTGAAGGTAGCCATACTAACTCTGTCTCCCTGACTTGTATTTTTGGAAACTCTCTTATCGTCGACACCCGTACTTCTACATGTCCTTCGGTGAAAGCTTGCTAGTTGATGAGAAGATGCACATCCCGAGGACGACTTCCGTTATGAAGGAGGATCGTCTTTTTCAGTTTGAGTTTCAAGTATGGTTTCCGAGTTCATTGGCAGAGGTAGGCGAACTCCTCAAAAATGAATTGTTTATTGGAGGAACTAGGTAATTGCTTCCCTCCGTTCATTGCTGTCGGCATATTTCTGTCTGCTGACTCGAAAACCAGTTTTGGACTTTTGCTTCTGGCGAACAAACAGTCGCGGCTCGACTACGATGGTGTTACCGGGCGTGGGGGGCTAAAGCCTGGCACGCTGACAGCCATGTAAGGGCTACAAAATTTCGGGATGCTATCGTAATACGGCGAAGGGTCCTATGTGTCCGTCGTGGAATACCAACAGCGACAAACATCCTCATTTACCCGGCATTCATCCAGTCAGTCCTTCTGCATGACTGTGAATGATGGACCCTCTACGTGGAAGACGATAGAAAACTGGAGGTCGCTTAAGAAATATTATCTCAGTGTGGGAAACCGACTGTGCCGAAGACAGCATTTCGAACTTATTGCGACACCCCGTTGACATTTAAGGCCATCGGAAAATAACGACGGAGATGGTTTGGTTACACTTTTGCTTGTCTGCCAAATGTGTCCAATGTTCCCTACTTAGCGGGAGACATCAAAACAGATCTCAACCAAAAACGTGATTTATCACACTATGTCAAAACATGGGGGGTATTCAAGCAGATTCGATTTCCGTTACTGTGGGTCGAGCTCTCCAGATCCTCTGCAGTGGAGAAGCACTATCCACGACGTCCTTGAACCTTTGGCAGTTTGTTCCCACGATCGTTAGAGGGGCCTTTCACCCATGTCGCCTTTAATCAACCGAACACTCGCTGGAGATCAGTCGCTTTCGTCAGACATGACTTGGTACCGACGTGGCGAGAGCTTGACACCAATCGACGCCGAACCCTTCGTTGATTAGCTTCAGTCAGACAATGCCCAGACGCCCTCATACACTTTACGCCGGGAGAAACAGCTGAAACGGATGGCACTGGGTTGGTAATAAGACTTGCTGAATCTTATACGCTCCGCCACCGCGGTAAACGTGGTCCAATTTGCTCTGTATTACATGCCTCTTTCAACTTAGGAGTCTACGCGTTGCCAACTCGTCACACGTTGACAAATCTGCCTTGATCAGGCACGATCACAATCGTATTAAGTGCGAGATAGTAGGGCGTATCGCATCTCTCTTAATCTGTCTGCACAAACTACTGTATATGGTTGTTACATAATATTTCAGGTTGTCAAAAACGAGACAATAAGCAGTTCCACAAATAAATAGTAACCAAAGTTAAAGATCCTAAAAACTCTTCAGCTGTTTGATTTTTTTCCAAGCTTTCTTTTTGTCATCAATACTACACCACCTACTTTCATCAATACGCGTAGCCTGTCAAAGTGTTCTATTGGACAACAATAACTTCCCAGAGTAGACGTCGAGATGACGAAATTAGCAAGGCAGTTCGGTAAGGCAAAAGCGACTCGGAAGCCGAGAGCCAACGGCACGGTGTGAGCACGCACCAGAACCATCGGCATGGGCCAATCACACGAAAGCATCCACCTGGTCAGGGGGTCCGGTAGCTGTCGCAAAGCCGATTCCAGGTCCAATAACCGGTCATTTGGGGGGCAACTGTCGCCCCTTGCCGGTAGAATTACCTGTGTCACGATGTGTGGATGGTTTCGCATTTGGCATGCACGTGGGTATCGTTAGGTGAGGTCTTTCATCTCCTTGACGAGTTCTTGAGCTCAATAACCAGTCAAAGAGATGAAAGACCTCACCTAACGATACCTGCGTGCAACATGCTGGCACCAACAACTGACGTAATTATCCTCGATATAACCAGTATGGCAACCAGTACCGTGTTGTTCAATGCCGTCATAGCCGTTGTATGTGCGGCTTCTGCTGACAGAATGTCTTAAAATAAATGCACTCCTACGCCACCCGTGTCGATGTGCTCTATCCATCTTCATTGGAAATTCAGGTGTTCATACTCACTTTTGTGGGCGTTACTGCACGCAGTTTGTGGCTTTGTCGAACTCAAAATTAAGTTATTCAGAGTTTTCTGTGATACCTTGATGCGTTACAGTCTGTGAAAATGTCACGTTCTGCGATTATGCTTGAGTTAAACAGTGGTAAAGTTATTCACATCTTCACATTTTGATTCTCTATTTTGGAGGCATTCTACAAGGAATATAATCTGATTGTCCGTATTTGTTTGAGTGAGAGTTTTGTCGAACGAAATTTACGCCTGCGTAAAATGCCTCTGGGAAGAAGCCATTTGGTTCGGCATGTATAAGAGTAGGAATGCATATAGTGGACTTGCTATCTCCTGGAATGTTAACCGGAATTCTAAAACGCGTTCTCAGTTCGAAAAGGTCACTTAAGTAGAGTTGTCGAACTAATCCTTATGCCGTGTAGCGGTAAGATATTCCAGTCACGTTAGGGTGCTGGATTACGAACGAGTTTCTTACGGACCGCCTGCGCAAACCATGTTCCGCAGGAAATAACTACTAAGGCAGCATGAGTTTTACCCGTTTATTTTTGATATCCTTCCAAATTCAAATATATTCTATAAAAATGCACAGAAATATGACTCCTCTTGCTCATTTTGTAGCAGATTACGTCTTCTTTAATTTTTATACTTGAAGAGTATCTTTCGGTTTAAAGTTTCAAATTATGCCATTTTTCAAAACCTTGAAGTGTCCAATCACACAACATCACATCAACACATTTACTAATGCTGCTTATAAAGTGGATAACGTAACCCACATCCATTACAAAATTTCATAAGCCCTATTTGACGTCTTTATTACTGGCGTATAGGAAAGTTCGATTTTTTTACATGGAGTGTATATAGCCTGTGGATTGGAAAGCTTAAATACAGGTCGGGTTGAAGCTTGTTCGGGAATTAAAGCCATTTTTAAACCAAACGACACTGTTTCCTCAGGTATAAAATTTAAAGAAGACGTGATTTGCCACCAAACGAGTAAGAGTCGTAATACTTTTGTGTATATTTCCCATAAAATATAGTTGAATTTATAAGGGTATCAAAAACCGACGGGAATAACTCACGCTACTTAAGTGGACATTTCTTACGGGGCGTGGTTTACGCAGGCAGTCTACAAGAAGCTCGTTTGGAAGCCGTTATCCTGCTCTGACTGGAATATATTAACATTATGCAACACAATAATAAAAATGCAACCCAACTTGAGGAATCTTCTGGAATTGAATACACGTTTTAGAATTTCAGTTAACAGTTCATGAGATAACATATCTACTGCGCCTTTGAAAACCCTATAGTGCTTCAAAACCCACTGATTTTAAAAATTGGAGGAACTCATGCACCATAGAGGCGTGTACTTACAGGTGAAACAAGTACGTTTGACTTTAACCTATCGTCTTGAAGTTTTCTTTTTGCCTTGGCAACCAGACCAAAAACGGGCGGCGACAGTCCCTTCTTCTCGGAGGGTTGTTTCCCCATATTTTCCAGAGTCAAGAATGCGTTCCATCGAACTTTAGAGGCTTCTTGGCCATGCATGTCTGCCTTGATTTCGACTACACATTACAAGGAAAATATAACTTTTACTGTCCTCTCTGAAGAGAGAAATTGCTTCCGACGCGACATTTAGTTCCGCACCGGCTTTTGTGCGGGAGTTTCTTTACGAAGCTCGCGCTGGGTGTGTGACGAAGCGATTTTATAACTGAAAATTACAATACAACCGTTTGAATTGGATTAGTAAGCATAACACGGTTATTCCGCTGAAGTCCCCACGGGTCCTAAGACGCATGCCCCCAGGCATCCCACCTCTTGAGTCCTCCAATAATTTTCGAGGACAGGCATGAGGTCATAATCACCTTTCAAACACGTCGGCCAGCCATGCTGGAGACATGCATATTCCTTAACTGGAAAGCATGGTTAGTCGGTAGAAAACTTACTTCTTCGCCTGACGTTTCAGACTCCTGCTCGAATCCAGCATCAGAGACAAAAGCGAATACGGATGGTTCATGCACAAGGGGCTGCAGTAATTATAGGATGCAGTCGCCATGCTACTGCATACCTGTGAATTTTCACGGCTCCCCCTTCATCAGGGATCGTTGGACTTGGTGTGATGACCGTTTGGTGGCCGACATTCGCGTAGTTAATTGCTGCAATTTCATCATATGTGTTGGATGTTGATGTGATGATTGCTCGACCATCTGACCCACCGACCCTGACGTTGGGAACAGAGTTCACCTGTGCGCTCCCCGCGTGGTGATGACGGGGCTCCCTGATTAAGGGGGGGGGGGGTAATCGTAAATAATTATAGGCATGCAGTAGCATGGCGACTGCATCCTATAAATACTGCAGCCCCTTGTGCATGAGCCACCCGTAACTGCTTTAGTCTCCGATGATGGGTTCGATCAGGAATCCGAAACGTCAGGCGATTAAACCTTTTGTCCCAGCGATCGTGTCTCCTTCTTCACTCCTGCTTCCTGGGACTCGTCCCTTCGGTTCTATTGGCAAACTCACTTCTATTGCAAAACTGCAAGGAAACTGACCATTTCTCCAATAGAGATCACCAGTCGACAAAATTTTGGGCATCGTAGGCCCGTCCCTACGACTCTAAGGCTTGTTTTTTTCGGTTTGCTTTTTACTAGAGGCGATATTCTAGGCGTAGTACGGACACAGACAGTGGCACTAGACCGTCACCAGTCAAATAATACTTCGAACCCGAGCTGTACTTTCGGACTTTGTACTGGAGTCAGCTGACCGTTGATCAGCGCCCTCGCCATCATGTCAGATGAAATGGGAACTACTTAATCTTGTGTGAACAGAACTCTGTAGAACTGAGCCGAACCCCTGACAGCTGGGTCACACAGTGGCAGAATATCGGCGAAACAGGCGTCTGGGCTTCTATGTAGAAGCTATGTCGGGAGTACGGTATAATACGTTTGCCATATACATTTCATACCTCTCGTAGTACTTCTTGCTTGTAAAATAGACATTACGTAGTTATTCCGCAGTAGTTGATTGTTTTCACTGAAATTTTTGGTCTCACCCTAAAAAGTCATGTCCCGGAAACTCAACTCCATGTCCTGCTCTGAATACTTTCTGAAATTATTCGTTTGATTCTCCCCTGGAGTTCATATATCAGATACCGCATAGAGAACGCTGGGGGACCCACTATGGAGCCGAATCCCTCGCGGCTGTGTCACGCAGCGGCAGACTAGCGGCGAAACACGTTTCTGGGCTTTTAGCAGGTATCTATGTCAGGAGTACGGTATAATACCTTTACCATATGGATTTCATACTACTCGTAGTATTACTTGCTTGTAGAATGGCATTATGTTGTTATTCCACAGTAGTTGATTGTCTTCGACTCGGATTTTCGTCGAAATTTCGGTTCGGCCCCAAAAAATCATGTCCCGGAGATTTAACTCCGAGTCATGGACTGAGTAATTTCTGAAATTATCCACCTGATTATTCTCTGGAGTTCATATACCAGAAACGGCATACAGTACGTTGGGGGACCCACTGAAGGGCCGAACCCCTCGCGGCTGTGTGACGCAGCGGCAGACTATTGGCGAAACCCGTGTCTGTGTTTTTAGAACCCATGTCGGGAGTACGGTATAATACGTTTGCCATATACATTTCATACTACTCGTATAACCACTTTTTCACTGCCATTTTGGGTCTGACTCTAAAAAGTAATGTCCCGAAGACTCAAGTTCATGCCCTTCATTGAATAATTTCTGAGATTATTTTCTTGGTGGATGTATGTTTTCGTAGGTATTGGAAATTATGCATCTCAATTAATATAAGTTAAAGTAAGTTAGATTTTATGGGACAACAAGCTTTATTGCGTAAGTTTTCGAAGCTGGTTCCCTATGTCGTCACGAGACGCAGACTGGGAGCAAATGTGACAACAAGAAAATACTTAACGTCACGAGTGCACGTAAAATCGATATTCGCTCAGTACTTGCGCAGGTAGGCGTCCGCTGTGAGGGTCAGTCAGTTCTGATTGGTTCTTTTCTCTTCCAGTTCTCCTTGGGGTTTCTGTACACAGCATCCAACTTGATTTGCCGGTTGACGCATGACTCATCTGTGTGCATGGTTCCGAGACCCCTCGGCCTTTCTTGAAGAGGCAGACAACGGCAATACGAGCTTTGTCAAAAGCGAAGGTGGGCCTGGTGTTCAGGATACGCAGGGCTGCCTGGGGCAGGTGGTCTCGCCTCTTCACTGTCACCTGGTGTTCGTGAATGCGCGTAGAGGCGCATTTCCTTGTCTGACCACAATAAACGGCAACGCATGCGTCAAAAGCGATCGTATAGACGATCTCTTTCTTGTTCAAATGGCGAGACCAAGGAGATCTCAAGGAGAAATGGCGGAAAAAGGAACCAACCAGAGCAGACTGACACATACAGCGGCCACCTAGCGGCGCAAATAGCCAGCAAGTATCGATTTTACGCGCACTTGTGGCGATAACTGTTGCATTGTTGTCATATTTGCTCTTCGTCTACGTCTTATGACGACTTAGGGAATCAGCGTAGAAAACTTGTGCAATAGAGCTTCTTCTTCCAGAGATTATACTTTATTTAAACACATATATGCAGAATGATATTACCGACAAAAAGAAGGGAGACTGGAATGACCATTTCTGGCTTATTAGCCGTCGTCAGCCAGCCATACCCAACCCCGAGGTGTGAAACACCTGGGGCTCGAACTCGAGACCTGTTAGTTAGAAGCCTAAACGCCTCTAACCACTGAGCCACGGGTCCGTTGTCCTGTCGGTCTCGATCGGGAATATATAATGACAGAGGGACGCTCACCGACCGCTCTTACGGAACTCACCCGTTCCGTTGTGCCTTGTCTCTGTCGATAATAGCATTCTGCTTATATCATGCGCCGCTGTGCGGCTGCTGGTTGAGCTCAAGAGAGAGCCCGTATGGCACAACGGAACGAGTGAGTTCCGTAAGAACGTAGGGGGCGCTCACCGATCGTTTTTACGGAACTCACCCCTTCCGTTGTGCCTTACGGACTCTCTTTCTCAAACCAAATCAGCTCGATGACGGCTAATAAGCCAGAAATGGCCATTCCAGTCTCCCTTGTCTTTGTCGGTTATACCATTCCGCCTATATCGTGCGCCGCTGTATGACTGCTGGTTCGGCTCGAGGGAGACCCCGTAAGACATAACGAGACGAGTGATTCCTCAAGAAAGATCGATGAGCGTCCCTCTACCAAACGTATATATATACCTATGTCGGCGTGTGGTATGATACCTTTAATATATATCGATACATGTGAGAAGGTAAGACTGTCACAGCAAACGGGATTTTAATAGCCTGACATTTAGAAAGCAAACAAGCTTCCATCATCGGAGGGGGGTTGCGTAGAGCACCTCACAGTATTTAATGGCTTTTTCTTCGTGCTGTTGTGTCACTGATTCCCAGCTTGCTGCATCACGGGGTTGGTAATTGCTGTCATGGTGGCATCGATTCGTCAACATCCACCATAAAAATCGCTAACCTCGTGATGCAGCGCGATGGAAGTCGGTGACACGCCATCACAAAGGAAAAAAAACCCTAAATACCGTGACGTGCCATACGCAACCCACCTCCGATGATGGATGCTTATTGGCCTTCAAAACGTCAGGCCAATAAAACCCTGCTTCACGTGATCTCCTTACCTTCTCAGTTATGCCAGAGAACACGCATTTTCGCTTCCATCATACATATATATGCATGCAGAATGATACTACCGACAAAAAGAAAGGAGACTGGAATGGCCAGTTCTGGCCTATTAGCCGTCGTCAGCCAGTCATACCCAACCCCGAAGTGTGGCACACCCGAGGCTCGAACTCGCGACCTGTTTGTTAGAAGTCCATGCCTCTAACCACTGAGCCACGAGCCCGCTGCCCTGTCGGTTTTCGATCGGAAATATACAATGGTAGGGGGCGCTCACCGATCGCTCTTATGGAACTCACTCGTTCCGTTGTGCCTTACGGACTCTCTCTCTCTCTCTCTCTCTCGAGCCCAACCAGCAGCCGCACAGCGGCGCATGATATAGGCAGCCGCTGTGTTGGCCAACACAAAACGGGCGAGAGAATTCCTAGAGGCGTGGCACTCCAACGCGGGCAGCATCAGCCGCCACGTTGACCTAGACGCCCATTATGAGGGTCTAAGATCACGCCTCACTAAGCGGAGCCCCACGCCACATCAGCAGCCGCAAATCCAGGCGCCCGCAGTTTTGCCAACCTGCCATTCTCCCTCCGCGGGGAGCCGTAACGATCCCCTCCCTTATCCTGCCCTCCCGGCTCAGAACCCAGCATGACTCCCTACCCGCATCCCTCCTCACACGCTAATGGTCCGCCTGTCAATGTTTGCCCTGTCGCGTCTACTAGTCTAGTGTGACTGTCTCACGCTCTCTTTTCTCGTCATTTCGTCTGACGATGGGTTGGTTTCACCAATTCGAAAATTCACGAGTACAACTCGCTTTTTTAGGAAGAATCTCTTTCCAGTGGTGGATCAACTGCGCCAGGTGCGTCTGTGCGCATGTTTGTGTTTCTGGTCCCAGCTGCTGGTGGTCAGGGTTATGATTGGCTGAATGAAGGCACAATAAGCCCGAAACAGTACTGTATCAATCTACCCGCATTCTCTGTCGTCACTCCTTGCTGCTATTATGACTTGGCCGACTTCGGCCTGGTAATTGGTTGCCTGTTCGTGACCTTTGCCACACATACGGAGCTTGTTTGCTTCGTGAAGCCAATAGATCGGTGCGCCCATGCGCCGCTGCGCGGCTGCTGGTTGGGCTCGAGAGAGAGCCCTTAAGGCACAACGGAACGAGTGAGTTCCGTATGAACGATCGGTGAGCGCCTCCTAACATTGTATATTCCCGATCGAAAACCGACAGGGCAACGGGCTCGTGGCCCGGTGAGTAGAGGCGTTGACTTCTAAACCAACAGGTCGCGAGTTCGAGGCTCGGGTGTTCCACACTTCGGGCTTGGGTATGGCTGGCTGACGACGGCTAATAAGCCAGAAATGGCCATTCCAGTCTCCCTTGTCTTTGTCGGTAATATAATTCTGCCTATATATCATGCGCCGCTGCGCGGCTGCTGGTTGGGCTCGAGAGAGAGCCCTTAAGGCACAACGGAACGAGTGAGTTCCGTATGAACGATCGGTGAGCGCCCCCAAACATTATATATATATATATATATTTCGAAGTCGAATGTGTGCTTTGGGAAAGCAAGTTTATTGTGCAAATTTTCGACGCCGGTTCCCCGAGTCGTCGTCAGGCACAGACGGAAAGCAAATGCGCCAACACAGTTAACATCTTAAGTACACGTAAAAAAAATCTCTAATCGCCTGACGCTCACGCCAGTAAGCGGCCGTCGTGTTTGTCAGTCCGTTCTGATTGGTCCCCGCCTCTTCCATCTCTCCTTGAGATTGCTGTACGCGGCATCCAACTCGATGTGCCGGTTGATGCATGATTCGTCTGAGTGCATGGCCTCAAGGAACTCTCGGCCTTTCTTTGAGGGGCACACAGCGACAATGCGAGTTTTCTCCCAAGCGAATGTGTGTTCGGTGTCCAGGGTGTGCATGGCCACTTGAGATAGATGGTCTCGCCTCTTCACTGCCAACTGGTGTTCGTGGATGCGTGTAGAGGCGCGTTTTCCAGTCTGGCCACAATAGACGGCATCACACGCTTCACAAGGGATCTTGTAAACGACTTCTTTTTTGTCCAAATAGTTAACCTTATCTTTAGGGTGCACGAGCTGAGTGCGTAGAGTAGTCGTCGGTCGGTGCGCCACCTGAATTTGGTGCTTCCTTAAGTGTCTTTCAACGAGTTCGGACACATTTTTAATGTAAGGAAGTGTTCGCCAAGTTTTCAGTTCGGCCGTCTGATTTGGGCTACCTGGCTCCTTTCTCTCCGACTCTTTCTGCCTCATGCATCGGCGCACAAAATCTCTAGGGTACCCATTCCGCGAAAACAATTCACACAAGAATTTTAGTTCGTCTTGATAACCTTCTTCATCAGAGCAATGTGTTTTTGCTCGATTAAGCAGACTTTTGACAGCACCCCGTTTGTGAGAAATTGGTTGGTTGCTCTCGTAAGGTAGAATGATTTCCGCGTAAGTGTCTTTACGGTAAACTGACGTACGTAGTGTTCCGTCAGTCTTTCGTTGTACGAGAACATCCAGGAAAGGCAGTTTACTGTCGACTTCCTTTTCGAGTGTGAACGTAATCCCCGGAATCGTCGAGTTTATATTGTTGTGGAGCGCTTCCAATTGGTCCTTTTTAACGATAACAAACGTGTCATCGACATATCGTAGCCACAACTTAGGTTTAATTAACGGAAGAGCCGTAGTCTCCAGTTTCTGCATTGTGACTTCGGCGAGAAAACCAGAAATTGGGGACCCCATAGGAGCGCCTTTCAGTTGCTGATAGTACTGTTGGTTGAAGGAGAAGTTGGTTTCCAAGCATAGGTCTATGAGTTCGAGCACGGCAGTTGCGGGAACGTCTATGTCATGGGAAATCAATAATTCTTCTGTACATTGTTTTGCCACATCTAGAGGTATCGATGTGAAGAGGGACACGACATCGAAGGAAACCATTATTTCATCAGAAGAGATTGTGATTCCTTCCAATTTCTTTAGAAACTCATTTGAGTTCTCAATTGAAGTTTCACAGTTCCTCGAAAGCGGATGAAGTTTTTGGAATAACCACTTGGAAATTTTGTAGTTCGGTGCCCCGATTAATGATACTATCGGTCGTAGTGGGACATCCGTCTTGTGAACTTTAGGCAATCCATACATCTTCGCGATTGTCGGTTCATTTTGTCTCATGACATAGACGTTCCCGCAACTGCCGTGCTCGAACTCATAGACCTATGCTTGGAAACCAACTTCTCCTTCAACCAACAGTACTATCAGCAACTGAAAGGCGCTCCTATGGGGTCCCCAATTTCTGGTTTTCTCGCCGAAGTCACAATGCAGAANTTGGAAGCGCTCCACAACAATATAAACTCGACGATTCCGGGGATTACGTTCACACTCGAAAAGGAAGTCGACAGTAAACTGCCTTTCCTGGATGTTCTCGTACAACGAAAGACTGACGGAACACTACGTACGTCAGTTTACCGTAAAGACACTTACGCGGAAATCATTCTACCTTACGAGAGCAACCAACCAATTTCTCACAAACGGGGTGCTGTCAAAAGTCTGCTTAATCGAGCAAAAACACATTGCTCTGATGAAGAAGGTTATCAAGACGAACTAAAATTCTTGTGTGAATTGTTTTCGCGGAATGGGTACCCTAGAGATTTTGTGCGCCGATGCATGAGGCAGAAAGAGTCGGAGAGAAAGGAGCCAGGTAGCCCAAATCAGACGGCCGAACCGAAAACTTGGCGAACACTTCCTTACATTAAAAATGTGTCCGAACTCGTTGAAAGACACTTAAGGAAGCACCAAATTCAGGTGGCGCACCGACCGACGACTACTCTACGCACTCAGCTCGTGCACCCTAAAGATAAGGTTAACTATTTGGACAAAAAAGAAGTCGTTTACAAGATCCCTTGTGAAGCGTGTGATGCCGTCTATTGTGGCCAGACTGGAAAACGCGCCTCTACACGCATCCACGAACACCAGTTGGCAGTGAAGAGGCGAGACCATCTATCTCAAGTGGCCATGCACACCCTGGACACCGAACACACATTCGCTTGGGAGAAAACTCGCATTGTCGCTGTGTGCCCCGCAAAGAAAGGCCGAGAGTTCCTTGAGGCCATGCACTCAGACGATTCATGCATCAACAGGCACATCGAGTTGGATGCCGCGTACAGCAATCTCAAGGAGAGATGGAAGAGGCGGGGACCAATCAGAACGGACTGACAAACACGACGGCCGCTTACTGGCGTGAGCGTCAGGCGATTAGAGATTTTTTTTACGTGTACTTAAGATGTTAACTGTGTTGGCGCATTTGCTTTCCGTCTGTGCCTGACGACGACTCGGGGAACCGGCGTCGAAAATTTGCACAATAAACTTGCTTTCCCAAAGCACACATTCGACTTCGACATATATATATATATATATATATTGAATAGCTGAGGTATTGTGCATTCAGAGATAATATGATGAAGATATATGGCTCGTTCGGAAAAATTTTTTATTTGTACTCATGAATTTACGAGCTGGTGACATCAACGCGTCGTCAGACGAAATACGCAGAGGAGAAAGTGAAATGATCAAAGTAAATTGGTTAGCGTGACAGGGAAGCCACTGGCAGGCAAGCAACTAATACATGAAATGGGGTGGACACATAATTCGGCCAGGATCTGTGGCGCTGGAGGGGAGGGGAAACTGTTGAGGCTCCTTGTGTTGGAGGGTAGGGGAGATGACGACTCAACTGCATTACGGACGCAAGTCAGTGAGCCGGGCACGCAGACCTTCGTAATGAGCGTCTAGATCGAGTTGACAATTGATGCTGGTCGTGTTAGAGTGCCAGGCTTTGAGGGCTTCTCGGGCCTATTTGTTGTTTTCCGTGGCAACAACTTCAGTTCCTTCCCAAGTGAAGCGATGATCGCATTCAAGAGCGTACGCAAAAACGAGTGACAAAGGGTCACGTCGACTGATGGCTAGTTTATGTTCGTTTATACGTGTCCGGAGTCGTCGGCCTGCACGACCAACATAGTCGCATGAACAGTTAACACACGGGATGCGGTAGATGACATTGGTTTACTGCTCTTTGGGTTTAGGGCCTTTTACTCGGTATAGCCTTGCGCGCAGGGAGGACGCCGGCTTGTGGGCAATCTAGATGCCAAACCCATTTAGTTGTCGGACGATCGCTTCGGAAATGCCCTGTTTGTAGGGTAGAGAGAAGAATTTCCGTAGTTCTGGTCCCTCGTTAGAATCAGCGCCTTGTGCTTGTTTCCGATGTCTGAGGCAATTTTCCACAAAGCTGACGGGGTATTCGTTGAGCCGGAATAACCGATACAAGAAAGCGAGTTCTTTCTTAAGCAGATAATCTCTTCCGCAGTAACGATAGGCCCGGTGGAAAATGGTTCGGACACAGCTCCTTTCATGGGCCGCAGGATGGTTGCTTTGGTAATTACGAATGACGTCAGCACTGGAGTCTTTTCAGTAGACGCTCATTGCAAGACCACAACCAGTGAGCGTTTGGATACTAACGTCTATAAATGGGAGGATGCTTCCTGTTGCCTCTTCGCGAGTAAGCTTGATAGCTGGGAAGACGCTATTCAGACTCTGATACAATCGCTCAATTTCGCAGGTCTTTATGATAAAAAACGTATAATCTGCATATCGGAGCCACATTTTTGATCTAAAGGTTCGCATAACTTCCTCTTCTAGTTGTTTTAGTACCATTTCAGCTAGTAGATATATATTGGCGAGTCAATTGGTGACCCCTAACGAAGGTTAATTATCCTTGTCATCCCGAGGCAGCTCCCCGACAAGGAGAGGGAGGAAGGGACCGACCAGCGCGACAGCAATTAACTTCTCCCCCCGCAGCAGATCCTGCACGAATAGCAGTAGGGACGACAGCACGCCGACATGCTCAGCACCTATAAATACTGTGAGGCGCCGTACAGAACCCGCCTCAGACGTTGGAAGCTTGTTTGCTTTTGAAACGTTAGGCTATTAAACCTACGGTTTCCGAGACCGCCTTTTCTTCCCATTTATCCCCCGGGACGCGCATTTTCGCTTTAATTGGCAATATATATATATATATATATATATATATATATCAACATGAGTAAAGATTCGAGGTCCTGATAAATTATCCCGTTCATCATCCCCAAAGGAAGACGAAGAAGAAAAAGAGGCGATTGCATGGACCACAGTGTATTGGTGCTGACGTTTCGGAAACTTCCTCGTTTCCATCATCAGAGTGGTGGGGTGTCTGTTCCTGCTTGCTCGAAGTTGTTCTGCCTCGCCGCCTGTCTTGTGTTATAAGCATGCCTGACGCACGAACTCTGAACTGCCTTCTGGCTGGGGATTGGCTTTGGTTCCTCCGCGGGCGGCCAATGACGCGCTCCTGTGACCTCTGCCCCCTGACCGGCTGTCGTAATCGCTGCCAATCCTGTGTGCCCATGGGCCCTCACCTCATAATCGGATGGACCGATCAGTTGCCATTGCATGTGCGAATCACGCTCGGCTGTCTGGGCGCGCCGGTGGGGCGATGTCTCGCGTTCGTCGTGTGACCTCCGGCTGGCTCCTTCCCCCTGCTGTGAAGGTGACAACTGTTGGAGGAGCCGCGACTCGCTCGCCAGTACTGTCGGCCCCGTCTGGACTGACTGGAGTCTTGTCCGCAGCGCCTGGTAGGCCGGATGAAGATCAATAGCCCTGTTGATTGTGCCAACTGAGGACCAGCTTTCGAGCACCAGCCTAGCCATCTTGTCATGGGCTCGACTGAGGACGCTTGCTTCCCCAAAGGCGAAACTATGTTTCTCCTGTTGCATGTGGCCATATACCAGTGACAGTTTATCCTCGCGGTTGACTGCAAGCTGGTGCTCATGCAGTCTTGTGCAGAGGCGTTTCCCCGTTTCACCAACATACCGTGCATTGCAATTTTGGCACGGTATGCTGTGGACCACTGCTGATTGTTCCGTTGCCGGTAGCGGGTCTTTGGGTCTCATTATCTGCTGTCTGATGGTGGATTCCGGTTTATGGGCCACCCCAATCCCAAAAGGGTTTAGGATTCTAGCTGTCGCCTCGGAAACATTCTTCACGTAGGTGATCGCCAGCCAAAACTTCGGCTTCTCGCCGTCTGATCGCTGACGGGTAGTCTTTCGTGAGAAGCTGAAAGCAAAATGGCGAGAGAGATAATCGAAGCCTGGCAATCCAACGCCAACTCGATCAACCGTAGGATCGACCTACCGGCGCCATATGAGGCCGTCAGACACCACTTGAGCAGGAAGGGAGGACCAATCGGAAGAGAGAAGAATGGACCTATCAGTACTGAGTAAGAAAGACCTATTTAAACCTTGTATTCCCACTTTTAATCTATATCCGATGATGCGCTCAAGTATGAGTGTGAAACGTCAGATGAATAAATCATCCTCCCCAGAGATCTCTTTACCTTCTTCCATCTCAACACCTGGGGTCGGCATTTTCGCCTATATCCATATATATATATATATATATATATATATATATATATATGATGGAGGCGAAAATGCGTGTTCTCGGGCATAACTGAGAAGGTAAGGAGATGACGTGAAGCAGGGTTTTATTGGCCTGACGTTTTGAAAGCAAATAAGCATCCATAATCGGAGGGTTTTTTTCCTTTGTGATGGCGTGTCACCGACTTCCATCGCGCTGCATCACGAGGTTAGCGATTTTTATGGTGGATGTTGACGAAGTGATGCCACCATGACAGCAATTACCAACCCCGTGATGCAGCAAGCTGGAAATCAGTGACACACCAGCACGAAGAAAAAACCCTTAAATACTGTGACGTGCTGTACGCAACCCCCCCTCCGATGATGGAAGCTTGTTTACTTTCTAAATGTCAGGCTAGTAAAACCCCGTTTCCTGTGATAATCTTACCTTCTCACATGTATCTATATATATTAAAGGTATCATACCACACGCCGACATAGGTATATATATATACGTTTGGTAGAGGGACGCTCATCGATCTTTATTGAGGAATCACTCGTCTCGTTATGCCTTACGGGCTCTCTCTCGAGCCCAACCAGCAGCCGCACAGCGGTGCACGATATAGGCAGAATGGTATTACCGACAAAGACAAGGGAGACTGGAATGGCCATTTCTGGCTTATTAGCCGTCGTCAGCCAGTCATATCCAACCCCGAAGTGTGGCACACCCGAGGCTCGAACTCGCGACCTGTTTGTTAGAAGTCCACTCCTCTAACCACTGAGCCACGAGCCCGCTGCCCTGTCGGTTTTCGATCGGGAATATACAATGTAGGAGGCGCTCACCGATCGTTCTTATGGAACTCACTCGTTCCGTTGTGCCTTATGGACTCTCTCTCTCTCTCTCGAGCCCAACCAGCAGCCGCACAGCAGCGCATGATATAGGCAGAATGGTATTACCGACACAAAGAATTCTAACTAACAGGTCGCGAGTTCGAGTCCCAGGTGTTCCACACTTCGACGTTGGCTACGAATGGCTGTCGACGGTTAATAATCCAGAAATAGCCATTCCATTGTCCCTTGTCTTTGTCGGTAATAACATACCGCATATATATATATATATATATATATATATATATATATATATATATGAGAAGAAGAGGCGATCTCGGGAACCATGATTGTATTGTCCTGACGTTTCAAAAGCAGACAAGCTTTCATCGTCGGAGGTGAGTATCGTACGGCATCACACAGTATTTATAGGAGGGGGATAGATATCAGTCATGCTAACACGGTGGTAATTATAGGGGGGAGGGGGTGGTTAATCGGCTTTGGCGCTAATGGCCCGCATACGCACAGGGATCGTCTCTGTAGTCGCCGGGGCAGAGCGGGAGGGAGGGTGACTGCTGTCAATCTGCCTGTCTCTCGTCGGGGGGCGGCATTTGAACGTTGGTGGCCATCGCCCGCATTCGCGTTGACCTTAATTGTCGTACTGGGTTGCTAGTCTTGATTGCATCCTTCTGACCGCGTTTCTCCCCGTCTGCCGGAGTAGTAGTTGAGGCAACAGTATTGATGACTGCGCCTTCGTCGGGCCCAATTTGCGGTGTGGCTACGTGTAGGTCCGTCGTAGGCTCTTTCGTGTTTAGATCCACGTCCGGCCTGACCTCGCGCTTGCCCTTTAGTTCGTTGAGCTGCGTCCGGAGGGCTTGGTATGCTGTCGGGAGGGCGACGCAGCGGTTTATTGAGGTTGTTTCCGTGTGCCAGGCCTCGATCGTTTCCCTGGCTACGCGGTCGTTGCCTCGACCCAGAATTTTGCGTTCTGGAAGGCAAAAGTGTGTCCAGAGTCCGCGCAGTGTTCCGCCACCAGAGACAATGGGTCCATTCTCCTCACTGCCCGCATGTGTTCGTTAACGCGAGTTTGTAACCGTTTGCCTGTCTCTCCGACGTAGTTTGCTTGGCAAGAGTTACACTGGACCCGGTAGATGACGTCTGTCGTCTCACCTCGTGGCAGGGGGGCTTCGGTCTCATAACCAAATGCCGAATGGTTGAGTCTGGTCGATGAGCGATCCCGATCCCCAAGGGCCTTAGGAGGCGGGAAACTGCCTCAGAGACGCCGTCGATGTATGGCAGTGCACACCAGACTCTTGGCTGTTCTGTCACCCGATTTTGGCCTGGTTTAGACTGCCTGCTGCGCTCGATATATATATATATATATGATGGCAGAAGGGCGCTCACCAACCCTTTTTACGGGACTCACTCGTCTCTTTGTGCGTTAGGGCTCTCTCTCGAGCTCAGCCGACAGCCGCACAGCGGTAATAACATTACCGACAAGGGAAACTTTGTTATGTACGCAAAACGGAGGGCGCATTTTACACTGGACGTGTACAGAGAACGCAAGAGAGTACGATTGGGGACTCCTTTAGATACGGCTGGGTATATGTCACAGGATGAAGTGTGGCCAATTGGCACACAAGTGGTCTGAACATTTTTATATGAACTTGATCTTCCGGTGTTCGAGCGCATGTGGCACGATTTCTAGACCGCCGGGACAGCATACGCTGCATACCTCCACCCTAAAGCGGACAGCATGCGGAAGGGGGGGAAGGAAACATTAAAGGCAATAATGGAATTTGTCCTGTAATCGTTGGATACGGCTGCGGATTTGGATTGATCTTCTCAGCGCGGTTGTTTTGACCTCTGCGCTGGTTAGCGGAGCCAGTCGCTCCTCTGCCCCTAAGTTAATCCTGGCGAGGGTAGTAGGAGGATAGGAAACATACACCGGCCGGCCAGCGTTGTGGTCTGTGTAGGCTGTAGATATTCAGTCCTCGGAATGCCAGACTCAACGTCAAGGGTTGCTGACAGTTCAAGCTTCCCAGATTCTCCACTTACTGTGTCCGTTCGGCTGCGAACTTGGTCCAGATGTCGATGCACAATTCTCCCATCTTCTAATGCTAACTCTGCTATTGCTTCCTCGCTTCTGCGAACTGGTGCGGACACCAGTTCCTGGTCGGGTGTCCAAAACATATCGTGCTTTCACTTTTGTTTTTCGATGACTCTGCCTTGCGTTGATGGATTGATCAGATTGAGTCGTGTGAGCAACTGCTGTTTGAACACCAATTATGC
Source organism: Spirometra erinaceieuropaei (assembly GCA_902702965.1). Taxonomy (NCBI): domain Eukaryota; kingdom Metazoa; phylum Platyhelminthes; class Cestoda; order Diphyllobothriidea; family Diphyllobothriidae; genus Spirometra; species Spirometra erinaceieuropaei. Next base: position 58,460 of record CACRXP010000039.1, on the reverse strand, counting down.
AGGCGAAGGACCGGTGAAGTCGTTTGGTGGTTTGCAATAGCTGAACAAAAAGCGCGACAGCTTCGCGGTCAAGTCCGCTTGCATCTGCTTGGCTAGTCCGTGTTTTATTGTTTGAACTGCGCGCTCTGCAATGCCATTTGAGGCCGCGTGGTATGGAGCGGTGGTTAAATGCCTAAGTCCACTTTCCTCCATGAATTCTTTAAATTCTGCACTAGTAAAGACGGGATCATTGTCTGAAAGAACTATTTCAGGTATTCCAAATGTAGAAAAGATGGATCACAACTTATTAATAGTAGTAACTGAATAATAATAGTTTCCGGTCGGAATCCAGTCAATCTATTTAGCATGGGCGTCAACTAACACCAAGACCATATAACTTGGCCCTAAAATGGCCCAAAACAATCGATGTTTACCCACTTCCACAGCCGGTCGGGCCAGGCCCAAGGCGTCAGAGACACCTTCGGTAGGGTCTTCCGTGTTATTTGACACACGTAACCTGCATTCACCACATTTTCGATATCTGTGCCAATTTGTGACGACTGAACATTAGCTGCGGATGATAGTTTTCATTCTGCACGTCTCTGAGGATGGCCTGTTGGCCTTGTGGTGACACAACTACACGATTTCCCCATAGTATGCACCCGTTATATAGACTCAACTCATTCTGACGGCTATAGAATGGCTGAAAATCAGGACAGACAGATGACGGCCAGCCATATTCCAAGGGTCTTCTTAGTTGACTCAAAAGAGGCTCTCTCGATGTCCACTGTCGAATTCGTTGACAGGTAACAGGTGCGTTGACTAGGTTTTTCGACAGATTCACGGTTTCAAAAACAGGTGCGCCGATAAAGCCATCGTCTATAATGGGAAGCCTACTAAAGGCGTCGGCCACAAAGTTTGCACTACCCGCAACGTATTTCATAGTATATTTGTAAGCGGAAAGAGTGAATGTCCACCGTTGCATTCTCGGCGAGGACACCTGTTGTATCACTCGTTTTTAACCGTGTAAACCTAAGAGGGGTTTGTGACCAGTGTGAATCTCGAAGGCCTGGTGGAAACGTTGTAGGCCAAACGTTGTTGCGAACAGTTGGTTTCCACCTGAGACATGGTTCTTGATTCAAAGACAATCGGTATCTCGGCAAAGATGAGGAGGTAAGAACCGCCTTTGCCTGCTCAAAAACACTTTGTTCGACCTCCGACCAGTTCCAGTTTTGAGCCTACGTTCGACTGGGTGAGGCCAGTTTTATTCATCGTGAAGCCCAGGTATTCCGCCGAGTCGGTAAGGAAAGTACACTTATCTTTCCTGTGTTTGAAACCTGCGTCTTATAAATGTGCTAACGCGATGTTTGAAGTCTCTAAATTACTATGTTCAGATGTGCCGGTGACTAACATATCTTCAAGATATGCGCAAACGTGAGGCATGTCCTTCAAGAGGCTATCAACGAAGTATTGAAATAAACCAGAAGTCGAACTTAATCCAAACGGTAGTCTTTTTTATCGAAACAAACCCCGATGCGTATTAATGGCGGTGGCGTCTCGGGATTCAGTATCAAGACGACTTGGTTGTAAGCATGTTTTAGGTCCAAAGTTGTACATTTATGACCACCTAAGAGCGATACGATGCCCGGGAGAGGATAAGGGTTCAGTTAAGTTGCTGATTTGATCGTCAGCTGTAGCCGTACAGTACATGTCCTGACTCATGAAATGTTAGCCGAAAATATGAAGTGCGTTTTCGACTCAAAATGTTTATTTGCACCATAATCTCCATACTACTTAAATCATGTTAGGATGTTGGCTTTCGAACGAACTTCTTTCCGGCCATCCGAAAGAACTGTACTCTGTGAAAATGACTACTTAGAGGGCATACATTTTTTCCATTGATTTTCGATGTCCTTATGTGTTCGGATGTATTTCATAGAAAACATAAGTAAAAAATATTCATTCTTTTGTTTATTTGGTAAAGCAATCCCGTCTTCTTTAAATTGCATACTTCAAAGAAGTGTATAATTTGATTAGAGAAGTTTCTAACTATGACTGTCTGACTCGCGATTTGCAGCAGCTGCAGGGCCACTAACGAAGATGAAGTGTCAGATGCGATCAGTCGGTGGCCGGTTCTAAACGCTATCGCCAAACCCCACACAGCAGCTCGATATAGAACTATTATCATTAATGCCGCCCCGTGACATAGCACTGGACCTATTCTGGACATCGTCATATCGCTATGACCAGACTTACAGTAGGTGGGCTAACACACGAAATGTCAACCGAAATTCCGAAATGCGTTTTCCTTTCGAAAAGATTACTTCAGTAGGATTGTAAAACTCATCATCCTGCAGCACAACTCTATAATAATTCAGTTACCGCAAAATGCTGGCTTCCGAACGAACTTCTTTTCGGCTGAATTTAAAAACTATACTCGGTAAAAAATGACTACTTAATGGCATGCATTTTTCTCATTGATTTTAAAGGCCCTTAAAAACTTAATTATTTTTATGCATGTTTCACATCGAATATAATTATTTGTTTGCTCATTCTACAGAAAATGACGTCTGCATCCAATTTTGTACCCTAAGGAAGGGTATCATTTGGTTTTAAAAAAGTTTCGTATTGTGGGATTTTTTAATGCTGTGAAATGGCCGTTCATAAAACGTAATGTCTCTTCAGTTACCAATATAGCTTGTAAAGTTAACAATATGGCTCAAGTCTACTGTTAGATTTTATGAACTCCATATAGTCTGCTCTTAACACCGTAGAGGAATGTATAGTTTTCCATACGCGGAAATTATACGGTGTGTATTTTAGAAACCCTGAATTCAAGTGTAACAGCGGGTCCGGTTCAAATTTATTCAGGAATTGGAAAAGCTTTTGAAAACCGAATTGTATCCCTACTTTGAGTATAAACCTGGAAGAAGACGTAATTTGCTACCAAATGAGAAAGAGAATGAATATTTTAATACATCATTTCAATGAAATATAATTGGATCTTTAAGGTCGCCGAAAATAAACGAGAAAATGCATGCTACTTAAGTAGTCACTTTTTACGGAGTAAAGTTTTTGCGTGCAGCCGAAAAGAAAGTCACTCGAAAGCCAGCATCCCGATATAACTGAATTATTACAGAATTATGCTGAATGAGGATTGCTTTTACAACCCTATATGAGTAATCCTTTCGAAAGTAAAACGCATTTCGGAATTTCGGTTGACATTTTATGAGTTAGTCCACCTACTGTACGTCAGGTGTGATCGGACAGAAGCATAATTAGCCGATAACACCCAAATCTATACAACGCCCGTCTTTGGGGTGGCCCGAGCACCTTGGCAATTTCGGCAACTACGTATTCCCATTGTACAGTGATCGGCAAACGATACACACACTGGCCGACTGGTTTGCTCTACCACTTTCCTGTGCTAGTGGCGTCCACTTAATCTGGCTTTGGAAAGCTTGGTTTTTATCAGAATTGCGTCCAAATCGAGTGCTCTTATTTCAGGCCAGCGCTTAACGACGTCGCAAAACTTGTGTGGACTCTAATGACGATTTTTCAATCCTAATTTCTGTAAGTATTTGGGACACTCTGCACCTTTAAGTCCCCACCTGAGCAAGCGCATGCTCATGAAGTGAAGATCACCGTGAGAACGGCCTTCGGACGCCTGACTGGATGTGTTCTCAGTCTGAAGTGATAATTAGTCCGTCTGACAACGTTCTGTGCATGTAAAAACTCCGCGCCGACAGCCTTCATACGTCCCAATAACGTCAGGCCGTAGTGGACACTACTAAGTGTGCGCACACGCGACGGCGTTGGAGCCAAGTCACGTGCCCATAGGAGTAACCAATCAGCGAACGCGCATGCCCGCGCTGATGTATCGACTGCACCGGAAAGGGCAATGGCGACGGACGCAACGGTCGGAGTGGTTGTATTCGGATTTTACGCACCGAAACGAGCGTTTTTCAGCCATTGAGGCGTACTAAAATTTATCTCGTTCGCCATCTGCCTATGAAGCCATTTTGTGACTAGATTCCCGTCCGTCGCCATGTTCCCTCTCGGCGATTTTTTATACTAAACGACTGATATCTGCCAGTGCGAGTGCGTAAGGACACTACACGTTGTCCTGTATTTTATCAGTTGTCTACCTACACCGACCGGAGGACTGCCGTTTTGGTGTTAAACTGAATCCTGTCACACTCCGCTTGATCTAAAAGAATAGATGGCTTTGGGAACGAGCGGAGTACAGATAAAATCGCCCATTCCTCCGGAACAGCGCTGTCGGAGAAGGAGTGGTATCACACTACCTATTAGAAACGAGCTGCAGTCGAGAAGAAGAGCAAACCAAAGATTATTACCAGTTTCTCAGCTGACAGCATTTTTGTTTCAGTGAAACCGACGGTTCTTATCTTCATTCTCTGGACACGTGCCATATTTAAGAGGACTCTGTGTTTTAACCTCCGAATCGATTGTTTCAGTTCCTCCGGTTAAAATTACTCAGGATGGTCAAGAGGAGGGATCTTTTCGGTTACCTGAATCGTGCGGATTGCCTTATAAGCAAGAACTTAATTTCGTTTCGCATCAAATAAAGCACCAGGGAACACTCGTAAGAGAGCATTGAGTTGAGAGTGTAACAATACAGGCAGTGAGAGGCATCGCATATCACGCAAAAGTACACTGACAAGGCGTAGAAAGTGAACACGCCAGCTCGTTTATTCGCCTTTATTACACCATAACCTTCAGCGACATATGCTAAAAATAGATCACGAATGAGGTGGCACAGACGAACAGAAAAATGATCCTTTTTTGCAATCTGTTATGTGCACACAAAGGTAGTGAAATGTATCTAGCAATAGATTGCGAGTACATCAATGCAGAGAGAAATCTAGGAGGACATTTCTAGGCGTATTTAGGGGTAAGGCCATTTAAGTACAGTAAGTGGGCTAGCTCATGAAATGTCAGCCAAAATTTCGAAATGCGTTTTCGTTTCGAAAAGACTACTTAAGTAGGGTTGTAAAACCAATCCTCATGCAACATAATTCTATAATAATTCAGTTACCACAGGATGCCGACCTTTGAATGAGCTTCCTTTTAGCTGCGTGAAAATACTATACTCCGTAAAAATTGACTACTTCATTGGTGTGCATTTTTCTCACTGATTTTTGGTGCTCATAAAAATTCACTCATAGTTAATGGAAAACATATATAGAAATATTCATCCTTTTGCTCATTCGGTAGGAAATGATCTCTTCTTCCAACTTTATGCCCAAAAGAAGTGTATAATTCGCTTTTCAAAAATGTTTCCGATTCCCGAATAATTTTGAACCCGATCTGCCGTTACACTTGCATTCAGGGTTTCCAAACTACAAGCCGTATTTTTTCCGCGTACGGAAAACTATGCATTTCTCTACAGTATTAAGAGGAGGCTATATGGAGTCATAAAATTTAGCAGTGGCTTTGAGCTATATTGTTAAATTCAGGAAGATGGAATTCTTTGGGAAACAGTAAACTTTATTGTGTAAATTTCCGAGACTATCTCCTCAGCTCGTCTTCAGAAAACGGGCATGCAAAAACAATTACATTCTATACCAAGTCTGACAAATGATTCTTTGGTTGGTTAAAGTCATCTTCTCGGTATTGGTAAAGCCAGTTTGAATCTGCCCTTAACAGTTTTGTATGTGACACCTAGATCGATATGCTGGTTGACGCATGCCTCATCTGAGTGCATTGTTTCTAGGCATTCGCGGCCCTTCCTTATTCGGCAGGCGCCAACAATACGAGTGTTTTCTCCGGTGTGTCCAGTGCCCATGGCCACCTGGGATAGATGGTCGCGTCTCTTTAACGCCAACTAATGTTCATGCATACGGGTTGAGACAAATTTTCCTGTTTGACCACAATAGACGACATCACAACTAGAACATGGGATTTTGTAGACAACACCTTTTCTTTCGAGGTAGCCAACCCTGAACTTAGGGTGTACAAGCTGTGTGCACAAGGTGGTTGCAGACTGTTGTGTTACGTGTAAGTGGCATTTTTTAAATTGTCTTTCTACTAGTTCAGATACATCTTTCATGTATAGAAGAGTTCGCCAGGTGGTTGGTTTTGATGCCCGAGCTGCCGTAGCATTGGAACTAGATAGAAGGGCACTGGAGTCACCCGAAAAGGAAATTACGCGAAGGAGACTCATGTCCGGCAGATCTGTATGAGCCCACATGAACGACGTACAGCACTGTCCTTGAGTTGCGCCTGAAGGAGGCATGGGAGGCCTTTCTATCGCATACTGCAGGCGTATATTCCGTGCAGCGGCAGTATCCCGAAAAAGTTCCTGGAAGCAACACTCCTAGTAATTTTCCCAACATGTAAGTAGATTTTTTACACAAAGCATTTCTAAGTCGTCCGCCTGTGATATAGTAAATGGATGCGTCGCACTCGTTTGCTGGCAAATATATTAACTTTTACTCAATAATTACGTGTGCGCGTGCAGAACAATGAGACATTTCTGCAGCACCACGTCCTCCGGGCGGTTTAGTTTTAAGGAATTCCATCCTGCCGGGTCTAGAGCCGTCAAAGTCGTCAAACAAACCAAGGCAAATCCGAAAATGCTTAAATTGTGGCAGGGCTGATTTCCGACCGAAAACTGTACCGAACAGCGTCTACTTAGGTAAATATAGCAGGCAGTTCTGAATAGGAAACCTTTCCCAGTCATATACTGTGCCCTGACCTACGTCTTTTTCGTCTTTGCTTCCCCTATGCTCGCGTTTTACGATGCAGGTCCTTTGACTGCAATGCATTTTTAGTGTCGGCGTTCGGTGAAATTTTCAACAGTAGAGGGGTGTTCGCACGAATTTAACTTGATGTCACACCTGTGGGAGGCAAACCTCGGACGTCCCTGTGTCGTCGTCCAAAAGTCTCAACATTCTACGAACCGAGCTAAAAGAGGATGATCCGAAAATGCGTAAATTGTGGCAGGACTGATTTCCAACCAAAACCTATACTGAACAGTGCCTACTTAAGTAAATATAGTAGCCAGTTCTGAATGCGAAACCTTCCCCAGTCATATGCCCCGCTCTTACCCATGTCTTTGTCGTCGTTGTTTCCTCTTGGTTCGCGTTTTACGAAGCAGGTCCTTTGACTGCAATGCATTTTCAGTGCCGGTGTTTGGTGAGATTTTCAACAGTAGAGGTGTGTTCGCACGAATTTAACTTGATGTTACATCTGTGTGGGACAAACCTCGGACGTCCCTGTGACCGTGTCGTCGTCCGGAAGTCACAACATTCTACGAGAGAGGATGATCCTTCCGGGTGGATTTGCCGGATTCACTCATGTTTGCAGGGTCATTTTAAGTTGAAATTTTTTCACTTTGCGGACAGCAGGAAGGCATAGAAGGTCCATTAAATTCCTTTAGAGGATTGAATGAAAGTCTTCAAGGAATAACCAACAGCTGAAGAAAGTATTGCGTGACCTGCCCTCGTGAAAAAGATGTGTCACCTAGCAGATGATGCTTGTATTCCACTGCAAACACGATTACTGCGCGTGAGTTGATTGTGTACTCACAATTATAACAAATAACATTGCTCGTAAGCCGGACTGTCTTCGACGTAGGTCAAATATTGCAGCATAAATTCACAACTGCAAAGTTCTGCCGGATGCGATTCTCCTAAGGAACTGTTGATTCGACAAAAAGTCTGGCCCCAAAAACAACTGGCATAAGGACTCGGATCTAGTTCGAAAATGTGAGACTGTCTCTGAAAGTCTCACCATACTCAGTCTATTTTCCGTACTGTGGTCAATGATAACGCCCCGAAGCAACATCAGAGCAGCTTTGCTTGTCCAGTACCGTGAGTTGATCGGTTTTTCGTGCGCAAACCATCCATCGTTACAACCAACTCTCCCTCTTATATCTACGTCTCACTTGAAGTGATTATCTGTTTGAACGATGTTTTCGATATCCTCTCACCTTCACCTACGGGAGATGGGTGCCCTGTCCTGCGTAGCGTGTCGCAGAAAGGAGGCCTCGCGCTGGCGGTCGCATAGTGACTAAAAAGACAAGCAAGACTGGAATAGCCTCAGCTGACCAGTCATACATTATCTCCGGGGTTTGCCGTTGCCCGTATCTGATTTTTTTCCAGATATTCCCGAGTGCTGCAGATAACAACCATCAGACCGCGGATCTTCTGGCCAGTTGGTAAAGGACACGAGTAAGTACTCCTTGGTGGATTGGCATCGCCTAGAGCCTAGGCTCATTGAGAACAGGGATTCGAACCATGGCTAACTGATGACGGTAGGCAAGTCACAGAGACGGACGCTACTGTCTCTCCTACCTGATCGCTTTTGGGTGAGGCTTATGGACAATTACAGTAAATGTGCTAACTCATGAAATCCATTGACATTTTGACAGATTTTTGAATGTCCAAAATGTCAATGAATTACGCGAGCCTGGTAGTCATCTGGTGAATTCTAGATGAATTACTTGGGAAATCCTGCTTGGGCAGTCAACTTACTGTATCAGATTTGGTGGATTCCAGACGTTGCAGTAGGTTGGGCGGGTAACTTGACCCAAATGTGATTAAATTCGCGTCGTCCGGCGGAGCCTCGTAGCTCAGGTGGTTAGAGCGTTGGCTGCGCTAAAGCCTTCTCCTTACTGCGTGGGTTCGAATCCCACCGAGGCGCCGAGTTTTTCACAGTTGGGTCAATATGAACTCATGAAATGTCAACCAAAATTTCGAAATGCGTTATCGTTTCGAAAAGATAAATTAAGTATTGTTGTAAGACTAATCATGATGCAGCATACATCTATAATGATCCAGTTACCTCAGGGTGTCTGCTTTCGAAAGAACTTATTTTCGGCTGCATGCAAGATCTATACTTTGCAAAAAATGACTACTTATGTAGTATGTAATTTTCTAATTGATTTTCGCCGCCCTTGAAAATTCAATTATATTTCATGGAAAACATGCATAAAATATTCATTATTTTACTTATTCGGTAGAAAATCACGTCTTATTCCAATTTCATACTCAAAAAAGAGTATAATTCGGTTTTAAAAACTTTTATAATTCCCGAATAACTTTGAACCCGACTTGCTGTTTCACTTGCATTCAGGGATTCAAAACTACAAGCTGTATAGTTTCCGTGTACGGAAAACCATGCATATCTCTACGGTGTTAAGAGGAGACCATCTGGGGTTCATAAAATTTAGCAGTGGATTTGAGAAATATTGTTAACTTTACAAGCCACATTCGTAAATGCAGATACATGACGTTTCATGATGTAGCAGGTATCCGTGGTCATCAGGAGATACATTCCAGTTGACAGAGTGCGCAGTGATCGAGCTGGTCAGACTTTGTCTTGGAGGCAAATGTTAGGGACTTATAATCCGTGTATGTAATGAGGTCCCCGCCCTCAACGAAGTGTCAAAAGTATGTCACGGATAGGCATACACTCAGACACGCCCGTCCAAATGTGCTGTAGTGTGATTCGGCAGGTGAAAACTTTCTGGAGAAGAAAGCCAGTGGTTGGGTCGGATCTGCGCGGCGCTGCTAAAGAAACACGCCAACGGAGACCATGAGGAAGCTAAGTGCGTTGGGATTAGGGTGGATTAGGGGGTGGCGCCGATCAGAACAGTCTATGTTTTAATAAGACATCAAGGGGGTCTGCCGAGAGCCAGATGGAAGCATTGGGACCAAGGAGGGGCGTTTGTGAGCGGTAAAATTGTGTTGACACAGATCGGGAGTAAGCGGTGGTAGGGATTGGCCATACCGAGAGTGCGCTGTAGTTGATGCCTAGAAGTGAGTGGTGCGAATCAGATGGTCTTGACACGTGAAAGATGAGGATGATGCGGTCGGAGTCGACCAGGTGTCTGAAGAGCTCAAGGGAGGGGATGTAGAGTGTCGAGCACAACAGTAAATTGACGGGGGCGGTCAAAAATCATTGAAAGGAACAGTTTTTGTTCCTTGGCGGCGGAGCAGGGCGTCAGGAGGTCGTCCAGACAGACTTAGACACGGGGTAGGCCACGTAGCACTCTGTGTTCGAACCTCGGGAAGATTTGGATGGTGTTACGGTTTACAAGCGGCACGAGCAATAGCTCAAGAAGGCAAATGGGTGATGAGGGCCGTCTCTAAATCATCCTCCGGAGCAGTGGGAATTTGATGGAATGTCCGGACCAATTCGTTCTTCTGGCGTCACCAACTACAGACACTCAGGTTAAGAGGTGCCGGGGACCGATGTCCAGGGAGTGCGAACATCTACTTGGGGTGGTGATCGGGGAGATGTTGACGGTCTGAAGAAAGAAGCCGAGGCTGGAGCACCAACGGTTCCAACCAGGAAATGTCTTTTATTGCTACTGTTTCAGACGTACAAGTCATGACCCGAGGCAGGGATGGGGGAAGACTGGTCGTTTTGACCTTCGGGCTGATCCGTTCCAAACGCTGCTCTGCTGAAAAATGAAGGCAGCAAACGTCCATGGCAGCATAGGTGATATGATAGGAGAAGGTGGCGTCTGCGATGGGACCTGATGATGGTTTAGGCAGGGCATATAGGACATGCAGGGTTAAAGAAGGAAGGTAGGATGGAAGCGCAGTTTCTTGTATGGAAGTCGCTGCATGAGTAATTGTCGCTGTTGTGAACGCGAAGGACACAATTACCAAACCCAGACTGTGAATATCGGGACAAAACAGGAGCTATGAATATCAAACAACCTGATAGTCCAACACATGCCACGCGCGTCACGTTGAGCCGAGCTCCTTCCATTCAAATAAACAAACAGTAAGTCCGAACAGGTAGGTAAATACAAGATTGTCTGCCGCATCGGCACAGTATCGAAGGGCGGCGGAAACAACGCCGAAGAATGTGTACATTTCTAGAAGAAGTGAGTAACCAACCAATCAGGAAAGTGGAAGTGACGAGCACTGCGAGTGATATATACAGGGTCCGTAGATGAGTGGATATGTCCTGTGGCGAAATTGTTGGAGTTAGAGGCATCGGACAGGAGGGAAGAGGGAAAATACGGAACGGCGGAATAGGGGCTGGATGAGGTGAATGTTCAGAGAATAGGGCACCACATGTCTCGTCCTTTGGAAAGTCCGGGATAGATGGTTTGAGGCTGTTCACACTCACAACCACCCCATGATTAGGACATTGAACGCGGAACGTCTTTGTCCCTCGAGAGAGGACGCGGGATGGGCCGTCATAGGGCTGATCCAGAGGCTACGGACTCGACCATAGCGAAGGTAGACGTGAGAGCACGTTGCCAAGTCCTTCTCGACATAAGACAGAGAGTGAGAGGACCTGGGCAGAATCGGAGAAAGTGTTTTTACAAACTGCCGGGGACGGTCCAGGAGGTTGGTGGGATCCTCGACCGCGCCACGAGGATTTGACAAAATCATCTCACCAAGAAGTCGGAATGTAGCACAGATGACCAGGTTGGCGGTGGAACAGTCAAGGTTTGGCTGGAGAACGGAGTGGATGCCTAAGAGGAGAAGGGATAGATGGTCTGTCCAATTCTCCGGATCATCCACGGGGCGTTGGGAACCCTTCAACTGGCGGTGGAACCGCACAGCCTTCCCGTTGGCTGCCGGATGATAGGCCGTCGTTTGAATGACATTCTGGACGAAAAAGGGAAGGAGAGACTGGAAGAGGTTAGACTCACACTGGGCACCGCGGTCAGTCGAGATAGTGGAGGATGTACCAAAGATGGCAAGCCAAGGACTGACAAGCGCATTGACGACCGTTGGAGCAGCAATGTCAGCAAGGGGAGTAGCTTCAGGCTACCGGGTAAATCGACCCACGCAGGTGAGGGGATCGAATCGGACATTGGACAGAGACAGGGGGCCTATGATGTCCTGGTGGACATGACTGAGCCATGCATTCGGAGTGGGGAATGTGACGATAGGAGTTAGGAGTTTTGTTGGACCTTTTTCCGTTGACAGTCGAGACACGCCCGTCTCCATGCTTTCAGGCCCTTGTGCATTTCGTTGGCAGCAGGGTGATAGGCTCACCGTTTGGTGACGCAAAGCGAATCCTACGTCTAGACGCACCATCACACCGTCCCCACCCATCTACAGCATTAATTCCAGACACTGCAGGAGGCTGCGCAACCTGACTAACGCCTGTCGCAAGCCAACATGATCCTTAGCGTGGTCTAGCGCATCTGTGACCCAGTTCGTCGTGGAGGCCAAAGACAGCCAGACGCCTAGGCGCGCGAAATCAGCCAAATGGAGGGCTAGTCAGATGCCAGTGCTGTGTTATCAGTGATGGTCCTCTTGGAGCCATGCAAGAACATTCTTCTATTCTGGTACAGAAAAGCTTAGTACAATGAGAATCATGAAAGTCAATCCCAGCAGTAAAGATACCAAATATATCAAGAGGGAACTAGTGAACAAAAACGTCTTACAAAAGAAATGCAAGTTACAGCAGATGTGTAAGCAAGATCTAAATGCTTACAACCATAGAGAGCCAAGTTTGCAGGGTTTCATTTTTTATTTTGTGGTTTTATAAGGCTTCGGAAACATGACTTCGCTTTTGATTGGCAGTATGACTGCGCTCCAATCCCATTGGATAGCATTGATGGCATGAGACAGACGATAACACTTACCAACACGAATGCTGAATACACGTCTTCGGTCGTCACAACCAAACATTCACTATTTATAGTCTTATTCTTTCATCATCTTCATACATCACAAGCGCTGATGAAAAATCTTCCAGACGGGGTGGCGAACAACCCATTATAGGAAATAGTCCTGGAGGCAAATCCGATACCGAAACAGAGGACCAGATAAAGAAGAACGTTATATACTTTATTATATCGAGGTAATATATAGAGGGTGGTAGGAACAAAATAAAATAATGATAAAATTGAATGAACAAGAAAGTTTTGATGTTTAGGAAACTTAGGGTAATTTTGCAATAAATCTGATGGAACGTAGTCGGTAGTTCTGGGGTCTATCAGTCCGCGGATGTTGTGGACTGCAGCTACAGCAAAGGGAGTGAAAATCAGTAGCCGTTATTTTTCTCTGCGTCCCCCATTCGTAGGCTTAGCTAGTGATCGTCACGCGGTTTCAAATCTTATTTCGAAAACATCACTTCGATTTTGATTGGCAGATGGCAGTATGACTGTGTTCCAATCTGACTGGATAGCATTGATGACAGACGATAGCACTTACCGACACAAGTGCTGAATACAGCCAGTTTGGTTGCATACTTTCTGGAAGACCGGGATGAAGTAGTTTTCAAAGTGTACACTTAAATACGACTAATCCACAATTTTGTCCTTCCACTGCATGAAAAGAAAAGCATCGTAAATTTTATTAGTCTCAAATTCAAATTTGGACCCCTCACCGGGAATGATAATTCTGCTCTCTTACTTTATCGTTAACATTCATGACTATGAAATGATTAAAGTACTATATTTACGATGAGTCTGGAGACTCCGCTGTTTAGACATTGGCCCCACAGAACTCCAACATACTGGAGTTTGCAAACGTATAACTTCCAATCTGATTCCGGCAAATTCACTTGGAGGCGTGTGCAAGGCGGTCCATTCAAAAATAAGCAAGTTTGCGCATATTACAGTCGGCCAGACTACCCAGTCATAGCGTCCGGAATCGCTCACCTGCAAAGTGGATAAGTTTGACGCAGTGTGGAATTGAACAAAGACGTCGCGCTTCGCGGTGGTGACTCTCAGTTACAGTTTTAACTTTCTCATAAGTCAGAACCTGATATGCCAACCTCAACAGGACAAAAATAGATGATAACTTAGTGGTCGAATTTCACTCAATCGCTCTGCTGCCGCATTCAGTAAGCTAGCCGTCTGGTCATAATGGTGACCAGTAATTACCATCCCTATGGTTGTTAAACTCTACAGGACTTCTGACCAACCATACTTTTTAAAAGCCCGAAATTGTCTCTTTGTAGATTTCACAGATTGCCGCAATTATCTTGTGGCAGTATCAAACACTTCAGCTCATCTCAAGCCCCAGAATGTGCTGGATTAAATTCCGAACACAGATATCGATTCTGCTACAGTTTTTGAGATCTAAGGGTTAAAATAAGGCCACAAAATATGATCTGCCTATTCGGTCCCTACAGAGCATTACGAGAAGAGCATCGTAAATGTCCATCACCTCGACTTAAGACTTGGGGTCCTTCCGAACTGCGTGTTGGCAGCAGATATCTACCGATGGCTATCGGGCCGGAAGCGGACATTGCACACTCTCTTACTGCATCGATAGCATCCATGAATCTGAAATGACTAAGTTACAACAGTTAGTTGGGATCTGAAAACTATGCTGTTTAGGTACTGGCCTATCGGTAATCCTAAATATAGGCGATTTGGACGAACATCTTTCAATCTTATTCTGAGAAGTCAACTTGAGGCAGTGCAGCAGATTGGTGATGATGCTATACAAGCAAAAATGATTGGTGAGTGACGGTCTAGGGAAGACGAATAAGTCGACAACGAAGATTTCAGTTTTTCATTTTTCTCACCTTGACTGTCTACCTATTGACGTTACTTCTGCAAAGGCGACAATAAACTTGGTTTTCTTTGTCAGCCCATCAGGGGAACTTTAAATTTCTTTCAGGAGGATGGCCGTAAGTGTCATATTGTTCGTATGGAGCAGGCTATGGCTTTCATACATCTAGCATTTCTGCATTCCCTTCCTAATGACCTGCAGTGAAGCATCCCCTCCCCCATGGTAGTTACTTGAGACAATTTATTGAATCATGAAGTTCGTCAATCCAACAAATGGACTGCAAAACAAATAAACCTGGCGTACATC
>CACRXP010000039.1:4235-22002 GCA_902702965.1 Spirometra erinaceieuropaei | reverse complement strand
ATGGCCGACATTTGCGTCGTTAACTGCTGCAATTTCATCACGTGCGTTGGATGTTGGTATGATGATTGCTTGACCATCTGACGCGCTGACCCGGGTGTTGGGAAGAGTGTTCACATGTGCGCTCCCCGCGTGGGCATTTACTACGCATAGGCGAAGTCTCAGCACGGAGTATTGAATAGGAAGATCATTGCACGTGTTAATAGACTGGGGGCCAGTAAACCATGACTCAAGCAGATGCCGACTCACGCGGTTGTCACCTCTTGCGAGAATTTTGGCCTGCTCAAATTTGAATGTGTGGTCGGAACCCGTCTAATTGGCCGCAACGTGACAGATAGCGTCATTTCTCCGCTCCACTGCAGCGCGTTCGGCCATTCGCATTCGGAATTGTCTTCCGGTTTATCCGACGTAGTTGCTTAGTCTGCCACTGCGCCAGATCCGATAAACGACTCCAGACGTTTCTTGCTGTGGCAGTGAGTCTTTCGGTTTCATTAACTGACGCCTGGTGGTTGCCTCCAGTCTGTGTGCAACTCCAACTCCAAGTGGTGCGAGAAGGCGACCAACAGCTTCCGAAACGTTCTTGACATATGAAAATGCTCGCCAAATTTTGGTGTCCGTCTTCAACGCATGCTGATTTGTGAATCTCTGTTGTTGACCGCGCCATCCCGACAGAGGCTCGGCACGTTCACACACGACGGATGCTGCGCAAATTTCCGCTGCTTTCGTAGTTGACGGACCGCCAGTAGCATGTCCATGCTTCCGCAGTGTTTCCAGAGCTTATATATGACAAGACCCGACTACCTCACCGTCCGAGGTATCTCTTCTTTTGGCGCCTTCCGTCAACTTGCCGTTCTGGATTCTGAACCCGAAAATCCATCTCGGCAACTCCTCGCCAAATACCCCGGTCTCACTCGTCCCAACTTCAGCACACCTATTCCACAACACGACGTTGTTCACCGCATCCGGACCACTGGCCCTCCCGCGATTTCACAGCCCCGCAGTCTCGTGCCTGCACGATTGTCTGCCGCAAATGCCGAGTTCGAGCACATGCTTCAGATGGGCATCATCCGTCAATCTGAAAGCCCATGGGCCTCGCCCCTCCACATGGTGCCAAAAGTCGCCACCGGTGGCTGACGCTCCTGCGGTGATTACAGAACCCTGAACAATGTTGCTGTCCCACATCTTCGGGATTTTGTCGATGCCCTATTCGGCAAGTGGGTGTCTTCAAAGATTGACCAGGTCCGTGCCTTCCACCTAATTTCCATCGCTCCAGAGGACGTTTCGAAGACGGTCGTCACTGCCCCTTTGGCCTCTTTGAGTTCCTGCGCATGCCGTTTGGACTCCACAACATTCCACCGACTGTCCAAAGGTTCGTGGACAGAGTGCTTCGCGGCCTGCCATTTGTTCACTCCTATATCGACGACCTGTTGATAGCTAAGTCTACTGCCGACGGATTCACGGAGCAACTTGCAACGGTGTTTGACCGAATGCGACACATTTGGCGTTGTTCTCAACCCGTCCAAGTGCGTCTACAGTGTGCCCTCCTTAGGAATTCTTGGACATCTGGTTGACTCCAACGGCATCCATCCTCTCCCATCGAAGGTTCTGACTATGCGTGATTTCCCAACTCCCTCTTCCCAAAGTCAGCTGCAGCGATTTCCAGGCATTGTGGACTTCTATGGCCGATTCCTCCTACACTGTGCCGACACTATCCTGCCGCTGGCGAGCCTCCTCTCGTATTCCAAACGTTCATTCGAGGAGTCTGCAGATTCCCTCGCTGCTTTTGACAAGGTGAAAGCTGTGCTGGCCGAGAACACCCTCCAGACGCATTTTTCTCCCGATGCTCCCATCTCTCTCATGGTTAGCGCCTCCGATGTCGTACTAGGCGCTGTTCTCCAACAGCTAATTGCTGGTCACATCCAACCCTCAGCTTTCTTCTCCAGAAAGTTATCAGCTGCCGAGACGCACCATAGCACATTCGAACGGGAGATCCTTGCTGTCTTCCTCGCCGTTAAATACTCCTGGCACTGCCTTGATGGAAGAAGCTTCACTGTGTTCACGCATCACAAGCTCCTTTCCTTCGCTCCCAAGTCCACTTCTGACAAGCTCAATCATCAAGAGGTTCGCCAACTGGACTACATCTCGCAGTTTACCTCAAACATCCGCCACATCGAAGGGTCAAGCAATGCGGTGGCTAACGCACCGTCCAAGCCCTGCATCGTACATCTCTAACTTTCTTCCGGGATCGACCTAGCTGTGACGGCTGCCGAAGAACGCCGTGATTGATCTCCCTGTGAGGAGGATGTTTCCGGACTCCAACTCCAGGACCTGCCATCGACAACTAGCAACGGAACCATTCCATGCAACGCCCCCACCACCTCCCACAGTCCCTTTGTGCTGCCATCACTCCGCCGCAAATTCCTCTCCTCCCTGCACAACCTTTCTCACCCTGAGAGTCGAACTGCGACATGCTGGTTTCTTTTCGCCTCATCCGGCCTGAGATGCACATAGACCTGAAAGCATGGACACGAGCGTGTCTTGGCTGTCAGCGGAGTAATGTCCAACGGTACAACAAAGCTCCTATCGGCATCTTCCCCACTCCGGATGCACGGTTCAGCCATGTCAACCAGGACACCGTAGGCCCCTGCCTCTGTCCGATGGCTGTTTCGATCTCCTCCCCTGTGTGGGTCGATTTACCCGGTGGTCTGAAGCTATTCCCCTTCCTGACATTGCTGCTCCAACGCTCGTCAAGGTTTTTTCTCACTTCTCGGCTTGTCATCTTTTGTGCATCCTTCACGATCACGACTGACCGTGGTTTCCTCAAGTTGAATCTGACCTCATTCAGTTTCTCCTCACCTTTCTAGAATGCACACGCATCCGCACTACGGCCTACTACCCAGCAGCCAACGGGATGGTCGAGCGGTTTCACCGCAAGCTGAAGGCGTCCTTACGCGCCGCAGACGGTCTGGAGAACTGGACGGACCAATCCCCCTCCCTGATACTGTTCGGCATTCACTCTTCCGTCATATCGGACCTTCACTGTTACGATGCTGCAATCGTTTTCGAGGCCACCGTCTGACTTACCGGTCAGATGATCTCGCAAAATCCGCGAGTTAAGTGGAGGATCCTACCAACCTCCAGCATCGTCCTCGGTAATTCATGAGGTCAAATTACCCGGTTCAGCCCAGGTCATCTGTCTCCGAGTCTTACCACGAGGAAGGTTTAGGGATATCCTATCATGTCTATCTCCAGTGTGCATGAGTTCGCCGACTACAGGAACCACCACACGACAGCACCATCCGAGGTATCTCCGCATCCAACGCAGAACACGAGAGCAGGTCGTCAGCGATAGCCGTCTCAAAGCTGCGGTCCCGGACACTCCTCCGGATGAGCCCTGTGGTCCCTTACTCCTTGCTCCACCTCTCCGACCCTCTATTCCTCCGTCCCGTACACTTCATCTGTTCCCACGACCACGAATCCCAACTGCAACTATCCCCTCACGAACCTTCTACGCTGTAACCACAGGCCATGCTCACTCCTCATCTGTGTCCCCTGTATATGTAACCCGTAGTGGACGTCATGTTCATTTTCCTGACCGTTTGCTTACTCGTGTTTTTTAGACATGAACAATAACATCGGCGTCGTTACAGGCCGCCTTCGGCCTAGCCTGTGAGTACTGTGGAAGACCATGCCTCCTAGCTCTCTGTCGCCTTGTCACGCTGCCTTGCTGTCAACCTCACACTCCCCGTCGAGTCGCTGCTGAGACGCGCGAGGCTTGTCACTAGCCCCGCGAGCGGCACTCGGGGCTAATCAACGCTGCCCCTTCCCTGAGTGGCTGGCGACACTGAGGCGGCGAGGAAGCCACACAGGCGCTGGGGTCTGAGAACCTCGACGGCGGACACAGACAACACTTCTTGCCTCGAGAGCGCGCTCTTCATCAGCATCAAACGTTGTCCAACCCAGCCTGTCTTCCCTGACTTCTAATTTGGGATTTTTTGTCTTGTCGACCATGTAGCAACCGCTCCGCACTTCCGACATTTCCTCGAGGGCCGCGAATTTGTCGTCCTAACAGATCACAAGCCACTCATTTTTGCACTGAAGCCTTCTCCCGATCGATACTCGCCCTGTGAAATTCGCCATCGAGATTTCATCTCACAGTATTCCTGCGACATTCAACATGTCCATGGTAAGGAAAATGTGATTGCTGAGGCACTTTAAAGAATCCGGATGGCTTCCGTCACAACATATGTCATAGACTTCACGCTCATGGTTGAGGCTCAACGATCGGATGACGAACTCTCCCAATCCCTCCACGAGGACTCTTCTTTATGCATTCAAGATGTCCCCCTTCCCACTGGCACTGGCGCCATAACGGGCGACCTTTCTACCGGAAACGAACGTCCTTTTGTTCCAGCAACTTTATGACGACAAGTGTTCAAAGCTCTTCACAATCTTTTCTACCTTGTAGTGCGGGCGACTGTGAACCCCATCACTGACCGATTCGTCTGGCCCAACATCAACCGGGATGTACGGCGTTAGACCCAATCCTGTCTACCATGTCAGCGAGCCAAAACGCATCGTCATAATACTACCCCGTCAGATAACTTCGCTACAACTGATGCCCGTTTCCATCGTGTACAAACTGACCTGGTAGGTTTGCTTCCACAATATAACGGTTCTGCCTATATGCTGACGTGCACTGACCGCTTTACTCGATGGCCGCTAACGTTTTTTGAACCTTGCAGTTATGTGGAGCAGCTGCATAGTGTCATACGCAATCTCCGCGCAATGCCCAGTCGGGCGTCCCCTTCCAATTCCTTCATCCCTCCCGACCTGGGTACGTGTGATTTCGTCTGGGTTCGGCATGACGCTGTCCGGCAGTCACTCCAACCGCCCTATGACGGGCCGTATAAAGTCCTTCGTCGATCTGACAAAGATGTTGTCATCGACCGCAACGGCAAGACCGACACAGTCAGCATTGGTCGCGTAAAGTCGGCCTACATTGTCGATAGTGACTACTCCTCGCCCCAACACTGTACCCCGCCGCAAACAGTGCTGCCTTCACCTACTGGCAACAGCCCGCCTCCGGTTCGCCGCACACGACCTGGCCGTCACGTCTACTGGCCCGACAGGTTTGTGGCTGGCTAGCGTGTGGACGCCTTCACTTCGTTTGGTGTCTCGGGCGGAGTTTTAGCAGCCGCTCCAGCCACCCTTATCTCCGGCTCCGTTTTGTCGGCCGATGGCCGCGACAATCGTTGACAGGCCACTGACACACGACCAACCCCGCCGGCTAGAACTGGGGCCCCTCCTGTCCAGCTGCAATGACTCCCGGCTGCCCTGACAAACTATTATCACCTCACGCGCGTCTGACGACCTGGCTTGATACCCGTGAGCCCCTGTGACTATGCCTCCCTCTCAACCTCCCCCCCCCACTCCGTCAAATTTCATGGCCAGCACTCAACCAGTCACCCCCCCCCATACTGACACAGACATTCACCCCCGGCGTAAACCACACACCGCGACTGACACTCTCCGTGAACGGACGCTTCTCTCTGTCGCAAGCAACCTGCCCTGTGTACAGAATAAACTAGTCCTCACAGCTCCCTGACTTCTGACATTAGATGAAACGAACTTATTGTGCGTGGATTAAGCTGATTTCACATCCTTGACCGCCACGACCATACCATTTCGACTACCTCTTAGAAGGACTGCGCACTCCGAAGAGGCTAACTTGGGGCGTCCTCAATACGTTTTTTTAAATTTACTACCATAGTCAAACTCCGGGGTCATTCACTGATCCTGTACATTCAGCAGGAGTCGGAGTTGTTGAACCGTGGAACGCCCCCCCCCGCCTCACAAATACTGTGACGTCCTAATCGATGGGAAGTTTTAAAAATAACCTTGACATACATATGATCCGACAGCCATGGGGTGCGAAGTCTCCAGGCTGTGCATATACACGGAAAAATCGGTACAACTTACGTTCTTCGCATCAGCCTCAACCTCACCAAACCGAAGACCATGGAAAACTTCGCCCACGCAGACAGCACGTTTACATGCGAAGCCAAAATCGACGATGAAGTTGTACGTCGAATCTTCAATGTGAATCGTGCCTTTGCTTGACTGCCGGACTCTGCGTTCAATCGTCATCGTCTCCAGATAAACACCAACGTCAACGCATACACAGCTGTTGGCTTAACAGGGCAGCCCTACCGAGCGAAAATCTGAACGCTCTAGGAGAAAGAGTTGGGAAGGGCTAACCACACCCACCTCAGTTTCCTCTGGGAAATTCCGGAGCTATGCTGTGGAAACAGGATTCTGGAAACAAGGTTCCTGAGAAAGCCGGAATCATCAGCATCTATGTCATGCTGAGGCAATCATAAATGCGAGTTAGCAGCCTACTTACAAGAATGGATGACGGGTGTCTCTTCCAGAGATCATACAATGTTGTGGCTAGGAGTGTCTGATCACAGGAGGAACAGCAAAGGCACTGCACATACCTCGCTCCCATCATGAGTGCCTACGTCGTCCCCATTACCAGCTCCGACGAGGCGAAGACCAACATTCACGACGATCTGCATGCAATCCTAGCAACCATGCCGGAGACGAACAAGCTCTTTGACCTTGCCAACTTCCACGCACGATTCGGGACGGGGCACACGGGCGTGAGGGGAGTGCTGTATCCCCATGGACTCGCCGGCTTCAGTGAGAATGGCGCCTTCTGCTGGGAATCTGCACAGAAATCCACCTCCTCATTACGTCGGCACACGCGGCAGAAAACCGTGCTGGCAGCTGTTGAACAATGTTCTCATCCGGAAGCGTGATTGACAGGATGTGTGACGGTGACAAAAGCAATCTGCGCCGCAGATAGTTGGATCAACCACCGCCTCCTCCTCATCATCTCCAAGAAAAGGTTGCGGCTGTAATTTCACAGGAGACCACTAGGTAAGCAGTCACCATGTGAGTCGAGTTTTGTTCTGTCGAATTTGCCTGTCCACCGCATTAATTTCAACATGAATTAATCCACCGACCGCAGTAACCGCAGGAATCAGATGAGAACCTGACTACCCGCAAACCACCCGCGCGGTTTGAATTTTGAGTTGCAAGACGGAAGTTTTTCGATCGAGTCTCTTCACTGAAAACGACTGTCCTTCACCAAAAAGTGGATTATAAAACGCCTTTCTGACAGCGATCCTCCAGCTATCTCCATCGGTACTCCTATCGTTCGATCAGAAAAAACTTCAGCAAAAACGGTCTTTCTGTCGGAAATCTCGGCTTGTCTACAGGGCCTACCCATCCAATACACCTTCTCCAATCGCTCACCAAAGTTAGGAGCAACATCTACGAAAAGTCTGAGTCGATATTTCTACACTGCTTGTTGTGCTGCTTAAATTCGGACAACTCGAGTTGTCTCCCTTTACCATAGATTTACCTGAAAAAAAGCGTTCCCTGGAAACTTTCGGCGTATCCAGCATAAGCATAGACACTGTCAACAGTTGTGCCTTAGGAAATAGCTTGTTATTCCTGCGGATTTGTCCGTTTTTCGTAAGTCCACTACATAATGACGATTTGCGCAGCCACCCAGAACAATGCGCCGTATGACGGAGTCGAACCACCGACCACCGACATTTCAGTCGCGCACGCTAATCCCTCGGCCACCGCGGCACGACGGCGGGCGATGTCGCAAAGTTTACTTGATAGTAAATGCGTGCCGCATACCGATCGATTTTGCAGTGGATGCGAGATATTGGCCGGCAAAATCAACCACCTTGAGGAAGAGATGGAAAAGATGAAAACTCTTCTACAATGTAAACTAGACACACTTGACGATGCGAATGTACCTGTTGGACGAATAACTATAAGTAGGGCCAAAGGACGTCGCACAAAAAATACGCCATCAACACCTTCTGCAGATGTCACGGCACACCCAGCACAAACACATAAAATACAAGACGACAACAACCAGCGAAGCAACGATAAAAAACCAGAGGAAAAAAAGAAATCGTGCAGCAAAAAGGTCGAAGGACATAAACAGCAGATCCCGAGGAATGCCTCCGAAGAACCGGAACCAGGGACGTCGGCGTCCGTGTCGCCCATCACGGGAAATGACATGGGTCCTAAAACCCTCAACCTATCGCAAAAAACTTCCGACTTTGACGAAAATGCAAACAAAACAGAGACGAACGAGGATCTTAATCGACTGCAGCTTATATCCTCGTCAGATCATGGCAACCACATATTGCCTATGTCGGAGCATGAAACCACTGTGTTCTCGGGAGTGTCGCAGGTCAGAGGACAATGTCTGATTATTCAGGGACTTCCCGAATCCACAGCTAGTGCCTCCAAAGAGCGGGTCTCGACAGACCTGCAACTCTTCCAATGCCTACTCAACGAACTTCTGCGCCCCAATGAGGAAGTTTCGGTTCTCAAGGCCTTTAGGCTTGGAAAGCGCTCCATCGACATATCAGAGCACTCACGTCCCCGACCACTCAAGATTGTGTTAGCCAACCAAGAACAAGTAGGACTTATTCTCTCACGACGATTCCGAATCAAAGACACCAACCGCGGCGTTTTTTTTCAGCCGGACTACACACCGGCAGAGAGAATAAAACGTCGACAATTAGTTCTGGAACTGAGAACAAGGTTGCAGAATGGCGAGACGGATCTTGTGATCTACAACAACCAGATAGTGCAGCGCCCTCCCCAAATCCGTTGGACCGAACCGATCCGGATGAGGGCACAGTAGCTTCCTTAAATGGGATCACAAGCGGCAGCATAATCAAACGCCCCAAAAAACTCTGGAACTAACATTTTTTTACACCAACGTGCAGAGTATATTGCCCAAGTTAGACGAACTGAAGATCCACATCTGTGACCTTTCCCCTGACATTGTCTCTTTGACAGAAACCTGGCTGTCTGAAAACGTGGATGACCGCGAATTAATGCTACCAGTATTTCAGTTGTTTCGAAGAGACAGGAGAGAGCGTCAGGGAGGAGGAGTTGTCACGTACGTAAAACACGGCCTGTTTGTGTCAGAAAAAAAAAGAACAGTTTGCATGCAGCGCTGAGACTATCTGGCTCACTATAAGGGTACCAGGATCACATAGCCTTGAAGTTCTGACCGTCTATCGACCACCGAGGAGTGACCCCGAGGCTGACGCTCGTCTGTTAGAGGAGCTAGGACGATTTGCTCTCCGGCCTGACGTCCTAATCATGGGCGACTTCAATGCACCGCTCATTGATTGGAGTTCACTATACGCGCGCGGCCCAGAACTAGCTTTTGACCGATGCTTCTTGGACATGGCACTCAGGTCATTTCTCTCACAGCACGTCCTATTTCCCACGAGGGCCCGTGAGGGGCAGCAGTCAAACTGCTTGGACCTGGTGCTCACGAAATCGATGGACAGCATAGATGAGGTACAATGTCTGCCTCCCTTAGGTCGAAGCGATCACGTTGTACTTCAATGGGACTATTCAATCTTTTCCGTGCCTGAACAGCCCACCAAAATTAGAAGAAATATTTGCGTTGGGACTTCGATCAAATGAAAGCCGAAATCAACAATACGGACTGGGAATCAGCGTTTTCCGGAAATATAGAGGAGGATTGGAAATGGTTCAGTGAATTATTGCATGTTCTCCTGACAAACCACTGCCCGTTTTCACGGAAGGGGCTAAACAATCGACCCCGGTGGCTGACCCAGGCGTTAAAAAAGGAAATAAATAAAAAACGGAGATTGTGGCAGAAATCTCTTACTGATGGGACTCCTGTATCCATAAACGCATACAAAATACAGAGGAACTTAGTCAAGCGACTGACCCTCAGGACACGGCAAAATATTGAAAAAGACCTATTGAATCGTGCTATGGAAAATCCAAAATTATTCTACAGCTACATAAGAAGCAGCACACGAAACAGAGATCCAATCCCCCTCCTGAAGACAAGCGGAGACGTAGAGATTAGTGAGGATGGAGAAAAAGCTGAGCACTTTTCACAATTTTTCAAATCCATCTTTACTAGTGAAAGTCCACTTACTCCTCCCGACTACGACTTCGATGAGGGTCCAAAAATTGAGTCTGTATCTTTTGATGAAGCGACGGTTCGCAAAGAGCTAATGACGCTAAATGAGTCGAAATCACCAGGTCCAGACGATATACCGCCTAAGTTACTGAAGGAGCTCGCTGCCGAACTAGCCAAACCATTGTCCATGCTTTTCCAAGCCTCTTTCGAAGCCGGCTGCTTGCCCGCCGACTGGAAATCTGCGCGGATCACACCACTGTATAAAGGAGGCAGCAAGGCCTCTGCAGACAATTATAGGTCAGTTAGCCTCACCTCCATCTGCTGCAAACTCATGGGGAAAATAATCAAGCGAGAGCTGATGCGCTTCCTAGAGCAGCATAATTTATTACCTGATGCGCAGCATGGGTTTCGTAGTGGCAGGTCTTGCGTGACTAACTTGCTCAACTGTTTGGAACGTTGGACTCGGTCAGTTGATGAAGGCAATGCGCTGCATGTAGTCTATATTGACTTTAAAAAGGCATTTGATAGTGCGCCACATCAGCGACTTCTGCACAAACTGAGCCGAACAGGCGTTAGGCGTAACCTCTTAAAATGGATTCAAAGCTTCCTATTAGACCGTTGTCAAACTGTCCATGTCGGTGGCCAGAAGTCGACGGAGGTTGCCGTTGAGAGCGGGGTTCCCTAAGGCTCAGTTCTTGGTCCTACTTTGTTCATCATTTACGTCAACGATTGCGTGAGTGGACTGGATTGTGGTGTCGCCATGTTTGCGGATGACATTAAGCTCTGGAGCGTCATTCGAACTGCAGATGACGAAGAGCATCTGCAGGCGAACCTAAACCGACTCCAACAGTGGTCAAAGGCCTGGCTTCTGCCGTTCAACGAGAAAAAGTGCAATATTCTACGAGTCGGCAGAGCTCGCTCTCCGAACTATATGGCCTACTGCCTAAACGGTATACCACTGCAAGAAGTGGACTCGCAGAAGGACTTGGGAGTATGGATTACGACCTCGCTCAAACCCTCGCTGCACTGCACGAAGATAGCCAAGTCTGCCATGTCAGTCCTCTACCTTATCAAGCGGGCTTTCTCTGCCTTTAATGAAGACTGCTTCGCTAAAGTCTTTCGAACTTTTGTGCGTCCGCAACTAGAATTTGCTATCCAAGCTTGGAGACCCTGGACCGCGAAGGACCTCAGCATCCTTGAAAGGGTTCAAAGGCGGGCAACGAAACTTGTGGCAGGACAGGGTTCACTACCATATGCAACGCGGTTAGCTAACCTTGATCTCTTTCCCTTGAGTTACAGGCAGTTACGGGGTGACCTGATACAAGCCTTCCGTATCATACGCGGTCAGGACTGCACCCTCGTACCGGGGGACTTCTTCGAGTTAGCAACCACCACAAATCTACGAGGCCATCCATTCAAACTGCTTGTGACAGGGGCCAGACTGGACACACGAAAGTTCTTCTTCTCCAACAGAGTGCTAGAAGCCTGGAATGCCCTGCCTGTGGATGTTGTTATGTCTGCTTCCGTCGAGGTCTTTAAGAGGAAGCTGGATTTGTGTAGCAGTGTCCACTAAATTACCACCCCGATCTTTGTAACCTCGACAAATTCCGTTATTATAATACTACTTGCTATATTTCAGTAACATTTTAAATCGAATGAATTATTGTGCCAACTCATCGCCTACGCTTACTGACATGCACATATGCAAATTTTGTCACCGGATATATTATTTATTTCGCTGCATTCGAAACGACAGCTCTAAAACTGCTGGTACCACTAAAATTCGAGACAGTTTGTTTGTCTGTACAGACCTGACGCTTTTCCGATTATTTGTTCCTTTATGATACCTTTTCGAGTTTTTGATATTTTGCAGTTGTTTGTAAACAAATAGGGAGTTCAAAGGTGAAGACCTACATTTCCCTCAATAAACTGAACTGAACCTTATTCATTCCACCGCCCTGGATTTACTCAGATGCGCACGTCGTCGACAGCAGGACTGATTTGCCGACCGCCCCGATGACGACGGCAACGACGATGACGACGAAGAGAACAGACTGCATAAAGCCTGCATTGACTCCGGACCGACACGAGCCAACCGAGCTTCTTTCGCCGTCGCCGCCGCCTCATGAAGGAGCGACTGCGGAATATGCAGGACGCCTAGACAAATCGTTCGGCAGAGGAAATTCAAAGTGCCTTGAGTGCAATGAGATGAGGAAGCTCTTCGTTTCAATCAAAGCGCTCTACGGTCTCATGACCACAGGATCCGCGACGCTTCTTAGCTCTGATTGGACAACACTTCTGACGGAAAAATCGGAAATCGTGAAGAGATAAGCCAAACAGTTCAGAAGTGCCCCCAACCGCCCATCCACGGTCTTCGTCGTGGCCATCGACTTTGTTATCTTAAGTGAAAACGAACACTATCCTGGATATCCTGTCTTTCCTGCAGGAACCATTTAAGCCTTGCAATAACTCTACAATGCGAAAGCACTGAGATCCAATGCGATCCCGGCCGATGGTTACAAGCACGACTGCTGTAAGAATGGGGGTGGGGGTTCATGGAGGTGTGGCGCCAAGTACACGTTCGTCGGTATTTCAAGGACTCAACAATCTTCCATTTCTACCAGTGCAAATAGAATCGGCAAATCTTTGATAACTACAAGGGCATCTGGCTGTTAAACATCACCGGAAGCTCTTTCCTCACACCCTCCTCAACGTCTCAACGGCCAACTAGAAAAGAGATTTCTCCCCGAAAGCGAGTGTGACTTCCGACGACACTTCCGAACTACCAGCATGAACTTGCCACACGCCAGCTATAAGAGACGTGTCGGGAAGTGCGCACCCACCTTCATACTGCCGTACTGAACTTTACGAGTACCTTCGACACGGTGAATCCCCATGAAGTGTGAAAAATCATCCATCTGCCGATGCTGAGGAAAGCGACCTGAATATACCCATGATTGAGGAGCTGGCAGCTGCAGACTTGTGTCTTTGCCCGAAGTCGAGATTGACCGGACATTCCGATGGCAAGAGCGATCTGTCTCGCCAACGGCCGGATCGACCACCGCCTCGCCTTTTTCAAGATGAGATTACGACTACAACTTAGCTGGAGATCACAGGTAGGCAACCACCAGGTAAGTTAAATACTGTTCTGTTGAATGTGCCTACTTATCCTATCGATCTCAGTGTGAATTGATCCAGCGGCTGGAATACCTACAGGCATCGGTTGATAAAGCCACCGTAGAGGGACAGTTCTGTCCAATGCAGAACCTTATTCACTACACTGCAATATATGTACTCAGATGCGCGCGTCGCCAAACGCAGGACTGGTTTGAGGACCAGATGTCAACGCAGATATCATCGACGGAAGGAAGAGCATAAAGCCTGCATTGACACCGAACCGACACAAGGCCCACCGACCTTCTTCTGCTGTCGTCGCGTCATGCAGCAACGACTGCGGAAGATGCAGAACACCTAGATGAATCACTAGGCCGAGAAAATTCATTGCTGTCCGGACCGTGATGAGACGAGGAGAGTCTTCATTTCAATTAAGGCGCTCTACGGCCCAGGGCTAGAGAGACCGCGTCGATTCTTAGCTCCGGCGAGACAACACTTCTAACGGAGAAATTGGAAATTCTGAAACCGTAGGCTGAACACTTCAGAGTTTTCCTCAACCGCCCATCCACAATCTCCGACACTGCCATCGACCGGCTTCCCATGCCTCCCCTCCACCCTGAAAACTTCCATTCTACGACTTAGTCATGCCATTTCGATGGGCTGCCTGCCACTCAAAAGGCACAATTTCTTACGTCCGGTATTGGCTCCTTTTCAGCCAGACAACTTACTCAGGTGATCGAGGGACTCTTGGAGATGTACAGCTTCGTCCAGCCCTTCCATTGTCGTTCACGCGAAATTCCCCAGCTTTACCTTGCGTCCCCCAATGTCGCACCTAAGGCCTGAGATAGCGATATGCCGAGGCGTCAGGCCATCTTGCCTTTGCCTACCTGTTCACCATCCTCGGACTTGCTGTTTTTTTATCTGAATAGAAGGAACTCGGCTCAACGCGACGCGCGTGGCATTTGTTAAACTTCTTCTCCTGACCTCAGTCTCAGCTCGCCAGCGTTATCTCGCACTCGTATAAGAAGAGGCTTCAGGTGATCGCAGGCTGTCGGAACTCCTGCGTCATATGAGTTCTTTTGTTGGGAACGTTGTCATTGACGATGCCGGCATCGGTGCAAACAGTCTTGGCTTCGGGCTCAGATGATTTAGACATCTGGAAGCTAACGGAAAGGGCCGATCGTATGATGGAGGTTAAGCGTTTGTCATCCATGACGTTTGCACATTTTTTCACAACCCCTCACTGCGTCCACCTCTGACCTGACCGAGCTCAAGACACAGACTGTCCAGGTGCCGGCCACTGTTGCCGCTTTGCAGCTGCGCCGATTGGCCGGTCCATCTCGACGTTCCTTTGGCCGTGACCGTCGTCGTTGCCGCTCTCGCCCCAGGACCGCAAATCTATGTTGGTATCATATAAACTAGGGCGATAAGGCGCGCCACTGTGTCCCGCCCTGATCCTTCAAGTTCTCGCAAAGAAACTCCTCGGCCGGAGAGTAAATGCGGCCGAGCTCTCTGGCAACTCTACCAGACGCACATTTTACATCTACGATAACGCGACTGGCAGACGTTTTTAAGTCAACACTGTAACCAAAAAGGGGAGTTTGTGAGCGGTAAAATTGTGTTGGCACAGTTCGGGAGTAAGTGGCGCTGCAGTTGATGCTTAGAAGTGAATGGTGCGAATCAGATGGTCTTCACACTCGAAAGATGAGGACGGTGCTGTCGGAGTCGACCAGGTGTCCGAAGAACTCAGGGGAGGGAATGTAGAGTGTCAAATGCAACACTAAATTGACGGGGGCGGTCAAAAAGCATTGAAAGGAACAGTTTTTGTTCCTTGGCGGTGGAGCAGGACATCAGGAGGTCGTCCAGACAGACTTAGACACGGAGTAGGCCACGTAGCACTCTGTGTACGAACTTCGGGAAGATTTGGATGGCGTTACGGTTCACAAGCGGCACGAGCAATAGTTCAATAAGGCAAAATGGATGATGAGGGCCGTCTCTAAATCATCCTCCGGAGCAGTGGGAATTTTATGGAATGCCCGGACCAATTCGTTCTTCTGGCGTCACCAACCACAGGAGAAGAGATGCCGGCGACCGATGTCCAGGGAGCGCGAGCATCTACTTGGGGTGGTGATCGGGGAGATGTTGACGGTCTGAAGAAAGAAGCTGAGGTTGGAGCACCAACGGTTCCAACCACGAAATGTCTTTTATTGCTACTGTTTCAGACGTACAAGTCATGAACCGAGGCAGGGATGGGGGAAGATTGGTCGTATTGACCTTCGGGCTGACCTGTTCCAAGCGTTGCTCTACTGAAAAATTAAGGCAGCAAACGTCCTTGGCAGCATAGGTGATATGATACGAGAAGGTGGCGTCTGCGATGGGACCTGATGATGGTTTAGGCAGGGTATATAGGACATGCAGGGTTAAAGAAGGAAGGTAGGATGGAAGCGCAGTTTCTTGTATGGAAGTCGCTGCATGAGTAAGTGTCGCTGTTGTGAACGCGAAGGATACGATTACCAAACCCAGACTATGGATATCAGGACAAGACAGGAGCTATGAATATCAAACAACCTGATAGTCCAGCACATGCCACGCGCGTCAGGTTGAGCCGAGCTCCTTCCATTCAAATAAACAAACAGTAAGTCCGAACAGGTAGGTAAATACAAGATTGTCTGCCGCATCGGCACAGTATCGAAGGGCGGCGGAAACAACGCCGAAGAATGTGTACATGTCTAGAAGAAGTGAGTAACCAACCGATCACGAAAGTGGACATGACGAGCACTGCGAGTGATATATGCAGGGTCCGTAGATGAGTGGATATGTCCTGTGGCGGAAGTGTTGGAGTTAGAGGCATCGGACAGGAGGGAAGAGGGAAAGTACGGAACGGCGGAATAGGGGCTGGATGAGGTGAATGTGCAGAGAATAGGGCACCACATGTCTCGTCCTTTGGAAAGTCCGGGATAGATGGTTTGAGGCTGTCCACACTCACGACCACCTCATGATTAGGGCATTGAACGCGGAACGTCTTTGTCCCTCGAGAGAGGACGCGGAATGGGCCGTCATAGGGCTGACCCAGAGGCTACGGACTCGACCATATCGAAGGTAGACGTGAGAGCACGTTGCCAAGTCCTTCTCGACATAAGGCAGAGAGTGAGAGGACCTGGGCAGAATCGGAGAAAGTGTTTTTACAAACTGCCGGGGACGCTCCAGGAGGTTGGTGGGATCCTCGATCGCGCCACGAGGATTTGACAAGATCATCTCACCAGGAAGTCAGAATGTAGCACAGATGACCAGGTTAGCGGTGAAATAGTCAAGGTCCGGCTGGAGAACGGAGTGGATGCCTAAGAGGAGCAAGGGAAGATGGTCTGCCCAATTCTCCGGATCATCCACGGGGCGTTGGGAACCCTTCAACTGGCGGTGGAACCGCACAGCCTTCCCGTTGGCTGCCGGATGATAGGCCGTCGTTTGAATGACATTCTGGACGATAAAGGGAAGGAGAGACTGGAAGAGGTTAGACTCACACTGGGCACCGCGGTCAGTCGTGATAGTGGAGGATGTACCAAAGATGGCAAGCCGAGGACTGAGAAGCGCCTTGACAACCGTTGGAGCAGCAATGTCAGCAAGGGGAGTAGCTTCATGCTACCGGGTAAATCCACCCACACAGGTGAGGAGATCGAAACGGACATTGGACAGAGACAGGGGGCCTATGATGTCCTGGTGGACATGACTGAGCCATGCATTCGGAGTGGGGAAGTTGACGATAGGAGTTTGGTTGGACCTTATTCCGTTGACAGCCGAGACACGCCCGTCTCCATGCTTTCCGGCCCTTGTGCATTTCGTTGGCAGCAGGGTGATAGGCTGTCATGCAAATGCGAATAAAGCCTAAACAGGAGAGAGGAGACTCGAAGACGTGAGATTCATGCTGTGCACGGCGATCAGACGTAGTTTTGGAGAGTGCACCGAAGAGGATGACACAACGACTAGGGAATACCTTGACGACTATTTGAGCAGCGATATCGGGCAAAGGGATAGCCTGCGTCCATCGAGGGAAATGATCTAAAAAAATGAAGAAGTAGGAACACCTGTGGGGCAGATGCATGAGACCCACAATATCTAGGTGGACATGACTGGATTTTGCATTGGACTGTGGAATTTGTCGATGGGAGCTTCGTTGTGCCGTTGAATCTTGCTCGAAGACAACCAAGACACGCTCGTGTCCAGGCCTAGTATATCTTAGACTAGCTGAAGCAGTCGGAGACCAGGTTGCCAGTAGCTCGCCTCCAAATGGGAGATGGATTGTGCAGGGAGGAGGAAACTTTGCGGCAAAGTGATGGTTGCACAAATGAACTATAGGATGTGTTTAATGCATCGCAGAGAATGATGCCGTTGTCTGTTGTCAGTGGTAGCTCCTGGAGTTGTAGTCTGGAAACATCCTCATCACATTGTGAACCGAAACAGCGTTGTTCAGCGGCCACCTCAGCGAGGTCGATCCCGGGTGAAAGTGCTGAATATTGCTAGTTTGTTTTCATGCTGGAGGTGAGCGATAGAGTGCCTGGACTGTGCGTCAGTCATCGTGCCACTTCAATATGGTAAATGCCTGAAGTGAATTGCGAAATGTATTCCAGGTGGTGGATCTCCACG
>CACRXP010000038.1:2068854-2084270 GCA_902702965.1 Spirometra erinaceieuropaei | reverse complement strand
GGCAGAATAAGCCCGAAACAGTGCTGTATCAATCTACCCGCATTCTCTGTCGTCCCTCCTCGCTGATATATATATATATATATATATATGGTAAATGTATACCGGAAGCCGCTAGAGAATGCTGGGGGTCCCACTGAAGAGCCAACCCCCTCGCAGCTGTGTCACGCAGCGGCAGAATATCGGCGAAAAACGTGTCTGGGCTTTTAGCAAGTATCTAGGTCGGAAGTACGGTATAATACCTTTACCATATGAAATTCATACTACTCGTAGTACTACTTGTTTTTAGAATGGGCATTACGTGGTTATTCCACAGTAGTTGATTGTCGTCGACTCAAATGTTCATTGAAATTTCGGTTCTGACCTTAAAAAGTCATGTCCCGGAGATTTAACTCCAAGTTCTGCGTTGATTAATTTCCGAAATTATTCACCTGATATATATATATATATATATATATATATATATATAGACAAATAATGGTAGGGGGCGCTCACCGATCATTCTTACCGAAATCACTCGTTCTGCTGTGCGTACATATATATATATAGTGGTAGGGGGCGCTCACCGATCGTTCATACGTTCATATATACGTTCATATATATATATATATATATATATATCATTCGAAATATATATATATATATATATTGTATATTCCCGATCGAAAACCGACAGGGCAACGGGCTCGTGGCCCAGTGAGTAGAGGCGTTGACTTCTAAACCAACAGGTCGCGAGTTCGAGGCTCGGGTGTTCCACACTTCGGGCTTGGGTATGGCTGGCTGACGACGGCTAATAAGCCAGAAATGGCCATTCCAGTCTCCCTTGTCTTTGTCGGTAATACTATTCTGCCTATATATATATATATATATATTCCGAATGATAGAGAATACGCGCGGCCCAGGTAATTGCATAGAAGACGGGAAGGCCATCGCTGAGACCAATGGTTTATTTATCCGACGTTCCGAACTCTCACGCGAGCCCATCTTCAAGGAATGAAAATACTGTACAACTCATCGCACATTTAGCTCATCTCTGCCGGGGATGACCTCCAGCTGCGTTGCTGATTTATTCACGCAGTGATTGATAAGCGATTGGCAGATCGATATGTCGACTGATCGTGTCCTCAGTTGAGTGCCACGCTTCCTGCAGCAGGCGAGCAACTCGGTTGTCTGACTGCCCCAGCAGTCTAAGGCTCTCGAAGTCAAAGGCGTGCCCTGGCGAGGAGGCGTGGGCGGCTACCAAGGAGAATTTGTCGTTTCGTCTCACGGCCAATTCATGCTCGTTCAATCTCGTGCGGAACTGTTTGCCGGTTTCACCAAAATAAATGGCCTGACCGCAATTGCAGTCTATCCGGTAAAAGCATCCCGATTCCCATAGATCAAAAATCGGGAGTCATTTACCGGATATACTGCATCGAGACTGCCACGAGCTCGAGAGAGAGCCCTTAAGGCACAACAGAACGGGTGAGTTCCGTATGAACGATCAGTGAGCACCCCCAACCACTGTATATTCCCGATCGAAAACCGACAGTACAACGGCCTCGTGGCCCGGTGGGTAGAGGCGTGGAGCTCTAAACCAACAGGTCGCGAGTTCGAGGCTCGCATGTTACACACTACGGGCTAGGGTATGGTTGGCTGACTACGACAAATAAGCCAGAAATGGACATTCCAGTCTCACTTGACTTTGTCGGTAATTCCATTCTGCCTATATATCATGCGCCGCTGTGCGCCTGCTGGTTGGGCTCGAGAGAGAGCCCTTAAGGCACAAAGGAACGAGTGAGTTCCGTACGAACGATCGGCGAGCGCCCGTAAAATTATATATATGAGATAGTACCGACAAAGACAAGGGAGACCGGAATGGCCATTTCTGGCTTATTAGCCGTCATCAGCCAGTCATACCCAACCCCAAGCGTGGATCACTTGAGATTCGAACCCGGGATCTTTGGTCATGGAGTTGAACGCTCTACCATTGAGCCACGGGCCCGTTGTCCTGTCGGTTGTGATCGGGAATATTAATTATGATAGTGGGCGCTCACCGATCAAGCCAGAAATGGCCATTCCGGTCTCCCTTGTCTTTGTCGGTACTATCTCATCTATATCTACTACTAGTCGCTGTGCGACTGCCTGCGAGGGTTTAAGTATGAGCCCCAAGGCACAACGGAACGAGCATGTTCCGCAACCTGATCGGTGAGCGCCCACCAACCAGCCCATTTCTCACAAGCGGAGTGCCGTAAACAGTCTGCTTAGTCGAGCAAAAACACATTGTTCGGATGAAAAAGGCTATCGAGCCGAAATGAACTACTGGTACGAATTATTTTCGCAAAATGGATACCTTAAGGATTTTGTACGCAGATGCATGAGGCAGCGAGAATCAAGGGAGAAGGAGCCGGGTAGTTCCAATCAGACGCCTGAACTAAGCACATGGCGGACTCTTCCTTACATCAAGAATGTGTCTGAACTTGTCGAAAGACACTTAAGGAAGCACCAAATTCGAGTAGCGCACAAACCTACGACTACTTTGCGCTCTCAGCTGGTACATCCTAAGGATAGTGTTAACCAGCTGAACAAGAAAGAGAGCGTCTACAAGATACCGTGTGATGCATGTGCTGCCGTCTATTGTGGCCAGACTGTAAAATCCGCGTCAACACGCATCCATGAGCACCAGTTGGCAGTAAAGAGACGAGACTATCTGTCTCAGGTAGCCATGCATACTCTGGACACCGGGCACACTTTTGCTTGGGACAAAGCTCGCGTTGTCGCGGTCTGTCCTTTCAAGAAAGGCCTAGAATTTCTCGAGGCAATGCACTCTGATGAATCATGCATCAACCGGCATATCGAGTTGGATGCCGTGTACAGAAACCTGAAGGAGAAATGGAAGAGAAGGGAGCCAACCAGCTCAGGCTGATACACGGCGGCCGCCAACCGGCGCACACGCCATGCAAGTATCGATTAAAGTAGCGATTAAAGGCCTTAAAATGGACCAAAATATTATCATTATTCCCGCGGACAAAGGAGGCTCTACTGCCATTTTGAACAAGACGGACTACAAAGAGAAAATGCTGTCATTATTAGACGACAGATCTACTTACCAACCACTCCCCACGGACCCCACCAAAGCGCAAGCTTCATCCATCGACAAAGTATTGAAGCGTCTCACAGGGAGGAAACAACTGTCAGAAGACATCGCTAAATCGCTCAAACAAACTGAGCCGACCATCGCGAAGATCTATGGATTGCCTAAAGTCCACAAAACCGAAGTCCCACTTAGACCGATTGTATCACTAATCGGTGCGCCTAACTACAAAATTTCCAAATGGTTATTCCAGGAAATTCATCCGCTCACGAAGAATTGTGAAACTTCAATAGAGAACTCGACAGAATTCCTGAAGAAATTGCAAGGCATCACAATTTCCTCCGATGAGATAATGGTCTCTTTTGATGTCGTTTCCCTGTTCACGTCAATACCGTTGGATGTCGCAAAACAATGCACCGAGGACCTCCTACTGTGCTACGACACTGATGTGCCCGCCGCCGCTGTGCTCTGACTGATTGGTTTATGCTTGGAAACTAACTTTTCATTCGACCAGCAATGCTACAAGCAACTGAACGGAGCCCATATGGGGTCACCCATTTCTGGTTTCCTCGCTGAAATAACAATGCAGAAACTAGAGGCGACGGCACTCCCGTTATGTACTCCTAAATTGTGGCTGCGATATGTGGATGACACATTTGTTATCGTAAAAAAGAACCAACTAGAAATGCTCCACAATACCATTAACTCAACAATTTCTGGGATTCAATTCACACTTGAAAAGGAAGTGGACAGCAAACTCCCATTTCTGGATGCTCTCGTGCAGCGTAAGGTCGACAGAACATAACGCACATCTGTGTACCGAAAAGAAACTTACGCTGAAATCATTCTACCTTATAAGAGCAACCAGCCCATTTCTCACAAGCGGAGTGCCGTAAACAGTCTGCTTAGTCGAGCAAAAACACATTGTTCGGATGAAAAAGGCTATCGAGCCGAAATGAACTACTGGTACGAATTATTTTCGCAAAATGGATACCTTAAGGATTTTGTACGCAGATGCATGAGGCAGCGAGAATCAAGGGAGAAGGAGCCGGGTAGTTCCAATCAGACGCCTGAACTAAGCACATGGCGGACTCTTCCTTACATCAAGAATGTGTCTGAACTTGTCGAAAGACACTTAAGGAAGCACCAAATTCGAGTAGCGCACAAACCTACGACTACTTTGCGCTCTCAGCTGGTACATCCTAAGGATAGTGTTAACCAGCTGAACAAGAAAGAGAGCGTCTACAAGATACCGTGTGATGCATGTGCTGCCGTCTATTGTGGCCAGACTGTAAAATCCGCGTCAACACGCATCCATGAGCACCAGTTGGCAGTAAAGAGACGAGACTATCTGTCTCAGGTAGCCATGCATACTCTGGACACCGGGCACACTTTTGCTTGGGACAAAGCTCGCGTTGTCGCGGTCTGTCCTTTCAAGAAAGGCCTAGAATTTCTCGAGGCAATGCACTCTGATGAATCATGCATCAACCGGCATATCGAGTTGGATGCCGTGTACAGAAACCTGAAGGAGAAATGGAAGAGAAGGGAGCCAACCAGCTCAGGCTGATACACGGCGGCCGCCAACCGGCGCACACGCCATGCAAGTATCGATTTTTTGTGCACTCTTGACGTTAGCTGTTTCTCGCTTTCACATGCGCTTTCCGCTTGCGTCTGACGACGACCTGGGGAACCAGCGTCGAAAATTTACGCAATAAACCCTCTGGTCCCACAGAACCCATCTCTTTTCAACATATATACATATATATACTGGCTATCCCTCTCCTTGATCCGGTCCTTTGTATTTGCGCACGCACACCAGTGCGACCACTGTTTCAAATGGGATGACACGGAGGTCATCTTCACGGCCAACACAAAACAGGCAAGAGAATTTCCAGAGGCATGGCACTCTAAACCGTACAGCATCAACCGCCATGTTTACCTAGACGCCCATTATGAGGGCCTAAAATCACGTCTCACTGAGCTGAGCCCCACGCCGCATCAGCGGCTACCAATCCCGGCGCCCACAGTTCCTCTAACTGACAGTTCTCCCTTCCCTCTAACACGGGGAACCGTAACTGTTCTCTCGCCCCCACCCGGCTCAGAGCAAAACATGACTCCCTGCACGCATCATTTCTCACACGCTAATGGTCCGCCCATCAATGATTGTTCTGCTGCGTCAACTAGTCTTTTGGGATTGTT
Organism: Spirometra erinaceieuropaei; assembly: GCA_902702965.1. Classification (NCBI taxonomy): domain Eukaryota; kingdom Metazoa; phylum Platyhelminthes; class Cestoda; order Diphyllobothriidea; family Diphyllobothriidae; genus Spirometra; species Spirometra erinaceieuropaei. The sequence continues at coordinate 2,079,001 of CACRXP010000038.1, read as the reverse complement.
TATATATGCATATACACATATATATAATGGTAGAGGGCGCTCACCGATCGTTCATACGAAAATCACACGTTCCGTTGTGCCCTACGGGCTCTCTCTCGAGCCCAACCAACAGCCGCACAGCGGCGCATGATATAGGCTGTACGTTATTACCGTCAGAGACAATGGAGACTGGAATAACCATCTCTGGCTTATCGGCCGTCGTCAGCCAGTCATTCCCAAACCCGAAGTAGGGAACACCCGAGGCTCGAACTCGCTACCTGCTAGTTAGAAATCCTCGCCTCTAACAACTGGGTAACGAGCCTCGGGTGTTCGGCACTTTGGGGTTGGGTATGACTGGTTAACGACTGCTCATAACACAGAAATGGCCATTCCAGTCTCCCTTGAATTTATCGGTAGTGCCATTCTGCATATATATGATGCGTCGCTGTGCCGCAGTTGGTTGGGCTCCATAGAGCCCGTAAAGCAAAACGGCTGCTGCAATGCGGAGTGTCATTCCGCGTTTCCAGCATCACTGCGATCTGCTACATTACCAAGTATGATCTTAACCTACTTGGTCTCGACTGGATTGAACAACTTGGGTTGACCGATATGCTGCTCCACGTTCTTTGCAGTCAGGTGTAGATTCCCGCTGTGCTTGCAGACCAAGCCAAAGACATTCTCCAACGGTTTGCTCCAGTGTGCCAAGACGGCCTGGGTCGTTGCACGTACACTCAAGCCGTGCTACATCTGTCTCCTGGAAATCAACCAGTCTTCCGTCCAAAGCGACCAGTCCCATATGCAGCCCTACCACTTGTCGAGGCTGAATTGAAGCGTCTAGAGGAATTGGGAGTTCTGGTTCCTGTATCCTACTCCGCCTGGGCCGCTCCAATCGTTGTGTTTAAGGAGCCCAATGGCTCTATCCGCATTTGTGCTGACTTCTCCACCGGTCTCAATGCCGCGCTGACGGCGAACTGCTATCCATTACCGGTTCCGGCTGATCTTTTCACCCTGCTGAATGGTGGCACTTGCTTTGCCAAGTTGGATCTTGCTGATGCGTATCTGCAGATCGAGGTCGCCCCAGAGTCGCGCGAATTGTTGACCATCAATGCCCACCGCGGTCTGTTCCAATACACCAGGCTGCTCTTTGGTGTCAAGACCGCCCCGGCCCTATTCCAACAAACGATGAACGCAATGCTCTCCGGCATCCCTGGCACAGCTGGGTACCTGGACGACATCATCATCGTGGATCGCTCCCCTGCCGAGCTGCAAGACCGAGTGTGCGCAGTACTCGAACGCGTGCAGGAATATGGCTTTCGGCTGCGGGTCGACAAGTGCCAATTCTTCCTCGACTCTATCAAGTACCTCGGATTTGTTTTTGACGTCACTGGTCGCCATCCAGCTCCTTAAAACATTCGGGCCATCCAACGGATGCCTGTCCCCAAGAATGTATTGCAACTTCGTTCGTTTCTTGGCCTGCTCAGCTACTATAACGCCTTCCTACCATCGCTGCATGACGTACGGGCCCCGCTCAACCGTCTGTTGCAGAAGGATGCTCCCTGGTGCTGGTCCCCGACTGTGAAAAGGCCTTCGCCCAGCTAAAGTCGATGCTGAGTTCAGATCTGCTGCTCACGCACTACGACCTGACGCTGCCGATCGTTGTTGCTGCAGATGCTTCCAACCACGGAGTTGGTGCCGTCATCCCACATACTTTTCCTGATGGGTCTGAAAAGGCGATCATGCACGTATCTCGCACGCTAACCCCTGCGGAGAAGAACTATGGGCAAATAGGGAAAGAGGCTCTAGCCCTCGTGTTTGCTGTCAAGAAATTTCACAAACTGTTGTACGGTCGCCACTTCCTGATGTTGACGGATCACAAACCATTGCTATCAATCTTCGGTGCGAAGAAGGGCATTCCCGTCTACTCAGCCAGCCGACTTCAGTGATGGGCAATCATCATACTTGGCTACGATTTCGACATTCGCTACTGTCGTTCTACAGACTTTGGTCAGGCTGACGCCCTTTCTCGCCTCATCATCAATCATCAGGAACCAGAGGAAGATACCGGGATTGCAGCTATTTCGATTGAGGACGGTGTGCGCCGTCAGCTATCAGACGCCATACGAGGTATCCCTGTCATTGCCGCGGACATCCGACGTGCTACTGAACAGGATCCCATCCTCCGTCAGGCCATCCCCTACGTGCAGACCTGCTGGCTAACCACTGCTCTCGCTGGCGATCTTCGCCAGCTCTTCCTCCGTCGAGTATCGCTATCTGTAGTTGACTCCTGCCTCATGTTTGCGGGCCGTGTGGTGATCCCATCATCCCTCTGACCCACTGTACTACGCTAGTTCCATGCGGCTCATCCTGGTACCAGCCGAATGAAGTCTATTGCTCGCAGTTTTGCCTACTGGCCGGGTATCGACGGCGACATCGACGACCTGGTTCGACGCTGTTCTCGATGTCAGCAAGCTGCCAAGATGCCGTCTCGTCAACCGCCAGTACCCTGGGAACCACCAGAGAGGCCTTGGTCACGCGTGCACATCGACTTCGCCGGTCAACTTAACGGAGTCTCCTACCTAATCTTGGTTGACGCCTACTCGAAGCGGCCCGATATTGCTCCGCTGAATCCAGCGACCGCATCTTCCACTATCACCTTCCTATGACGCATATTTAGCCAACATGGCTTACTGGAAGACCTGGTTTCAGACAATGCCTCTCAGTTTACTTCGTCGACATTTGAGGATTTCTGCCGCCAGCACAATATCCAACATCTTCGTTCGCCGCCCTACCATCCTCAGTCAAACGGTCAGGCGGAGTGATTTGTCCACACGTTTAAGAGAGTCCTCTTGAAAGCTCGTGGGGAGGGGCCATGGACGAGATAGCCCAAGCATTTCTGTTTTCCTACAGCCAACACCGAACCCGGCGTCCCCTGGTGGCGGTTCTCCTGCCGAAGCATTGATGGGCCGAAAACTGCGTACAACGTTTAGTGCCCTCGTTCCTACCGGTGCGCAGCCCGCACAGATTTCTCCAGTCTGTTACAGCAAGCCCTCCATCGGAACACCTGTCTTCGTTCGTGATTATCGAGCGGGGTTTCCTGGCTGTATTGAAGCAACCGTAGTAGCGCACGGAGGCAGTATGTTGTTTGACGTCGACGTTGGTGATGGCATCTGGGTTCGCCACCACAACCAGATCCGACGGCGACACTGCAGTAACACAACTGGGCTCGAGTCGGCGCCGTCACTCCCCCTTGACATCCTACTGGATACCTTCGCCATTCCGGCAGATCGGTCGGTTCCCGAACCCACTGCTGCGCCTCCTTCGGATGTACCGCCTTCGGTATCAGTCACTGCCCCTGGGTCTCCAGACAACAAACCACGACTAAGACGCCGAAACAACCGCGTGCGCCGATCAACACGGCTGATGCAGGTCAACCCACGCCAGAAGCGGTACTGACCTACTTGGAGGGGAGGAGGTGGGAGTGCCTACACTCCCAAAAACAAGTGCAAACCAATCACTGGAGATCACGTGCATTTGCTCTCTCTCTCTCTACAGCGCTAGCATCTCAATCAGGCGCCTTCCCATTGGCTACTCCCCTCGTCCCGAAGGTCATTGGACCGAATGCCGTCGAACCACGGTAGCGTGTTATAAATATGCGTCACCCTTAGCTAATCGCGACTTGCAGTGTTTTGTTAATACACTTTCCGTGGCCAGCCGTGGGTTCTTTGTCTGCTGCCTTGGTATTGGGGACCAGGGTTGAGTGCGTATACGCTCCACGGAATTTCACGTACCAGGCGGGTCATAACAGTTTTCTTTGTGAGTGATGAACACAATGTGAATATTATCGACAGCTGAAAGGACTTCTTATGGGGTCACCTATATCTGGCTTTCTGGATGAGAACACAATGTAAAAATCAGAGCATATAACCTACCATTTTTCAATCCCAAATTATGGGTACGCTACGTTGATGATACCTTTGTCATCGTCAATATGGATCAACTGGATACGCTGCATAATATTATCCACGGAACACTACCGGGAGTCACCTTCACGCCCGAAAAATAAGTTGCATGCAAACTCCCATTTCTTGATGTTCTCGAACAGCGAAATCTGGCGGGATATTCCATACGTCGGAATATCGCAAAGTAGCTTATGCGGAAGTTATCCCACATTACGAAGAAAATCAACCTATCGCTCACAAACGCACTAATTTTAACACCCTACTTAATCGAGCAAAGACACATCTCTCTGAGAACGAAGCGTACAAAATGGATCTCAGTCATTTATTCAACGTATTTTCCAAAAACGGATACTCTAAAGATTTTGCACGCCGATACACGAGCCAGCAGAAATCAAAAGAAGGATATGAGGAAAAAGATTGTTCTGATCGGGCGACAAAACGAAAACCTAAAACTGTCGAACGCCTCCTAACATTAAAAATGTGCCTCAACTCGTTGAAATACACCTGAGTAAGCACCAAATACGACTGACGCACAGACCGACGACTACGCTACGCAATCAGCTTCTATACCTTAAGGACAGGTTTGGCTATTTAGATAAGAAGACGTAGTCTATAAGGTTTCGTGTGGCACTTGTGATGCGATGAACAGTAGTCAGACTGGGAAATTCGCCTCCACACGCCTGCATGAAGACCGATCGGCAGTAAAGAGGCGGGACGTATTACCCTAAATTGTCATTCATACTCTAAAGACTGGGCACAAATTTGCTTGAGATAAAGCACGCATTTTCGGTTTGTGCCCATATAACAAAGGCCGAGAATTTCCAGAGGCCATTCAGTCTGGTGATTCATGCATCAAGCGACGCATAGACCTAGACGTCATGTACACAAATCTCAGAGGGAAATGGAAAAGGTGATAGCCAATCAAAACGTGACATGAGCTCACAGCATTGACCCATCCTCAGCACTGACAAAGCATTATCGATTTTTCAAGCATGTTTAGATTTTAAACGTTTTTCACAATTTCTACACGTCTGACACGGACCAGGGAACCAGCGTCAAAAATTGGCGAAGTAATCAGGGCTCAATTTCCCAAAGGACGCATTTTTCTTTGAATTTTGTTTCGTACGATGCCCATCTTCCATTACACACATGTATGCGTTGATGGGTTGGCGCTCACCGATTGGTCTTACGGAAGTCACTCGTTCCGTTGTACCTTACCCGATCTCACACGTAGATAAGGCTAAAGAAACAAAGACAAGGGAGTTTGAAACACCCGATTTGTCTCGTTATCCGTCACCAGGCAGTCATAACCAGTATCAGTATTAGACCCTCTGAGATTTGAACTAGACATCATTGATCATTTTTGTGGCACTATACGATTGAGTTCCTGCCCCTTGGCCTGTCGGTTGTGGTCGGGAATATTAATTATGCTAGATGGGCGTTCACTAATCAGTTTACCAGGTGTGCTTGTCCCGCACCGCCTTGGGGCTCAAACTAGAATCCACACAGGCTGTTACATACCGAGTAGTAATATGGGGTTATGGTTCAAGCCCAAAGGCACAACGGGACGACCACGTCCCATAAACCGATCGGTGCACGCCCACATACGGGAAGCCATTGAATCGGTGTGTGCCCATTGCTGAGTGAATAAATACCCGATCTACAGCGACAGAGAATGGCAGGTGGCATGGCACTAATGAACTTTTACTGCGGTAATTATCGTCCTGTCAGTCTTACTTGCATCAAGTGTAAAATAATGGAACTCATTATCAAAAGACACTTGATGAAATACCTGGAACAGAACAAAATATTGCGTGATGCTCAACACGTCTTTCGTCCAGAGCGCTCCTGCCTAACGAGTGTTCTTTACTCGCACGAGAAATGGACACGAGCTACCGATAAGGGTTTTCCAGTAGATGTCATATTTTTGACTTCAAGAAGGCCTTTCACAGTGCCCCACACAGGCTTCTTTTACAAAAGATCTGGGATGTAGGGATTCAAGGGAGAATGTTTAAGTGGATCAGAAGTTTTCTGTCCTCCAGACTACAAAGAGTCGTCGTTATTAATTCTGCCTCGGAATGGGTAAAGGTGGAAAGTGGTGTCCCACAGGGTCCTCTCTTAGGCCCAGTACGCTTCCTGATTTATGTTAATGACTGCATCAGCGAAGTGAATTGCGAGGCTCTCATGTTCGCGGATGATATAAAAATGTGGAGTGAAGTCAAGTGCGAAGATGACGCAGAGAAGTTGCAGTCGAACATCAACAAACTGTGTGCTTGGTCGAACAGATGGCTTTTGAAGTTTAACGTGTCCAAATGCGTGGTTTTGCACCTGAACACCGGCCGCAATGCCTCTCCCAAACACCAGTACAATATTGACGGGACGAGGTTAGAAACTGTGGAAAGACACAGAGATCTGGGTGTATGGACGACCACAAATCTATCGCCATCAGAACACTGCAGAAAGATGGTCCCGAAGGCAACAAGTACTCTACACTGGATCAGACTTGCATTTAAAATATTTCCTCCCGAACTTTTCGAAAGACTGTTTCGTGTCTTTGTAAGACCTCATCTAGAGTATGGAATGCCAGCAGCTTCACCATGGATGAGGAAGGATATCAACTTACTCGAACAGGTGCAACGCAAAGCGACAAAGATGGTCGACGGTCTGAAACAATTGTCCTATCAGGAGAGGCTGAATTTGCTTGGCCTACTCCCTCTCTCTTATAGACAAATAAACTTCAGTCTACTGTGGACGTTCCGGATTGTTCGCGACCAGGGTTGCTCATTAAGAGCAGAGGACTTCTTTGAGTTCGCCCGTACAAACCAACTACGCGGCCATGCATACAAAGTCGGGAATGAGCGCACGCGTTTAGACCGACGAAAATTTTCATTCAGCCAGCGGGTTGTCAGACCGTGGAACTCGCTTTCAAGCGAGATGGTGACGGCTGACACAGTTTGTGTGTTTAAAAGAAAACTAGTTCGTCTAGTTTTCGACAGAAATCGGCTTGTACAGCATGACTATGCACAGCCAGTTTTGTAAAATCTGTGATATACAATCTTCCGCACTAATTTACGGTGACCCCATGCACTACCTTATGATTAGGATTGAACTGTGACCCAATCACATTTTAAATTCCTGCAATTTTATTCTATTTTTAAGTATGAATCTGCGAAATCACTGTACATAAATAGGGTCATCAAGGGCTCTGCCTGTAACCCTTCAATATACATACATACATTCTGGAACTTCGGTTTGATGAACTGCTTATGGCCCATCCGGTAGACCCCAGTGGTGGACCAGCTGGGCCATGTGTGTCTGCGCGCATGTTTGCGTTTCCGGTCCTACCTGGTGGTCAGGATTATGGTTGGCTGAATAAAGGCGAACAGACGCGAAACAGTTCTGCATCATTTTACCCTCCCCACCCCCCCCCCTGCCAGACACTGTCGTCTCCCCTCTGCCGCCATATCTTAGCTGACATGTGTCTGATAGGTGGTTGCATGTTCGTGACCCTTGATGATTTTCCTCGGAGTTGAACGTCTGTGAAAATGTCGGGACCTCGGAATCAGGCACAAATTGTTCTTAATGCAGCCAAAATAATCTCGTGACTTAGTTTTTGATGTATGGTCAATCATATTTGAAGTGCTCTTATGTAATTCAGATAAATGGACGAAAAGAAGTTTGCGATACCCACAATGGTTAGCAGTCCTGATATGAGAAATTACCCTGATGGTCTGCATCATTTTATGCTATTTTTCGCATTTAAATTAAATTTCCGACCGCTAATTACTGCGAATGCGTGATTACGTGAAAACAGCGTTACTGTAAAAAAAATCCTGGGGTAAATGCTGACGTTCATTCCATAGTTGCTCATGAGACTTATCCTGGTAGAACTTCATAATTATCCATTCGCTTACCTTAGTTATTTCCTTTGATCTGATATAAACGTGTTCTAAAACGAAGGAGCCAATCCTGAGCATGGCTACGGAAGACGATGTCTGAGTGAACAACGAGGTCTTCCTGTTCTCCCTCGGTAACGTGCGACGGTAGATTCTCTGAACTGCATGTTTGCGTTGTCATTTTCTCCGTTTGAGAACCCCGTTTCTTCTTACCTCCCTCTTGCGTCCCCAAAGAAACCCTTCTCGTTAAGAGACCTTATTATTTGGTACGGTGCGTTCTTCCGTTTGCTAACTACAGCACCGGATTACAAATGATAAATTTGTTCCGAGTTGGAGAAGATTCGATGACAGACCATGGAAGCAGTTCACTCTCTCTTACCCATTCCTGCGTCGGGAGTATCTAGAGCGTCGCCAAACGCCGAATTGTGTTTTAATCTATCGGCCTTAAGGTCAGATGCGGGTATAAAGTTACGCGAAATTATGAAGTGCCGAGAAGTCACCAAATTACACGACATCGACAAACCAGCAATATGATCGAGGAAATTGGTAAATCCCAAATTGTAATCGACTGTAACCACCTGCAGACATGGAAATTCCGGATGAAAATGACCCGGATATTTTCGACCCGGAATGCGACCCTAACAATCCACGCGCCATTAATTTCCATCTAGTTTTGGAAGCTGCCGAACGCATAAAGGGGAGTGTACAGCCGACAACCTGTGCAGTATGACAACTTAACCAATACGCTATTTTTAGCGATCGCGTCTTTCAGCTAAGTACGGCATGGAATTGTACTTCAAGAAGGAGTTCGAGCATTTAACCGGCAGTTTCAAGGAACGTGGAGCATGTAACACGCTCAGTGCATTCACGGCTGTAAGTGCCTTTTATTCGTATCTCTACTTTTCACTCTCTGGTTGGCTTCCATGAAAAATTTTCTGTCACTATCCACATTCAATTGGTTTACTCAGTCATAGTTAATAAATTTGCACTACTTGCTCATCAAAGACGACGGCAAATGCGGTTTGTGCATGATTTTCTTAGTGCCTCGTACACAGTAATCCTCTAATAGCTTTCGCCAGACGGCATACCCAGTAGAAAACATTCCAAGTATACAATGGGAATGTGTTTATCGAAAGATATATATGTATCGAAAATACTTATTTTGTGAAAATATTGCTATGGAATTTTTAATTTTAGCACCTAGATATAACCGCTTGTCAATTAAATCGTATCTGCACTACCTTTATGCCTTTTGTGGTAGGGAAGTTGTAAGCACAATAGATTAATTAATTCATAATAACGTTGGACATACTTGCAATCAACGTCGAATTATGTAAACCTACTCAGGAGTACAAATTTTCACCCAGCCATCCTAGACGGTAGGACTCACTTTCATTCTCGTCTTCTGAGGCCTAGCCAACCGCTTTTGGTTATTTTGTACCCATCAGTTATTTTTTCATTTTATGTCTATTATCGAAGGAACAAAAACGCATAGGAGCTATTTCCGCCAGCACAGGGAACCATTCATCCGCGATGGCTTTACATGCACAAAAATTAGGCATACCCGTGACGGTTGTCATGCCCACTATAGCGCCACTTCCAAAAATCAACAACTGTCTCGCTTTTGGTGCAAGAATCATTTTGAAAGGAAAAACCATAAGTGAAGTGAGTCTTTAGATTTCTTCTTTATGTGCGTTCTCTCAATTGTAGGCTATGACAATCCACCATCACACATATATGTTTAGTTTATTCATCGCCAAACTCAGATGACGTTTATGATATTTTAGGCCCGCCGAGTTGCTTTGAAACTCGCCCATCAACACGGCTACACTTACATTAATGGGTATGTCAGCTTAGATGTTATTGTCTACACATGCTTAAAATTTTTTATGCTGGAAAAAGATAATTCGCAACATATTTTGGATGAAGCGAAGATCTTTATTAATTTATTTGTTACCAAGGTACGACCATCCGTATATTCTCGCTGGGCAGGGCACGATCGGTTTGGAAATCCTCCAGCAGGTTCCAGATGTGGACGCTATTATTGTTCCCGTTGGTGGCGCCGGTCTCATTGCTGGCATTGCGTGTGCAGTAAAAAAACTAAAGCCTAGTGTCAAGGTTTATGTATGTGGCTCCTTGTATTCAAGCACGATCAGCAACACCATTATTTTGGATATTTTACCTTACTCTGCATTTTATTCAGGGTGTTGAGTCCGAGAAATGTCCTTCCTTCTCCAGAGCTTGGGCTGCCGGAAAACCTGTTTACACTCCTTGCGACAGCACGCTAGCAGATGGTGGGATGCCTTTGTATTT
>CACRXP010000038.1:2013833-2048533 GCA_902702965.1 Spirometra erinaceieuropaei | reverse complement strand
TTTCCGGAGTTAACAAAGTCAAGGATAACGTGCACGAATCAGTACGTACTAATAAGATTCCTTGAATAAATCAACATTATTATTTTTGTTTGGTCCAGTGCCCAGACCGAGATTCCATGCAATTTGAAAGCCGGTGTGGGTGATGAAGTGAGTCAGCAAATGATTTCAATTATTTATTCGTATTTTCTAGCAAGCTGTACGTAAAAGACGCCATAAATGTCCTTTTATGCCAACTGCATGATACGTGCTTCCTGCTGGAAGAAACAACACTATGCATGTTTATATTTTAGCTTGTTTGTTTAGGCCGGTATCAAGTCATATGCTTGAAGCAAATCCCGGGGGATAAAGTGTGGCCGTCGAGCACACTTAATGAGGCGACAAAATCTTGATTAGGCTAAGTAGGCACGGGGACATCTACAACGAATGGTGTTCACAAAAATTACGCTAGGGAGAGCCCCCCACCCTTCAATAAAGCATCGCAATCTAGTGCACATGACCGCCAACTAACATTCTTGACTTCGGATTACGATGTGCATTTTTCAAGATTTTGTGTACTCAGAACCGCACACACCTGTCTGTAAATCCAACGACTAGCTAACCAACAACCGTCCAGTTGTCCGAGAAATTGTGACACTTGCAAACAAGTGGACTGTCGTTGGAGTTACAGACACGTGGGTGAGGTACTTCGTTCAAAAACTTGCGATGGATGCACGCCGTAAACTCGAATAAGGAATGCCAGATTCTAGAACATATGCTCGCGGAAACAAAATGAGGCCATTGACGGCTCAAGCTCTCATCGAACACTTTAACTTCTGAAAGGGAGCAGAAAGAACGACCAAATCCAGGTTACTAATTTTCGACTTATTTTAAAGTCCTAGCCTCTGAAACGTCGAATGATCTGGTGTAAGGACGAGAATAGCCAATCTTAGACCTCATCAAACAGGGCAAGATAGGGTGCTTAAGGGCATATCTTACTGCATTTTAGCCAAATGTTAATGTATTTTTCTGCCACTAATCCAGTGTTCGACTTCTAAATACAGTATTCACAATACCGAGGAATTTACTGGGACGGTGACTAGTAGTCCGTCCGTCATAATATGCAGCACCGCCTGTACTAAGATAGGGCATTTGTGCGTTAATTTATAATAGCGTGCGGATCGCAGGAAGTGTACAGTGAGTGACCTATCTCATGAACTGTTGGCTGAAATTCTGAAATACGTTTTCGATTAGGAAAGATTACTTGGTCGCTGTTGTAATACTGCTTATCTTGTGGCATATTATTATAACATTTAGGACTTTGCAGGATGTCGGCTTTTAAATGCACGTCTTTTCAATCTCCTGTGAAAGCGTGCTCGGTACAAAATGACTACCTAATAAGCATGCATTTTCCCATCGATTTTCGATGGTCTTGAAAATTCAAATATATTTTATAGAAACCATAAACAATAATATTTTTTCTTTTTGGCAATCAATAGGGAATCGCGTCTTCTTTATATTTTATACTTAAGGAAGGAGTATAATTAGGTTTTAAGAAAGTTTCTAATTATGAGACTTTTTAAGACCGCGAAATGTTCATTCACATAGCATCGTACCAGGCGGTTTACCACTATTTCTCATGAAATGTACGACATGGTCCGCATCCATTGCAAAATTTTATGGACTCTGTATGATATCTCTTTAATGGCATAGAAAGCTATGTGATTTTCTTTTTGCGGAACGCATGAACCACGTAGAGTGAAATCACTAGGCGCTAATGCAACAAGTGGTCAGGCTCCAAATTATTCGGCACTTAGAAAACTCGTTTAAAACATAATTATACACCTTCCTTAAGTATAAAATATAAAGAAGACGTGATTTTCTATTGATTGACTAAAAGAAGACATAGTATCATTCATGGTTTCTATAAAATATATTTGAATTTCCAAGACCATCGAAAATCAATGGGAAAAATGCATGCTACAAAAGTAGTCATTTTTCAACCGAGCACGCATACTACAGGAGATTGGAAAGAAGAGCACTTTAAAGCCAACATCCTGCCAAGTCTGAAATATTATAAGAGTATGCCGCAAGATAAGCAGTATTAGAACCGCGACCAAGTAATCCTTCCTAATCGAAAACGCATTTCAGAATTGCAGCCAACATTTCATGAGATCGGTCACTCACTGTATGAGGGAAACTGCTGGCTCATATCATAATGAAGCATCACATGCGCCAGCAGTTCGCGGGTGGGGGCGTCGTTGGCCCGTCGAGACAATTGTGGGTTGGAACCGCTCACCATCCAACACAATACTGTCGTCTGGTATTACATCCCAAATGTAGAAGCGAGCGATCGGCTGCTGACTATAGTGTAATTTCAGAGAATGCAATTGCTTCAGTGTCAAGGATGCACGAGTCGAGATCGGAACAGAAGTCACAAGTGGTGAGTCTCTTTGCGCTAGCCGATCAGGCGACGGACTTCAGCGTCATTGGGTCGGTCGACCAAGATATCAAGCATGCGCAATGTGTTATAGAAGGCGTTGCTGGGAGAGGCCAGTTCGATCGACCTGCATAGGCAGTGGTTCAATGCCAACATGACTCATGGCCTCCCTAAAGCATTAAGGTTAGTTGAAAGGGAAGTTGGGTTAGACATGACATCCCCCGAGCCGTCAAGTCTCGGCACCGCGATCGAGGTCCAGGTAAACTGTAGTAATGACAACAGAGGATGGACGTCTTGCGCGAGACCAACAATTCGACTGCCGCGAACGATGATGTTCAGTGTGTCGCCCACGGAATGGGCATCGCACCGGCGATAGCGTAAACAGTACGTAGGTGTTTGGTGGGGTCGGGGGTGTGACGTTTACGAGATGAGCGTGTTCGTAGAATTGGGGGTTGAGAGTTCTCTTTAGGAGTGTTCAGGAGAGTGTGAGTTGGCGTCGATCTGTCTACGTTGAGTGGGTCGGGTTGTGAAATTAGCTAATTACACACCCTCTATCACCTTCACTCCACCCTTGCGTTTTCTACCGATTATGTTAAGCCCTGTCTCGAGCGACGCAGATACTGGGTGGTGGTATTTCGCTCGTTTATGAGTGTGTACAAGGACGCCAGATTGGACGACAAGGAGAGTTGGCTTGCGGGGTGTAATGTCTGTCCGGACGTAGGTGGGGCCGTTCATGTTGCCAAACTGTTGATGATCGGAAGGTGAACGGTTAGATGACGTGTCATTTACAGCACCATTTGCTGGTAGATTTGGAAGTACTCGTTCGCCTGGGAAGCAGTCGATGCTGATAGTCGCATACTTTTGTTTGGTGTTAATAAAGTTCTGCGTCGTTGTCTTTCAAGGCATGTAAATATTTTGTAGAGAGCTTACGTAAAGGCCTTAAATGTTGCAGCTGAAAAAATGACCGGAGAGTATATTTTCAGGAATGTTTCGGCAGATATCAGATAAGTCTTGTCCGATAGCAGACTGAAAAGTTTGAATATGACTGTGAGAGCCTAAGAATGTCTTAAATAACTAGTCCTCTCTTCCCGAGCATTGGAAATTTCGGAACGACTGTAATCTTCTTCCTCATTGTGTTTGTCGGCCAAGACGACAACCATGCGTAATGTGTTTTATAAGGCGTCGCCCTGAAATGTTTTCTCTTTTGACCGGCATATTCAGTGCTCCAGTACCTACACGACTCTGAGCCTCCACTTAGCATTACGTTTGGTTGAAGGGGGAGATGTGTTAGACATGACATTCCCCTATCCGCCATGTCTGGGCGCTGCGATCCCGATCCATTTAATTGGTAGTTAATTCAACAAATGATGGATATCTTGCCGAGAGGCCAACATTTCAGTCGTCACGAACGATTATTTCCAACTTATCTTCCGCTGACTGAGCGCCGCACCGGTGTCGTTAACGTGAATTTTTTCATAATGAGGCAGACCCGACGCATGATCTGCACAATTCCCCCTCGCTCTTCAACCTTCTTCCGATGGCCAAAATACCAACTCGCAACCCTCATTTGTGCTGGCTGTCACAGGATAAACGTCCCGAATCGCAACCCCGGACATTTTTATTGGACTTTCGTGTCCCTGATGGTAAGATTCCGGAATTTTGGAGACATGTTCGTCCCACTGTGCCTTGGGGTCCAATCTGGGGCCTTAATTCGCATCCTCACATTGGCTATTTGCATAGGTGGAAAGAGATAACCGAAATAGCCATGGGAGATTAGAGTGGCCATTTCTGACTTACTGGTTGACATCAGCCAACCATACTCAAACCCAGATTCTGCAACCCGGAGATTCGAACGCGCGATCTGTTGGTTAGAGTTCCAATGCCTCAGGGGTTGCAAAACCTGGAGTTTGGTATGGTTGAAGGAAGACGATTAATAGACCGAATGATATTACCGACAAAGACAAGGGAGACTGGAATGGCCATTTCTGGCTTATTAGCCGTCGTCAGCCAGCCATACCCAAGCCCGAAGTGTGGAACACCCGAGCCTCGAACTCGCGACCTGTTGGTTTAGAAGTCAACGCCTCTACTCACCGGGCCACGAGCCCGTTGCCCTGTCGGTTTTCGATCGGGAATATACAATGTTAGGGGGGCGCTCACCAATCGTTCATACGGAACTCACTCGTTCCGTTGTGCCTTATGGACTCTCTCTCTCGAGCCCGACCAGCAGCCGCACAGCGGCGCATGACATATAGGCAGAATGATATTACCGACAAAGACAAGGGAGACTGGAATGGCCATTTCTGGCTTATTAGCCGTCGTCAGACAGCCATACCCAAGCCCGAAGTGTGGAACAGCCGAGCCTCGAACTCGCGACCTGTTGGTTTAGAAGTCAACGCCTCTACTTACCGGGCCACGAGCCCGTTGCCTTGTCGACCGTAAATGGCCGCCATTTCTGCCTCAGACGTTAAATCGCAACTAAACATTCCAGCGAACATTTCTTCTCAGACGGTTTCGCGCATAGACAATTATACAAGTTAAGCTGACGTAGTACCGTTGGGGGCAAAATCTGGGTTCAGGGAAAAAAAGTCCACAGTAATTAGAGCATTCAGAAGTACTACGATATGTACACCGAACCCCCGTGGCTGCAATGTATTAGCGTTGAAGAAAACTGAAGTAAAGCCTTCATCGATGCATGTATGTTCAATTCGTTTGAACCCAACCACTTTTGAATAAACTTAAACCGCCGGATAGGGATTGTGAGGCCGGTTAGACGAGCTCGCGGATTTAAGGTAATCAGCGAAATAAAACAAGCGACACTTACTTTGGATGTTGCTGAGTAGTGCAAATTCTGCAGGGCTAGAACGCTTTTAGATTTGGAGAGACTCAAACTGCTTAGTCCTTAACTTCTGGCCAGGGCCGCTGGTGTGACGGCATCGGCTGTACAAACTTCTATACTCAATAAATTTTGACTGGCTAGGCGTGCTAAATGCAGCCTGAGCCGCTTTTCTGCCGGGTGGTAAACCACTTATTCGCATTGGACATTGTAAACAAATTCGTAAAGTTCGCTTTACCTGAATGCGTAGTAGATGAACCCGTGAATAAATCATACTCTGGGCCTAAAATGCTCAACAACAAAGTGGAACGCAGATTCCATTCTCAAGTCCTGTAAAACTGGGTAATGTAGGACTGACCTACGACGGCTAATAAGCCCCAAATAGTCATCCAAGACTCGGCCTTGTCTATGTTTGTGCTCCTCCCTGTATATATTGGTGGTGGATATGCGACAGACTTCGTAGAATCGGGACTGGTCTTTAAAAGCACAGCTAGACAAAATATATCCCCCAACCCGATAATTGAACGCGCTTCCAACAGCAGTTAATAACCCTGATCGCATCCGACAGGACAAGCGACAGTTCGTCCGTCGATTTCGACGATGACCACCGTGTGCCCCACAGACTGCATTGTGGGAGCAGGGACGGTGACTTACGCAGGGGTTTATAGTGCCAGTCGACTTGCGTAGCATCTACCTACACTCTCTCCTCCTCCCCCGCCTGGGCCCGGTGTCAAGACAGAGTCAAGAAGACCGGAGACGAGGGAGGCCGCAGGTGGATGGCTCGGACGGATCCTCACCTTGGCGTTCCACCACACCCCCTGGTCAACACAACAATAACCAGGATTTCAACCAACACAACAGAGATTTGGAGGCTGGCACGACCGAAGCCGCACCTGGGCGTGCCGCCAACGCCTGGCTCGGATCCCACACTGTGGTGAGAGTGCCATAAAGGCCACATTAAAAAGGAGCCATTGCAGCCTGACTCTCAGACCGCCTCCCGTGAAGGAGGAGGTCCAAGGTACCCCGTCAGTTGGCAACCTTCCAAGCCACGGCTTTTAGCGCACCGTGATAGCTTCAAGCGCGTCAGATTGATTATAGTGAGGAAAATGCGCTGAGTCGTCGACCTCACTCTCCCTTCCCATTCCCACACCCCAGCCACTGTCCGAGCCGGTCAGTAGACTGGAGTGGGGAATGGGCGCGGTGGCTGACATGGTCGACTGACCATGCCTGCGCGCGCCACAGCACGACCTGGCCCCCCATACACACAAACACCAGGATTTCACACAACGGGGGTTCAACGGCGTGTCTCTCACTTGCGTGAGAGTGCCGTGGAAGGTGCTGTTGCAGCCCGTCCCCAGCCCACCAGTCCGCCACTCCACACAACACACACACACACAACGTGACGAACTGCGTGAACCGAGAGCGGGCCTCAATGAGCAACCTGCCTATCCACGACACTTGACGTGTCGGGATAGTCAGAATGTTGGGTTAGATGAAGTTTCACAATCATAGGGCGCGAGTTCTAATCAGCTTTGCACGGCAACTGTGTGCGAAGGCAAATCTGCAAATCTGCGGCTCAAGTAAGACTGGCAGGCGAGGGTTAATAAAGCACAAATGGAGTTCCTAGTCATCCTTGTGACTGTCGGTACTCCTGCTTCAGTATTTCTTTCGCATTGGCGATTGGCTTCCGAGTCATCCTTTATGTGATTCATTCCAGTTTAGAATAGCATTACCGACAAAGACAAGGGAGACTGGAATGGCCATTTCTGGCTTATTAGCCGTCGTCAACCAGCCATACCCAATCCCGAAGTGTGGAACAACTGGGGCTCGAACTCGCGACCTGTTAGCTAGAAGTCCACACCTCTAACCACTGAGTCACGAGTCCGTTGCCCTGTCGGTTTTCGATCGGGAATATACAATGGTAGGGGGCGATCACCGATCGTTCTTACGGAACTCACACGATCTTTTGTGCCTTACGGGCTCTCTCTCGAACATAACCAGCAGCCTCGGGTGTTCCACACTTGTGGTTTGGGTATGACTGGCCGACGACGGCCAATAGGCCAGAAATGGTCATTCAAGTCTCCCTTGTCTTTAGGAGCGAGGTGTGGGCGCAAGCCTTTAAACTCCCCATATGCTCGGATTACAAATAACAGTCAATAAACATGGAGAGATGAAATTAAAGGAAGCTTGATGATGTACATACGTGCGTTTCCACCAGAATTTTAGTTTCTCCTGATGGATTTTTGTCAGAACGGTGCGTGTAAGAGATATGAAACGGCGGGGTTTAGTATAATCATGTGACGCTCGAGGTTCTGCTTGTACACTTACACCTGGTGATACTACGATGTCCAATTATCGGAAATGCTCACCAAACGCGTTACGAGATGCACTCGTCCCGTGGTGCCTTGGGATTCAATTTCGAGTCCCGCCAGCGGCCACACAGCGGCGCAGAATAACATTAACGATAAACACAGGGGAGACTGGCATGGCCGTTTCTGGCTTTCTAGCTATCATCAGCCGGCTATTATCGACCCCAGGACCTGTTAGCTAGAAGTTCAACGCCCTACCGGCAGGACAACGAGTCAGTGGTTTAGTGGTTAGAGCCTCGGACTCCTGACCAGCAGGTCTTGGGATCCAGACCCGGGGGTTTCAAGATCTTGGGTTGGTGGCGGCTGGTTCATGACGGCTAGTAGGCCAGGATGGCCATTCCAGTCTCCCCTGTCTTTGTCGGTAACGTTATTCCGTCTCTCGGCAGAGCGTACCCCGCATTAAATGCCATTGTTTTAATAGATAATTTCGGTTTTCGGACTGTTCTGCCTTGACGAAGCACTTCAGCGAAGATGTGGTCAGGACAACTTTTGCCCATATTTTTGAATTTCGGGAGCCATTTCAAAGAAAATAGTGCAAATGGATAACCTTCTTGCAAATGAAGTCTGTGGCCTACTCGGTTCATTTGATTCTTTATCGATACTTTCGCGAAATTTACCAGCCTTTACACACCATTAAAGAAGATCTTGACATTACAGGTCTACTTGTGGTACAAAAAGCTTTTCGATGGATAAATGTCCAAGCAAAGCCCACAGAATGTGCGGGAAGTAATGAAACACTGGTCGAATTCTGCTAACTAATAGCCTATAGTATCAATTATAGTGTAAAATAATGTCAAGTTTCTCCATGCGGAATGTGTACTTACCAACCTTGACACACAAAGGAGACGGTAAGCCTGGTCACAGAGATAAACGCCAATCCGGCAAATCTCAAGGACATCAAAGTGGACACCCAGACCGACCGGTGTTTTATGAAATCTAAAAACCTCATCTCGGCAGAATGTATCATGTCGACATTCTTCATAAGTCTGGTGTCTCTCTGTGTGGCGATCTGGACGACTGATTGCCTCAAGTTCATGATCGAAGGCTAATTAAAAACTGTAACCTCAGAAAGTCAAATCGACTAACGTATAAAAGCCTAGCGTCTGACATAGACAGGCATCGACGGTCTCCCTCGATACCTGTCTGAAGCTCCACTTTCATACACCAGCAATTAGGGTGCGGTGGAATTTGTGACCGAATGTGGACAAGCCTTCGGGGTCCCAGCATCCTATTGGGCTACTGCAACAGAGACGTCCATAGCGGCTCGTCTTAATCTGCGGTTCGATCGGAATAAGCACTCGTTAAAGTTTGATGACAATGTCACGGCTGCTTTTGCCGTAGGCTCTGGAAAATGTTTAATCCGATTCACCATGGCGATGGAAACAGACAATCGGCCGCCCTTTTTTAACATCCTTTTACTTCAGAGTGTAATCATAGAGTTACAGGCCAATAGTTTGACCATCGGTGACGGGCAGGTGTCCAACTGTCTCTAATAGTAGATGCGGCAGTAAATTGTACGCGAATTAGGTTATAGCGATGCAGATTCACCTAATGCTTCTCACGCCCATCTAGTTCTGACAGAATGACAAGGCCATGGTTACAGGGGAGGGGGGGGGGGCATGAACGCAGAGACTGTCAAACGCAAGCAGCCCGTTGACGCGTCACAGGCGACCTGGTGATTACCTTTACTCTAGCCACGTTTCACTAAGGTTTCACTACCTCAGGTGAATGAAGATGCCATAAAGGCCGCGTTACGAAGAAGAAGAAGAAGAAAAAGAAGAAGACGAAGAAGAAGAAGAAGAAGAAGAAGAAGAAGAAGAAGAAGAAAAGAAGAAGAGGATGATGAAGAAGAAGAAGAAGTAGTAGTAGTAGTAGTAGTAGTAGTAGTAGTAGTAGTAGTAGTAGTAGTAGTAGTAGTAGTAGTAGTAGTAGTAGTATAAGAAGAAGAATAGGAAGAAGAAGAAGAAGAATAGGAAGAAGAGGATTAAGAAGAAGAAGAAGAAGAAGAAGAAGAGGAAGAAGAGGAAGAAGAAGAAGAGGATGAAGAAGAAGAAGAAGAAGAAGAAGAAGAAGAAGAAGAGGATGAAGAAGAAGAAGAAGAGGATGAAGAAGAAGAAGAAGAAGAAGAAGAAGAAGAAGAAGAAGAAGAAGAAGAAGGCCTTATGGCCTGGCCCTCAGTACTACGCAACAGAACCGAGTTATCCGGTCGACTGGTTATCTTTGCCACTGTCACTGCTGATATTAGCTCCAGGTGTGACATACTGCTTGCTCAAATAGGGAACAATTCTAGCTTTATGTGATACTAATCGAGATAGCGGAGATTCTCCCTTTGTCCACTCCACTATTATGTAAGCGATCGTGACGCTGATGACGTGGAGTTGGGACTCACGGTTTGTTGTTACTTCCTCTGGCCTGATGCAGCGAGGTACGGCGAAGTGTTTGAGGCTAGGTACTGTGTTTGACCACTTCTTCCGCAGTGCTCGCTTTTCGCTCTTCATCCCAATCCACTTTGCGTATACCTAAATTCTGCAAGACCCTTTTGTAACTGTTTCCACCGGGACAACGCAACCCATCGGATTGAATAAAGACAAATGATGGGAAGGTGCGCGCCTTCTACTGAATGACTTGGTCATAGGACATATGGGGAATCGAAATGCACCGCTCTCAAGGTCGCAACTCACTCAATTTGCTTGTTACATTGGATGACTCAGGCGATCTAGCTGCATAGGCGAAATGTTCTGTTTAGATCCGGGTACGGACGCCACAGAACTGACCTCGCTCATTTTCTATTTTTGCAGCTTGGAACTTACTTTACTCAGCACTGATTTTAACTGCTTCGAAAACCTGGGTGCCTCGTCCTCATCTCGCAAAACTGATCAGACAATCGCCCGATCGATAACATCTTCATCCTAGTTTTCTGCATTATCAACGATAGCTCGATTAAGCGTTAATGTCACTATAGACAAATGTACCGTCATTCGATATTATTTCTGGGATTGCGACAAATTACCATTTATCCACCTGTGAAAGCTTAAAATATCAAGGTCTTTCTTGGGCACTTGCATTTGATGAAACATCGTTTCGATGTTAGCGATGATAGCAAACTTCTCCTGTCTAGATCAGAATTATCCCAAATGGCGAATTGGTCTTATCAGGTCAGGAGAGTAATTGATCGTTTAGGGGGTATGATGAAGTGGCGCTCACTGATACAGTTACTGGACATGCTCGTCCCGTTGTGACTTGGAGCTCAGTCTAGAACCCTAGTAGACAGTCGCATAGTGACTAGTAACATATGCATATGACGCAGTACCGTCGAACACAAAGGAGACCGGAATGGCCATTTCTGGCTTAATAGCCGTATTCAGACAGTCATACCCAATCCCAAGTGTGAACCTCCAGGGATTCAAACCCGGGATCTTGGGCCACTGAGTCGAACGCTCTACGGATGAGCGGCGAGATCGTTTTCCAGGCGGTTCACACTTAGGTTTAGGTATGACTAACTGATGACGGCTAGTAAGCCAGAAATGACCGTTCCGGTCACTCTCGTCCTTGTCGGCGTAACCACTGAATTTGGCCGAACACCACGCGCACCTTGTCAGACGTGGCTGGGCAGACAACGGGATGACGTGAAAGCCAGCAAAAGTAGCCCTCGACTTGAACTTCCTCAGCACACCCAAGCTCGAATTTGTCGCGCACGCTCTTGCAACAGGCCTTCTGATCTGAGGAAACGTTCAGTGAGCAGGAGGGGACGCCGTAAGGCGTATAGTTTATTATTCGGGAGGATTGGCGGGTAGGTTTTTCAAGGTAAGGCTAACATATAATGGCCGTCCCAGAAGCAAAGGGATAGGTTCGCAGTCTCCAACGCACTGCGATCGCAGGCAAACAGACCTCTGTCAGTGGTTGGTCACTCGAAGGTTGGATCCCATTGGTAGAACCTCTCCAGATCCTTTTAGAACTCAAAAATCTTCGAGCAGCAGATCTCTTTGTACTTCCTGGAAGATGAGGGTACAGGTTCTATCATCGTCCAACCCATGGTCGTCTGAATAACATATGGTTTGCCGGTCTTATCTAAGCGTTATCCCTGCACCCAATGTGATCCTGGCGCATCGCATTCCAGCCACAATCCGACTTCTATATTTTCGCGTAGTTCGAAGTTGATCGTATTCAAGTCAGATTACACTGAAGCTAAATCAATAAAATTCAGAATTTCCGTCGAAAATCTGAACTTAACGTTTTGGTAGTTGTGAATGCTACTCTACGTTGCATTCAGACAACTCAAAATTATCATTCGACCTATCAGGTCGTTCTCTAGCGATCGCCCAAACCTTGCATAAACCTAATAGTGGAACGTAAATGCGAATAATGTGTGGCATTTGCAAAATATCGGCGAAAAAATCGCTCTCTGCATCCGCACTGTGAAAATTTTTAATATGGGTCAAGGTTAACGCATACAAAATGATCTGTTGAATTCACGTTAGTAGTATGTTTACAGTCATTTCAGTAATCCGTTAGATCGGGCTTCGGCAGTTCGGGTTGCCTATTAGCAGGTGATTATCCAGATGTGTCTTCAACGCATTCACGATGGGGGAATTAACAAAATACGTCGACAAAGAATTCCATTGGCGAATGACCCACTGCGATAAAAAAGAGGAACGCTGATTTGTGTGGGCCAGTTTCTTTTTAGGCTGGTAATCGTGTTGTCTGTGAATAGTCTTTGGTGTCATTTCAAAAAGAGTTTCCCAGTCGACAACCAGCTCAAGTCCTCTTAGCGACTGGAACGTTGCTATGAGGGCACTTTTTTCCTGCCTGTAGTGGAGAAGATAGAGATTCAAAGCCATCAGTTGCTGCTCGTACGTAAAATTTTTGAGTTCATGAACAGCTGTACACCTTCAAGAACATCTATATCCTTCCGAAGCCACGGCCGTCAAGCCCCTATCGCATATTCCAGATGCGGCCGCACAAATGCCTCATTTACCTTGTCAAAGACTCCACATTCAAGTTAATAAGCGTTCTTTGCATCGCACTCTGACAATTATGGCGGACTGGCTTCATCGATCTGCTCGACCACACTCGAATAATTTCTTTAATATTCCCTAGATTTTCTCGATGCAATCCTAGTTTATATACCCGAAAAGATACCCGCGGTCGGGAGCTGGGTTAGAAGGCAGCTGTGCCATGCAACGACAGAATACCAGCAAAACACGTATCTAAGCTTTTAACGCCTGTGCTGTCAGTGTGGCTAAATCACACAGCATTGACGGGCGGAATGCTACGTAGGTTTTTCAGTCGTTTAATTCTTCCATCGGTGCGCGCGCGCAGGGTTACGTCAATACCAGCCGCCTCTGGCATACGCGGTCACTAAGACGTTCTCAGTAGTTCCCTGCCTGACTCATGTGCTTGAACAAACATGGCCCACAAGAGTACATTTCCCGGGTTGATCTTGCTAGTTTTATTGCTCCCTCCAGCATAGCCCGCATCCCCAATACTGGCGGCCTATTGATCTACTCTGAGGGGGATAGCAAACATGGGTTTCTAACCACAAGAACAGCAGCCGAAGTGCGAGAGCATAGTCCCCACAAGAAGGGGTTCTCTGAAATGATCTCTCGACTGCAGAAACCTTCAAGAGCCTGGCGTCAGACTACAATTTCAACTTACAACCGACTGCTTCTGCTGGCTGAAGCCTGACATTGTTCCAAAATTCTTTCGCACTGAGATTCGTTAGGAAAACCGAAATAGAACTGCAAACTAGCCCCTAGAAATATGTGATCGTCCTACAGAGGCTGGATCTCACCCCTCACAGGATACCGGATATCCTGGTCATATCTCCGACTTCCGTAGTCACCATTCCATGCCGAGGGCAGCCCTAAGCTCGGACGATCCTCGGGCTTCAGTTAGGGAAAACGACGCGTCGACCTCATTAACACTTAACGGGTCTTACGTCACAACCGTCACGGAGACTAGGACAGAAGAGTCGTGGTGAGTTCAGACAGAGCATGACCGAAGTCAGCCTAGGACGAGCCAACTACCAGTTTACCCAACGGGGTCCAGACGATGCGCTTCCCCAACATGTGCTGACGCACCACTACGTCTGGTCATCGCAAACGCAGCCACATAATCGGAAATTCAAGGGTGCCTTTGGAAACTTCTGCAGAAATCAGTTCCGTTTTTTTCCAGCACAGGCATTGGCGACGAGCGGTAGGTCCGGCTGTTTGGACAGACTGAGGGTTAATACCCGCGACTACGCGAAGAAAAACGAATTATGAATACCACTCAGAGACCACGATTTAATGTAAGAAGGCTTTGAAAATCAAATAAAAATATGTTTCAGTTAAGTGGTACCTGTTCATATGTTTTACGCGGGTGGTTCGAAGATACCCAACAACGGTATAAAGTACTTAAGCAAATAAGTCAATATGAAATTACATCGTATGTCTACCAGCTCTTAAGTTTCTACCTGGACACTGGCACAGTGCTTTCAATGATCTATGCAAAAACAGCAAACTGAGAAAATGAAGACATGCAAAAGTATGCGACTGTAAAAGTGTGATTTTGACACCAACGTCCTCAGTTGGAAGTGTGCTACCGTGTCAGTCCGCTCCCGTGGTGAGCTGCGCGGCCGCTTACCGTAACGTCCTCTGTCCGCCCAACGCTCCTTGTCAATCGATGACTTAAGCCGCGTGAAACCGGCACGGCGAGAGTTCGATGCAAGTCAACGCTGCCCCCCCCCCCCCGTTGATTGGCTGCAGACGGACAAAGCCCAAGCGCACGCACGCGTCTCGCGCCGATGCCAACATCGAGGGCCCTCGCTCGACCGATGAGACGAGGATCCTCGCTGTCTCTGTCCGCCGAGCGGTGTGTACGCTACCCTGTCCCCTGGAAAGCTTGTCCAATAACGCCCTCCTCCTGGACTTCTGATTTGGGAAATCATCGCGTTAACGAACACCACGTCTCGATACTACTGCACCCTTGTGTGTGAAACACGACACTCAACACTGGGTGCCTATTCGTGAACTGACCGTAACTAAACTCATGTGCACTTTGCCTGATCTTTACCGAACTGTGCATACGACTCGGAGTATCAGGTCGGGCCATAATAAATTAACTTTATATCGAAGATCCAGCCGTTCATGGTCTGTATTTATGCTGCCAAAAGGGTGCAGATTCCGCCCACGAGGTTCATCAAGCATCTAAAGAAGAACGGACAACTACAACAACAAAATGGCCGTCCGAGTTCGTGGCGAGGTCTTATGTGCCGACAAGCAGACGAGATTACGAAAATAAGTGGGAAAAATCAAATATGTTTTTGAACACAATATATTTTGTAAAAGTGGGGAGGGTAGGAGAAATCGTGAGATAGCCTAGCGGGCTTTCCTAAAATGGGAAAAAATAAAATAAAGTGAGCAGACAAAAGTACAAGCGCAATTAACTACCATGGCAAATGTTTCACTACTCTTCCCGGTCGGAAGGAGACGTCGCCGTAAAGCAAGTGGTGAATGTTTTATGCTTAAATAACTGGGCAAATAAAGTTTCAAGAAGAAAAATATTCAGAAGAAGATGGAAACTTGTATGCTGCACAATGGTCCAGGACTACAAGGTATGCTCCTTTGAGTAGCTCTGCGCATACAGAACGATAGGCAGATATAAAGTCGGCCGCTAGGCAAAACCGTTCTTAATATCGACTGGTGATCAAACCAGACTCTTTATTGCGCGTTCAATGTGGTCTGTGCCACTTTGTCATCCATCTCCTTCAACTATGCTAGTGGATAGATTCTGTGGAGGACCGTCCCCAAAACGCCATTCGACCGACCTCGACTACGTTGTCCGGTTGGCGTTAGGGGTTGACAACCTTTAGAATATGGTATTGTGGATGAACGCGATCGCTAAATCAGTTGATTTTCCCATCAACATTGCGCAAATTGAAGTATTCTTCAGTTCCATCTCTAAATGGCAGACAGCAACCTCCGGCGATTCATGGTTGAGAGCCTTAAGAAGGGCATAGTTTCAAATACTCCGAAGTCAAAGGGTTGCCAAGAGGACGGAGTAAGAACATCTCACCTGAATCGGTGTGGTTGCAGGGTTTTTCAAACTTTCGATGATGTCTATAAACTAGCCGAGATATTCTAGTCACTACTAAGATCCGAGCGTACCGAGCACCCGCATGCAACAGACCGTGTATTTCCCGCGGCGACAATCACATTTGAACATCTAGTCGACGGGCTCGAAAACGGCGTTCGTGAGTCCGGAAACAGTAGGTAATTCATGGTAGACCTTTTCAGCCGACACTGTGGGTGGAGGAGTATGGCACACGGTTAGTTCGAAATCTCATGAGATCAACGTTGAGAACGTCATCGGAGCGTGGGGAGGCGGTGATGGAACTGTGAATGTTGGCCGTTCGATATCTAGATTACACCGGCACACGTCAAAAATGGCCTCGTTGCTGACCATAAAGGCACAGTCCGAATGTTCCAATGCGGAGTTCGTGCAAAGTGTAGCGTTGTAGGGTTCAACGCTAACAATTTAATGATGGCGCGACGCTACTACCGATATTTAAGTAACATCTCTTTGTGTAATTTACTAATTTTGGACCACGGTGAACACCCCTGCTCGCCAATAGAAGCGAAGAGACGAGACCCAGGAAGCAGTGGTGAAGAACGACACACGATCGCTAAGACAAGATCTTTATGAGCCTGACGTTTCGGATTCCCGCTCGAACCCATCATCAGAGACAAAAAACAGATACGGGTGATCCATGCACAAGGGACTGCAGTATTTATAGGATGCAGTCGCCATGCTATCACATTCTTATGAATATTCACGGCTCTCGCACTTCATCAGGGATCGTTGCACTTGGTGTGAGAACTGTTTTATGGCCGACACTGGCGTCGTTAATCGCTTCAATTTCATCACGTGCGTTGGATGTTGGCGTGATGATTGCTCGACTATCTGACGCACCGACCCTGGTGTTGGGAAAAGTGTTCACCTGTGCGCTTCCCGCGTGGCTAAATACTCCGCCTAGGCGAAGTCTCAGCACCGAATATGGAAGGGGAAGATCATCGCACTTGTTAATAGACTGGGGGTCAGTAAACCATGATTCAAGTAGCTCCCGGCTCACGCGGTTGTCACCTCTTGCGAGAATTTCGGCATCGTCGAATTTGAATGTGTGGCCGGATCTCGTCGAATGAGCCGCAACTTCAGAGCTTGCGTCATTTCTCCGCATTGCGGCGTGTTCGGCCATTCGCGTTCAGAATTGCCTCCCAATTTCCCAGACGTAGTTGCTTTGTCCGCAACTGCACCAGATCCGATAAACGACTCCATACGTTTCTTGTCATGGCAGCTGGTCTTTCGGTTTCATTACCTGACGCTCGATGGTTGCCTCCGGTCTGCAGACCTTGGGTATGAACCACCCCTATCTGCTTTTTTCTCTGATGATGGGTTCGTGCAGGAATCCGAAACGTCAGGCGAATAAAGCACTTGTCCCAGCGATCGGATCTCCTTCACGACCCCTGCTCGCATTCAACAAGATGCTTTCAGACTACAAATCGTATAATTTTCCTGTAGCTTAGGTGTGCTTCAAATATCTACTATATTAATCAACAAACCGAGTTCATTCGCCTTCAAATACTGTTAACGCATGAAACACTGTGCTCAGCTGTACAGTTTTTGATTTTCCTTTGTATTTCGTTCATGTTACCCCCTTGCCACTTTTTCTATATACCTCATCTGCTACTTCAAAGGTACACACCCACTTTCCCTCAAACTGAACTCAACTGAACAATTGCAGTTGAAATCAGTGCTGGCGTGCATATTGCTGACTCGAGGTTAGATTTCTTTTCCTAGTCAATACTGAGGCGCCCCATCATGAAGAAGCCTTGAATACCGACGTACTGAACAGCCAGTTTTCGGATCTTCTCCAGGACAGATAAGGTTTATCCTATACGATTGCGAATGGGTTGCCTGCTTGAGAGACGACCGACAACTACCAGCTCCCATCTGACTCTCTTCAAATGTAACAGTTCGTAATACCTGCAATAACATCGAGAGAAAATTTCGACCCACCCAACACACATGACTCACAGCATCGGCCCTATTATTACCGTGACGATAGCCTAAGTCGGCAGCAGCTACTCAGGGATGGAGGACTTCGGACTAAAACCAACAGGAACGCAGTCCGCAATGTCGCTAAGGATGTTCTTGGGTCTTCGCTAGTCTGTCTTCGTGGGTGGGGGGGCAGAGACAGGATCCGTCACCCGCTAGATCTGCTGCCGCAACACCACCGAAACCGTCTGAGATCAGGCATGATCATGGCCCTACCAGATTTAGTACAATTACAGCGGAAGCTGTACTCAGATCGCTTACAAGCAACGCCACACAAAGAGGAGTTGCGAACAAGAGCTGCCTCCCATACTAAGACACACCGTCCTTTCTGGACGAGGTGAAATTCCATGGCACATCTTCAGCCACCTCAGTGAAACCAAGCTTCGTGAGTCTTATTTGGTCCATCTTTTGGAAGGCAAGCGACTTAAGCTTCTTGATTTCACTAGTAAATTTTAATTGCGGTCTTGGCTAGTGTCCTAATACCGATGACAATATGCATCATATAATAATAACGATGATAGTAATAATAAACAAAGTACGCTTCTAATGCACCAAACAGAAAACATCGTACGTGCGTTCCGATTCGATATAACTAATCATCGCCTCAACTAAAGGATAGAAATCACCCATGGGGTTACGGAACAACGTCGTAGGGGTTCAATCTAGAGCCCTAGCGATACCAACAAAGACAAGGTTGACCAGGATGGTCATTTCCGGCTTTTCAACTGCCGTCGCGGCCAGCCATACCTAACCCCTGGCTTTTTTAAATTGTGACTCGGACATGGGGATCTTAGGTCATCGAGCGTTTTTTACGTCCAACACTTCCATTGAGCCATGGGTTCGTTGCTCTGTCGGTTGCGATCGGGAATATCAACTAACGGCACTCCTTTTCAGCACGTACTACTGGTTGCTACGCGACTGCCCGTGAAAGCTGTAGATGGAGTTTAAGGGTGTAGCGAGACGAGCAAGTTCCGTAACCCAATCGGTGAACCGCCTTCCTATGATAGTTAATATTCTCGGCCCCACACAACCGGACAACGTGCCCATAGCTCAATGGTAGAGTCTCGCACTTAAAACGCTCGATGGGCAAAATCTGGGGTAGGCATCAAAAACAGAAACGTGAGGTCAGGTAGTGCTGGTGGACGACGGCTTATAAGCCAGAAACGATCATTCTAGTTTCCCTTGTCCGGTCAGTACCCCTCACGATGCAACTCAGTCCACGGACTTAGCCAGAAGCTGAGCGCCTGACCGAACAGTCGAGGGTGGAGAGTGACACCGCTGTGTGGAGAAAACCTGGCTAACAATTCAAAAAGCCTACCAGTCGAGGATAAACACTACCAAAGCTAAACACCTGTACAAACACCTGAGGCAACACAACGACGGAAGAGCTTGAGTGCAAGTCAGAGTAAGACGTCTCCTATCGGCGGATAAGTTGAGTGAGCAAACCATATCTCGTGGACAATTTCAAATCCCAATCATTCTATATACCAAAACAGTGAATGAGCTGCATTATTTTCGATCGGAAACGCTGATGCCCTAGAGAGTCTAGTAGAAGGAAGATAACATCTAGTAATTCTGTCTCCTGGTCAATTCGCCACGTTTTGCCCGAACGCAGTGTTAAACGCTATACGAATCATTCGGAGCCCGACGCGTATGATCTTGGAAGACCACACGCCCCGGTAATGAAGCCTTTCCTCAACAGAAAGTTCGAAGAAATGTGATCTCACCAGATTGGCTTCTTACGGGCCTTCTTCTGTCCAGGTTTCTTACGTTCACTGAAACGGTCGTCCTGAGTAAGAAGACCGGCAGCACGGAGTCGGTTGGCTCCTAGGTCTCCTGGCAGGAAGCAAGCCAATGCCCTTGAGATGGCCAATCGGAGGGCATTGGCCTTGGAACTGGAGCCGGTCTCGGTGTCCGCAATCTTCGCAGTAATATCAACAGTGCCCAGCATACCTGGAATGCAGCAGAGAAGATAGCGCAGGGTGGAGTCGCCACAGTTCACCAAAAGGTCTAAATGCGTGACTCAGAAGCTGGTAATCGAGCTCAGACAAACCGGCACAGACGACCCAGAACATCTGGTGGATAGGCTAAAACCCAGTAAGATCTCTCGCAATCGAGTCACACGGTAGCTTCCGAAGGATGGTAAATCGAGCACAGTGTTCAAACCCACCGTGAAGTGGTTCTTTCGCCAACTTCAAATAACGGAGCATTGACGCTGGAAATACGGCACTAATATTTCAGTTATTTCACCAAATTTTCGAAAAGACTTGTTCGCCACAAAATGTTTCTCGTGGTTAGATATGATGTTCGAGTTAGACGGGAAAAGTAACCTGACGTCTATCCACTAAGCTAGCCAATTACAAAATGTGGCTTTCTCACAAAACTTACCCTTTACTCGAACCTCAACTTGGGGTTTTAACGGTAATTTTATGGCTGTTTTTTAGGTTTTGGGAGATTTTTGTCTGCAATAAGATATACGCAGTAAGCAAACCTGAACGTAGGCCGAACTGTAAAAGAGGGCGACAGGGAGACTATTTAAACAGTGATAGTTTGACCGTCTCATCCGACGATGTCCACCGTTTGCTCCACTGCAAGGTGAGAGCAGGGACGGTGACTTGCGCGTAAAGTAGTTTATAGTGGAAGGAGACTTGCGCAGCCCCCACCGCACTCCCCCCTCCTCCCCACCTGGACCCGGTGTCAGGATAGGGTCAAGGTGGCAAGGCGCGGTCGAACCCGCACTTCGGCGCTCCACACCCCCCCCCCCTCTCCCCGGTCCACAACAAACACTTGACCAGAATTTTGACCAACAACAACAGAAAAGACGTGGATGCCTAGGCAGTCATGCACACGACCTGTATACCCAGTGGGTGCGCAAACCGGGTACGGGAGAACAGCCAGTATACACCGGGCTGCAAAGGCTACAAGATACCATACTAGCAGCACAGGAACTCGCTAAAAGACCAGACACGCGTTTTTTCGATATTCTGCCGTTACATGGCACAGCTGCAAGGGGTTCGGCTTTTCAGTAGGCTCCCCAGCATTCCCCGTCTGCTTTCTGGTGGATACCCCAGTTTAAAATTGCTGCTTTTTGATTTCCTCAGAAATTAACTGCGAACTTGGAGTGGTTCAGCATACACTAAGGTCTGTAGGCGCAGACCGAGCTCTGATGTAACCCTAAAAATACTACTGGCTGCCTGTCAGTAGTTAATCAATATTACGCGGTTATCCCGTTGTGCCTGATAAACCAGCCCAAATATTCATACACTAGGTTACAGTAAATTCCGGCTAGACTGACGGGCCGACAAGCGTAGGCATTTTCTCGAACCGCTGTCTTCCATTCGGATGGCAGACTCCCTAATTCGGATGACGAATGGAAGATATCCGCTAGTGATTTGGAGAGTTCATTTGCCAATTCTCTCACAAACTTGGCCAGTATAATGTCCGGCCCCGATGACTTTGTCGCTCTGAGATTTTGCAGCTCTCTTTCCATGACAGATGTCGGAAAGAGTATATACTTAAGCCGGGCACCAGCGTTTACAACAGCACTCAGTTCCCCTAGTGAATACTGCGGTAAAGAACTGATCCAAGTGTTCAGCTTTCTCGCCGCTTCCAACTACTCCCACACGACTAGCATCCTTAAGTACTGCGACTGAGCCCTTGTTTTTCAGGATGGTGGATGATGGGTTATCCGCAGGTTCTGTGAAAACTCCAGACGAGACAGGAGCAACGACAGTAGGTCTTCAAATAAAACTAACCAGTCAGCTGGAGAGGGAACATCAGTTGCTCGCGGTTTCCCAACTCGGGGAAGAATTCCAGAAGTCGTTTTTCGTTAACGCTGAACTTTCCTGTCCCCGGATGAAAGAGACGAACCTCCGCAAATGCGTGTTTCTTCTGGCCGAAGGCGTCAACAAACTTTTGGTTCAAGTCAGGATCCAGTTGGGGCTAAGTGTAAAAAAATGAAGGACGGTCAGGATTTTAGCAATAAGCTCGCTAAAATAAATCCGGTTTTAGGTGGGTAAATGAGGAGATTTGCTAACGATTCCTATGGGTAGGCACGCAAAACTTCCGTGGAAACAATCGCAGTGAGGACTTTTTGAGCCTAGCCTAGAAAGGCGGTCAATGGCCGAATTAGTTTAGATCAGGCCGGCACATCAGTGTCAAACAACAGTTCCTATGAGGAACGAATGCCAATTGGAGACTACTACGTCTCGTCTGCAAAGCATACAGAAATATTAAAAACATGTGGTTGATTGTCTATTTGGAGAATAATGGCTGCACACAGAGGACATGGTAAGTAAGCTATCCTCTTAATTCAGGTAGATGTTAAGACTGTCTGGACGTCAGTTACAGCGACAGAAAAAACGTTCCACTCCTACAAAACCTGCTACTCCAAAAGATTCAACCGCGATGCTGACGTCGAGTCAGGGCCTTTCAGCAGTTAGATGAGGTCGCTCTATTTTGCCAGCAACGGAGAGAAAACATAGTTCAGACGGACATTTGTTTTGAGGAAGAAGACAGGCTCATCGGAACGGGTTTATTTGGGTGCCGATGTTTCGAAGAGCTCAGTCGGCTCCTCATCGTCAAAGCGTAAAATGCACTTAATCGAGCAGGAAGTGAAGTAGTATGTCACTTTGGTCGGCCTCATGCTGACCAACTCTCCTCTCCTTCGGCTGCCTCGCCCTCTCAGAGGATGGTTGGCGGGCCTTTTATTTACGTGCTTTGTAATTCGCCGCTTCGTATGGGGGGGGAGGAGGATTGAACATCTGTCCGGTGGTCGGTCTGACGGCTCTCCTTCTTCCTCGCCGAGTAAACTCGCCGCCGGACTGTCTCTGTATGGCTTTCTTAAGACCACTGTGGTTGGTTGTTCCTCAGCTCTATGACCATGACGACTTAGGACTTTGTAGGCTGAAGGAAGTTCCAGATGCTCATTGATTGAGTTGGTATCGGAGTAGAACACCTCGGATATTAGCCGCTCTGCTTTTGTATTGTCCTGGCCTAAGATGGTAACCCCCCGGAGATCGAAAGTATGCCCACTTTCTCAAACCTGCATTGCTATTTGGGAGTTTGGGCCTAGCCCGAGTCGCGATTTGTGCTCTTGTAAACGGGTCTGCGATTCCCGCCCGGTTTCCTTAACATAACTGCAGTCGTTCTCATTGCAACTTATGTTGCAGACAACAGCTGAGGTTTTAGCGGGTGGCACTGTGTCTTTAGGTTGCATCAGACGGAGCCGAATTGTTGCCTTGGGTCGACTGGCAATGCCTGCTCTGGCGGGTTGTAACAGTCTAGAGACCACTTTGGACACCTCATTGGCATAGAGAATGGACCTCCAGACTTCGGGTTGCTGCTCATTTCGCTGTTGACTGTGCGCTCGGCGCCTGGTTCTCTCGATAAAATGTCTGGGATAACCACTAGCTGCAGAGGTTCTGAGGGTAAAGTTGTTCGGCCCTTTAGTCTTCTGGCGTGCTGCAGTGTTTCAATTCTTTGAAATAGAGTGCGGACACAGCTGTGTTTGTGAAACGGAGGATGATGGCTTTTTAAGTGCAGGATTTGCCTCGTGTCGGTGGCTTTTCTGAAGACCGTAATTTGCAGTTGTCCAGTTGTACACGGCCGCACAAGCACGTCAAGGAAGACCAGTTGGCTGTTTGTTTCTGCTTCCATCGTGAATTGGATATCCGGGTCGACCGAGTTCAGCAGCTCCTTCAGATGCTCAGTGTCAGACACCTGTTTTGGTCATTCAAAAAACTTCAGTTTGTAGTTATGACTACAGGTTTACAAAAGCACGTTCTATAACCCTTCATTGACCCAAGTGCACATGTCGAGGACTGCGATGCACTATGTAAGACATCTTTCATGAAGATGGCAAGATCCTTCTGACAGAACCGGCCACAGAACCGGGTACGGGAAAAGAGCCAGCACACACCGGGCTGCAAGACACCATACTAACAGCACAGGAGCTCTCTAAAAGGCCAGACACGTGTTTCGTCGATATTCTGCCGCTACATGGCACAGCTGCCATGGGTTCGGCTTTTCAGTGGGTTCCCCAGAATTTTCCGAAGTCCCGAAGTCTGTCCTCGTCTCTGTCTTGCGGAATCTAAATGCCAAAGACTGGACCTGCTGCACCATTGTCCACTCCGTTAGTAGGGTGTGCGTGTCAATTTTGTCCTTGATAATAGTCCGGAGATTCAGATTATTTGAAAAAAAGCGCTACATTTGACTTGGGGATATCCACTAAACAAATTGTAAATAGCGTAAAGATGAGCGCCCCCTCAGAGGACCCTTTAAAAGGCCACTTTTCATAGGAGTCCGTCACCGTCGATGTCCATCACTTGCCACAACTCTTCGTTGTCTTCCTTAAACGAACACTAAATGCCTTCGTCCACTCATCTGATGTGGTGGAGCAACTTATCAAACAGAGCCGGTTTTGAAGAGGGTCAAACTAATGGCTTTTACCTAAAATCGTGAACCGACTCTGTGAATCGGAAAGCTGTCGATTCCCAGCTGTCTAACGGCCCACTGCAATCAAGTGACAGCTGAAGTATGATGGCGACTAGCTCTTCGATAGGATCTCTCAGTAGTAGTGCTGGGATCTCGTCTGGTGTCTGCGATCTATCTGAACTGGCATTCCGTACTCCGGTCCTCAAGTTAAATTCGGTATGTTCAGGTGTGCAAATGGGTTGACTATGCCCGGCTTCCTTGGATGCCTATTGTCGCTCCTGGTTCCATGGTAAAAAACACACTTGGGCGGAGCTCCAGTTTTCCGAGGCCCAGTAGTCACAGTAAAAATCTGTTTGTCTTTCACTGTAGCCCAAATATTCTTGGTTTTTATGATTTTCTTGTCGGGTTTACACATAGCACAATATAGAGGTTGTGTAAGAAAGACGCTCGCATCCGTTGCAGAAAATTTGCCTGCCAGTCGTACATGATAAGCACCCGGTTACAGTTTATTTCTAGAAACACTTCTCATACCTCTTTGGGTAGTCGTCTTTTTTGCTGTATGTCTTCTCGGTCGGATCTTATTTCGTAGTCGCACCTCCAGGAGACAATCCCCAGCCGCCTGTCATAGGAGACCGGTGGTAATGGGGGGGGGTTAACACCAACCCCTAACCCTAATCCCTAACACTAACCCCCAACCCCTTACAGGTGCGGTTACGAAATAAGATCTTACCGTCCTCTCAACAGATTCCGCCAATGTACTGCTTTAGTTCCTCTCGTGCTCTTGTTGGACAGCTGGCATGCTGAATACATCCGTCCAGAGCCCTGTTGAAGATCATCTGATCGTCCAAGAGTTACACGCATTCTGAGACGTCTGTATAGACGCAACTGGTAAATCTGTGGAAGAGGGCGATAACTCTTGCTTGAATGGTCCACAAATGCCTTGCTGATGGCAACGACTCGTCAGGAAATCCAGAATTCACCCTTTAAGCAGTATGCGCATTCAGTAACGAACGTGCGAAAAGAGTAATTGGACATTTGGTGGTCCTGAAGCCTACTGGTGTCGTAGGTTTCCCATACACTGTCATACGTAACTGACTCGAGTTATTTTAATTACCAAACAGCATCACCTTGACGAAAAGTACGCCAAAGTGAAGTGCTTTGTTAACGTACACAAGGTAAGAACATACAACCTACCCCGAAACTGCCAACAGTGTTACTTTTTAAGTCTATTCGTCTTAGTTTGCCATTACGAACTAACTGTTTAAATTGAAATCATCGCGAATAAAACTATTGATTAATTTAAGACATCACAGTTAATGGTACGGAAGGTGTTTACAAGATTAAGAGTGACTGCAAAGATAAGTAGAAGGCTTACCTCAGGGAAGACTTCCTTCGCGGCGTCAGCCTGGACGGAGGTCCGGTAGGACATGATGAACTCCTCAGCGTGCCACGAGAGTGGGTGTTTCACAAGAGTCTCCATGACATTCAGCCAATTTGCGTACTGAAAAACAACATTGAGACTCGTGGATGTACAACAAAAGTAGTGCAGGACAAGAAAAGGCAAGTCCACATACAGTCGGCGTGCTACCTCATGAAGTGTTAGTCGAAATTCTGAGATATGTTTTTGATTCGAAAAAGATGACTTAGGCAGAGCCGTGATACTAATTATCGTGTAGCACGATCCTAAGAGATTTCAGTGAGATTTCAATGGGCTTCTTTCCGGTCCCATTTATTTTAGATGCTCTTCTAAATTCGAATATATTTTAGAGAAAACATACACAAAAATACTCTTTCTTGTGCTCATTTGGTAGAAAATTACGTGTTTAAATTTTTATACTTGAAGAGGGAGTATGTATTAGTTTTTAAAACTTTTTAAATTCCCGAATAATTCTTTGCACTCAGGGCTCCCAAACTATAAGCTGTATAACTTGAGTCAAAAGAATATCACACATGTTACTATGCTGTTAGGAAGACGTCATATGGATATTTATATGCACCAGTGGTATACTTTGTAAGTGGCATTAATAGATGTTCAGATGCGGTGCTGTATGAATGGACACTTCGCGGTCTAAAAAATTCATAGTTAAAAACTTTTTAAAGCCAAAATATATTCTCTTTAAGTATGAAATTTAAGAAGACATAATTTCCTACCAAATGTGCGCAAGAAAAAATATTTTTGTGCACGTCTTCTCTAAAATATATTTGAATATATAAAGACGTGTAAAATCAATGGGGACGTCCCGTGCTTACTATGTAATTTTTTACAGACTGTAGTTTCTGCAGACGGCCGAAAAAAAGCTAATTTAAAAGCCGGCGTCCTGGCTTGACTAAAATATCCTAGGATTATGCTGCACGATACTTGGTATTACAATTCAGCTTAGGTAATCTTTTTTGGATTAAAAACACATTTCAGAATTGCGGCCAACACTTCATGAGATGCCACATCTACCCTACTTAGGCTGGTAAAAAGATTTGCACAATTTTTGCATGCCTCAACAGCACGATTCGACAAGCAAACGGCATTAAATAGTTTTTCGCTGAAGGTGAAGCAGACGCAAATTGCATAACGGTGAAAATTCAAAAGCTACCATGTTGTCTTTTATAGGCTCCAATAGCTTCTGGCTCAACTTTTCTTGACTTAGCCACTCACTTGAGGCCAGAATCCTAAAAACAGAAAGGTGCGAAAAATATGTGCATTGTCTTAAGAAGGCTTTAAACTATAAAAAAACTTTTCGATATTTTGCAGGTGCAGAAAATGTGGAGCACTTTCAGTACAACATTTCGCTAAAGGGGGCGTGCAGATTCTACGTCAAGGTAGTTCTGAGTTAAGCGAAAGTCGATTGTTAGACAAGAGTACATGATTTTTACAATTAAAAGGGTACTCTACTGAAGTTTTTCGAATAGCCGAAAGTACTGATGTTCTATTTGTTACACTTGAGTTAGTCAGGTCAGTTTTGATGGCCAATAAGGACTTCACGCCGGTTGCTAGGCGAGAATTTGAAACCGAAAGGCGTGGTCAGTTGGGACGAAGATAACGAACTAAATGGAGGCTAACTTTGAGTCTCAGGGCGTGTAAATCATCCGTATTGTATGTATTGTCGTCGGTACAAACCTCAAATTCGGTCGGAAAGTGGATATTCATATTTGGGCCTAAATCCATCAGTTTTAGTGACACAACTGCGTAACATTCACATTCTGCCGATGGGCAGCAGTAGTCTATGATTGGCCATACTCGCAGCAGGGATACTAGCGGATTTGAACGCCACTGATCAACTTAAATTTTAAGCCGGCAACTTCACTAGTCAATCGGGCTAGAGCGATCTCGCATCGCACACTGCACGGAGGACCTGACCGCTACAAAAGAGAGTTAGCATAACCAATATTTGAACAATCGTCAGGTAGACGTAAATGCTAGTATTGCAGTCGAAAGTACCGCGTACTAGCAGATGCGGCAAAATAACACAACAGGTGAAACCCAACCTGTAGGGAACACCTTCCAGACTCAAAATCGCATTAAATGGAAGATGCAGGTCAATAACTCGTGCTGCAAAAGAACCAAGTGGTGTAAAAGCATTGTGGTAGACGAATGATCTGTAACTTGAGGATCCGCACACCCAAAAATGAGAAGTGGACCAGGTATGCGTTTGTTGGAAAGAATAAGGGCGGGAAGGCTAAAACGACATGCACCAATAACCATTATGAGTTGTGCCGAAACTTGGTGGTAAAATACTCGTAGGTATAGTTGCAAACATCATTTATGTTAAACAGCCTTAGCTATAGCCTAAATGTCACCGTTTTAGTAAATGGGGGTTGGTTTAAAAAGGGCCTCAATGTTTCCGTACGTATAGCCAAGCACTCTTCTCAACTCTTGGAGACAGTCAGTAATAACAGAAAGCAAGATCGGACGAATGTGGTAGATGCTAAAACAGAATGACCCCCAAAGCTGAAGAACAAAACTGCTTAGAGGTCCTACTGACCAACACGTAATCGTGATAAGGGATGAATTAGCTAAGTTTCTTTTTGGGGAAATAACTAGTTAGATATTCGGGAAATTTCGACTGGTACATTGGACAGTTATCCGCTTTTTGTCACGGTCACTACTCAACTAAATAAACTTTGATGCCAGTCCCCATAGAATTTCCGATTTTATTCCCCAACAAATCGCAATTTAATTTCATCACAAAAGTCAAGTTAGACCGATTAGCCAATAAATTGTGTCCTGGATGCAACATTTGTATTTTTAAAAAATTAAGAGAATGACAACAACCAGAGAAAACAATAACGTTAGTTGGACTTACAATTGCTTCGGATTTTTGAAGGCTGAAAAATCACGTTCGATATAGCCGCGATCCAATTTGAAGTTCAAATCTTCATATAGGCAGGTGGCTTTCTAACGATTAGGCAGGAAAAGTGCGACAAACATGCATAAGTTCGTAGAACGCTGGCTTTCCAGTGTAGTAGAGGTCATGAAATGGTCTCCCAGTCTTGTCAAATTGGATCTCTGAAAGTGCGAGTTTAACAGTAATCCACTTTACTTTTCTTTTCTGGATATATTTCTTCGGGGGGCTGGAAAAGAAGTAAATGGGAAAGGATCTTACTTTGAGCTTAGGGCGTGCTCTCAGGCTTCCCAGACCCGACGGAAAGAAATAGCGCACAGCCTCGTCAATCTGTGACTGATCGAAAGTGGCTGGATCCTGACCCATCATACGGGCAAGGTATCTTCGCCCACGTTCATATTTGGCTCGTTCTTCTTCGAGCATATTTTCTAAAAAATACGAAGACCGAAGCGCAAATAACCATATGCTTGCACATTCTGCAAATAAAACTCTATTGAAGACGTCATGGCATCACTTTTGGTGCTTTCGCCTCCAGGGGAACCAGGAACTACGCCAAGAAACTTTTGCGCAAGTTTAATACTCCCAAACGGTCGTTACATGCTTCCGGACGTTAAAGGTCTCCGGAACCCTTGTTGAAAAGATCCGGCGCGCCAAGCTTCTCAGCATATTGCCTCTCTATCGCTCCCAATCAAGACACCCCTGACACCAAAGGTCCACAGGGCTCTTTCTGTCCGCCTGAATTGCCATTCAGTAAAAGCAAACACGATTAACTAAATATTTTTCACGGTTATTTTTTTAAGTTAATAGAGCTTGCTTCTTTATGACGACTTCTTTAAACATATACCAGACACAAATACTATTTTCCTCTTCATAGACCACGGAATTATATTACTTGTCAATATTTCATACAAAATACACGAATTCAGTGTGACATTTTCCAGGTACAATAATATTTCTACAGAAAAACAGTCTAAGCAGAACGGATAAACGAAAGTAAGTTTAAATGTTAGCTCTACTAAAATCTCTGCTGCACACGGTCGTTTTTCACTGCCTATCTTATAAGCACGAACTGAACACTGTGAAGTGTCTGTCTGCCTGCTGTAAAATTCGCTCCATGGTGCAAATTTACTCATTATGAATCTACCCAAAGAGTATTGAATGAACCTATTTATTTATTTAAGCTACTGAGTCATTTCAAATCGACAAAAGTGCCGACGTAGGACCATTTGATATTTGCTTAATGTAGATGTCTATGATGAAATATCTACTGTGCGAAATGTCCTCGTTATTTTGCGTCATTTATTCCCGTCGTCAGCTAAATCTCATGTGCACATATGGGTAATACAGCAATTTGCGATTAAACTACTGCCATCTTCCTCTGTACAGCATATCTTGGTCAAACTCATCCTAAACTTTATGCAGGTCCGCGTGCACAACAACCATGATCTCAGAGGTTTACTTTTAATACCATGATAACTGACGCTAATTAATCAAGGTGGCCTTTCTCCGCGTGAAGGCCCTCTAGTTTGTATGATGACATATTGAAACCTACTGATGTATAAGAAACAGTGGAGCGTAAAATAAAATTGAACGGACCTATTTCAGACTGAAAAAATTAAAATCGGCAAAAACCAGCACCAAGATAATGACACCTACTCTCAGTCTGAATGAGTCCTCTACCACACCATCTGCGGCATCTGCACATCACGGCATAGTCAATTCCGTAGGGAATTCGACTACTTTTAATGCTGAGCTCTTTAAACACACCATCACGCCTGGTATAAACACGCCTCTATCGACTCCCCCAGCAACCCCTATTAAGCCTAAGCATGTGTCTAAGTCAAAGGCAAATCCAATTGCTGTCTCAGCCACTCGGACGCCCAATAAATCCAGCACCACTGTAAAATCTTTTCCTCCACAATCGGCTAGCAGTGCCTCAAATACCCCGACTCAAAACGTAGCGGGTTCACAACTGCCCCCCAGCCCTCATATCGAGGCATTTAGGCCGAATATGCCGAGTTTTCCGCCGTTTAATAAAACTCTTGCTCCAATGGAAACAATGCGTTCCCTACCCCCTAACTTGTTTCCTCCACGGCCGTTTTACCAATTTATTCCTCATGATAATGTCCATACTGAATCAGTTAATTCATCCGATCCTCAGTTTCTTTCCGGCGGGAATACGTTTAGGTATCTGGCCCGCGGATTTCCAGCTGAAAATAAGTTAGCTAACAATGGTTACCAGTTCACCTGCCCGTCATTCCCTCCCCCAAGTCCTACCCCTTTTTATCCACGTCAGAATTGTTTGATGTCACAAATTTTTTTGCAAAACCAGATGGTTGCATCCGGACCATTTGCTCCGTGGGCAGCCCAGAACTGGACGATGTAGCCCACCTCCCTCAGAAACTAACAGCCTTTCCCTTCAAACTTTTTGTTTTAAATGCCAGATCCTTGCTTAATAAGGTGCCTTTGCTTCAGACTCAGGTGTTCGTCCATTGTCCAGAGATTGTTTTAGTAACTGAGACGAGGGCATCAGCCTCAGTAGCTGACTCCGAACTCTCGCTTCTAGGCTATAATTGCATCCGAAATGATCGCCAAGAAAGCCGTGGTGGGGGCAGCTGCGTCTACGTTAAGCAAACACTTGCATTTTTGCCGTTGGACGTCCCGCACTTTTCCGCAGTAGAAGGCAGCTGCCGGCTCCAGGTTTCACTAAAAAAATAAGTTCTCCTTACTCGTTGGCTGCGTCTATCGTCCTCCCAACGCCAACGACAATTTTGATCGTTTACTCTCACAGGCATTTCATGCTGCGGCCGACTCAAGCTGTAAGTATCAATTGGTTGCGGGTGACTTTAATCTTCCCGAAGTCCGCTGGTCTCCGTCTTCAGACCCATGAAGATTCGAAGACTTTCTTGAGGCTGTAGATGTTGGGATGTGGAATCAGGTTATACATTTTCCCACCCGAGGCTCAAGCATACTTGACCTAATTTTCTGTAGAGACTGCATGCCATCGTCGGTGTCATCCCTAGGCCCACTCGGGGGCTCAGACCATGACATAGTTGTTTCAACGTTGGAATTCGAAGCTGACAGAACGTCGTCCCCAAAGTATAGCTTTTTCCGCAATTTCCGATCAACTCGCTCAACTGAATTATTAACACACCTTAATTCCTACGACTGGACTGATTTCTTCCTTAGTTCGGATGTAAATGTTTGCACTGCAAATCTGTACGAAATTTTGGATCCGCTTATTTCTCGTTTTGTCCCCCGTAAGAAAATTATTACTGTTGGGGATGAGGTTTTCCTATCCTTAACCTTTCATCGCAGATTGCGCAGGCTTTATCGTCGTTTCCATCTTCAGAGCGATTTTTCTGTCCTGCCCTTGTTTCGTGATATTTTTGATCGAGCTAAGAGATTGTCTGAAGAAAAACAGCTAGCCGAAGAGGTCCAGTTTAAGACATCATATCCACCCACGACGTAACAGTCACCGTGAGGTCTTCTTATTTCTGCCTCTGGCACGTACTGTTAAATATCGTCGGTTCTCTTCTGTAAATGCAATTGCTATTTGGAATAAACTACCAATGAGTGTGAAAACTCTGCAAAATTATCCTTTATTTAAGAGAACTGTTACTCGATTTTTGCATTCAGAAAAGCTTCCTCCAATTCTGGGTTCTCAATCCACTGATCGACTCTACCGTAGCGATGGCGTTTGTGGTCTCTGAGCACTATGGCCGGTCACATCAGCTGTTCCTCAACGCCTCTACTTTGACTATCCCCAACTTCATGAAAGGAATTGACGTCCGATAATCTCCGATACCGTGTAACCCCCTCCCCCCTCCTCTTGACAGTCGAAAATCTACCGCCAACATTTTTTCCCCTGAACCCTCCAAACCATAAAAACCACCATCAACTATTTTTTTTTCTTCAGGAGTTTTTTTTTCACTGCTGGTCGGATTTGTGTTTAATCGCTTCCCAAGACAATGCCTGTAAACTGGCATTTAATAATAAATTAAATTAAACTCCCGGAGCGCTATAGCTCTATCTAGAACACAATAAAAAAACTGGAAATGAACTGTTTCGAGTTGGTTGCGCTTTGGTTTCACTGGCTTAAGATCTTTATCCAGTCAGTATTTAAAAAATGAGACAGCTCCGTTGTCCGTGACTCGCGCCATCATACCGTCGTGCAGCTGACGCACCATCTAAGTAAATCGCTCCGGACAGTCGAATTTCTGCATGATCTTCCACAGTCCTTCACGATTCACCGTGCCGAAGGCTTTCGTCAGGTCCACGAAGGTAGAGTACAGGTGGGTCCGCATCTCCTGACACTTCTCCTGAAGTTGACGGGCGGCGAAGATCATATCCGTGGTCCCACGATTACGACGGAAGCCGCATTGGCTTTCCGGCAGAAGGCCCTGTTCCAGATGGTTATGTGCCGAGGCCCCAAACTATCTTGCCTTTCCCTACCTGTTCCTCATTCTTCAACTTACTGGTTGTTTAACTGAATGGAATGAACACAACTCGACGCGACGCGCTTGGCATGAGTGGGATTGTCAGGTCGTTTGACTTTTGATTATTAAGTCTTCCATAACTCTGGTCTTATCCTGATTTTTATAGTCTGGGATTGACGGTTCTGTCTTTAACGCTCGCTACAGTGGTGACCCTTTGACGTTCACGCTTGTACCTTTAATTAGTCGACTTCCAATTTGCATACCGCCCGTTTGCCTTCTTTCTTTCTACAATCATGTCCTCTACGAATTCCAACGATCCCACTTCTTCTCTCAGTGGACTTGTTTCTTCCCTCCCAGACTTTTGGCAACATACGCCAGAGCTTTATTTTTTCCATATCGAGGCGACATTTCACTCCGCCAAGATAACACGTGAAACGGACAAATATTATAAGTTGCTCGAGGCCCTTCCCCCGACTATTCTTTCCCAAGTGCAGACGTTTCTAAGAGATCCCCCGACTAATGCTCCCTACACCAAGTTAAAGGCTAAACTTCTTCGCCTGACATCAGTATCCGATCGGCAGCGTTATGACGCGCTGGTAAAAGAGGAAGCCTAAGGTGATCGCAAGCCGTCGGAACTCTTGCGTCGTATGCGTTCTCTTGTTGGGAACATGACAATCGACGACAAGTTCTTTAAAGAGATGTTCTTAGAACGTCTGCCGACGTTGGTACAAACAATTTTGGCCTCTGGCTCCGACGACCTAGACATATCAAAGTTAGCGGCGATGGCTGACCGTATGATGGAGGTTGAGCGTTTTTCATCCACGACGATTGCTCAGGTGTCCCAGCCTCTCACCGTGTCCACCTCTGACTTGGCTGAATTAAAGACACAGATTGCCCAGTTGTCAGCGACTGTTGCCGCTTTGCAGCTGCGCCGATCCCCCAGTCCCTCTCGACGTTCCTTCGGCCGTGACCGTCGTCGCTCTTGCCCTCGCCCCAGGACCGCCAACCCATGCTGATATCATGTCAACTATGGCGATAAGGCGCGGCGCTGTGTCCCACCCTACTCCTTCAAGTCCACGCAGGGAAACTCCTCGGCCGGAGAGTAAATGCGGCCGAGCTCTCTGGCAACTCTACGGGTCGCACATTTTACGTGAGTGATAACACGAGTGGCAGGCATTTTTTGGTCGACACTGGCGCTCAGATTAGTGTTATCCCTCCCACGCCAGCCGACCGACGTTGCCCAAACCATGGTCTTTACCTTCAGGCCGTAAACTCATCCCCCATTACAACCTTTGGATTTCGATCCCTCTCCCTGGATATTGGTCTCCGGCGATTATTCCCCTGGATATTTGTGGTTGCTGATGTTCCCACTGCTATCCTTGGTGCTGATTTTTTGGCCGCCTTTGACCTTCTGGTGGATTGCAGACAACTTCGCCTCCATGATCGCGCAACTACCCTCATTGTCAAAGGATTTCCTCCATCCTCAGTTTCTAACCAGCTCTCCGTCCTTGACCCAAACCCTGACTGTCCATTTCGTAGACTTTTAGCAAAATATCCGACCCT
This sequence comes from Spirometra erinaceieuropaei, assembly GCA_902702965.1. Classification (NCBI taxonomy): domain Eukaryota; kingdom Metazoa; phylum Platyhelminthes; class Cestoda; order Diphyllobothriidea; family Diphyllobothriidae; genus Spirometra; species Spirometra erinaceieuropaei. Next base: position 2,014,046 of record CACRXP010000038.1, on the reverse strand, counting down.
CACTAAGCCCCATTTTTCTGACACCTCATTTTCCCATGATATTGTTCATCACATAAAAACGACTGGTCCTCTCGTTTTTTCTCGTCCCCGCCGTCTTGCTCCCGCGCGTCTTGCGGCTGCTAAAGCAGAATTTGACCACATGCTGCAACTAGGGATTATTCGACAGTCTGACAGTCCCTGGGCATCTCCTTTGCACATGGTTCCTAAACCAAA
>CACRXP010000038.1:1995205-2013742 GCA_902702965.1 Spirometra erinaceieuropaei | reverse complement strand
ACCCCGGGAGTCGAGCAACCGACAAGCTGGTTTCCGACCGCTTCGTCTGGCCTGGTATGCACAAGGACCTGAAGGCATGGACACGGGCTTGCATTGCCTGTCAACGGAGCAAGATCCAGCGGCACAACAAGGCCCCCATTGGCACCTTCCCCGGCCCTGGTTCAAGGTTCAGCCACGTTCACCTGGACATTGTAGGCCCGCTGCCTCTGTCCAATGGTTGTTCCTATCTCCTCACCTGTGTGGATCGGTTCACTCGGTGGCCTGAAGCAATTCCCCTACCTGACATTGCTGCTCCAGCGGTGGTCAAGGCTTTTCTCAGTCGTTGGGTTGCTATCTTTGGTGCACCCTCCACAATCACGACTGACCGTGGTGCCCAATTTGAGTCTAATCTCTTCCAGTCTTTACTCTCCTTTTTAGGCTGTACCCGCATTCGGACGACAGCCTATCACCCGGCTGCTAACGGGATGGTCGAGCGGTTTCACCGCCAGCTGAAGGCCCCCCTACGCGCCGCGGCCGATCCGGAGAACTGGACGGATCACCTTCCCCTGGTCCTCTTGGGCATCCGCTCCGCTCTGAAGCCGGACCTTGACTGTTCCGCAGCTGAACTGGTGTTCGGCTCCACCGTCCGACTCCCCGGTGAGATGATCTCGCCAACCCCTCAAGGTGCAGTTGAGGATCCTAACAACCTCCTGCATCGTCTCCGGCAGTTTATGCGGACACTTTCTCCGTTTCCTCCCAGGTCCTCCGCCTCGCCGTCTTATCTCGAGAAGGACTTGGCAACGTGCTCTCACGTCTACCTTCGATGTGATCGAGTCCGCAAGCCTCTGCAACCGCCCTATGACGGCCCATTTCGGGTGCTCTCTCGCGGGCCGAAGACTTTCCGCATTCAGCGCGACAATCGTGAAGAGGTCGTGAGTGTGGACCGCCTAAAGGCTGCCGTCCCTGACACTCCTCCGGATGAATCCTGTGGTCCTGTACCTTCTGCTTTCCCTCATGCAGCCTCTATTCCACCCTCCCGTATTTTCCCGCTGCCCTCCTGTCCGCCATCTCCGACTGCCACCACCAACTCCAACACTTCCGCGACCGGATTTATTCACTCTTCTACGGACCCTGTATATATCACTCGCAGTGGTCGTCATGTACACTTTCCTGATCGGTTGGTCACGCATTTCTTTTAGACCTGTACACATCCTTCGGCGTCGTTTTCGCCGCCCTCCGGTCTCGGAGGGGGGTACTGTGCCGAGGCCCCAAACTATCTTGCCTTTCCCTACCTGTTCCTCGTTCTTCAACTTACTGGTTGTTTAACTGAATGGAATGAACACAACTCGACGCGACGCGCTTGGCATGAGTGGGATTGTCAGGTCGTTTGACTTTTGATTATTACGTCTTCCATAACTCTGGTCTTATCCTGATTTTTATAGTCTGGGATTGACGGTTCTGTCTTTAACGCTCGCTACAGTTATTGAGGCGGTTGAGGAGGATTCGTGCGAAGATCGTCCCGGCGATGTTCAGCAGGGAGATGCCGCGGTGATTGTCGCAGACTTGGCGATTCCCTTTGCGCTTGTACAGGTGCACGATGGTTGCGTCTTTGAAATCTTGCGGGACTTTACCTTGACGCCACATCTCTTGGAAGAGCGCAGTCAGGTGATCCATCAGTTGGGGACCTCCGTGCTTGTAGACCTCAGCAGGGATTGCGTCCGATCCGGGTGCTTTCCCGCTAGAGAGCTGCTGCACGGCCCTGATGTTCTCCTGGGGAGATGGCGGGAAGTCGAGATCCACGTTGGTCTCCACTTGCGGCAAACGCCTGATGGCGGCGTCGGAGATGACGGAGGGGCGGTTGATGACGCCTCGGAAATGCTCGGCCCATCGCTGTAGGATTTGCGTCTTCTCAGTCAGGAGAGTACTGCCGTCGGCGCTGAGGAGAGGAGCAGTGCCCTTTTTCGGCAAACCGTAGACAGCTTTGATCGCAGAGAAGAAGTTCTTCCATTCGTTTCGGTCCGCGTACCCTTGGATCTCCTCAGCTTTGTGAGCAGTCCAGGCGTCCTGCATCTCGCGCAGTCGTTGCTGAAGTTGGCGGCGACTGCGGTAGAAGGCAGCTTTGGTGGCATCAGTGGGGTGATCTACGTAGGATTTGTGTTGGCGGTTCTTCTCAGCAAGCAGATTTCTGATGGCGGCGTCGTTGTCGTCGAACCAGTCCTGGTGTTGGCGGTGAGCGCGACCGAGGACGGCGAGCGCCGTCGACTGGACCGTGTCTCGCAGTTGACACCAGCGGTTCTCCACGGAGGCGTTCTCGGCAGCGGCGGCGTCGGCGGCAGCGGCAGCGACTGGAAGGTTGTCTCCATTGCATAAGGGAGGTAGGAGAATGACAGCAAGCAGCTTTCGACCTATTAGCTTAACTTGCCTCCCTTGCAAAACGATGGAAGCTATAGTAAAAAGCGCTATACAGCAATTTTGTGAAGAAAATAACATCTTGCAGGATTTTCAACATGGCTTCAGGAGAGGACGTTCCTGCCTCTCAAATCTGCTAGCTTGTCTGGAAATCTGGACCAGGGCTCTAGAAGAGGGTTTTGAGGTCGATGTCGTGTACATCGATTTCCACAAAGCTTTTGACACTGTCCCACACCAACGTCTTCTTCACAAATTGAGCGACATCGGCATCCGGGGAGATCTTCTGAACTGGATTAGGGCGTTTCTGGTTGGTCGGAAACAACGTGTCTGTATCGGGGATGATATGTCAGAATGGGTGAATGTGACCAGTGGTGTGCCGCAAGGCTCACTTCTGGGACCATTGCTCTTCATCCTTTATGTTAACGACAGCCTTCAGGAACTCGACAGCGGCAAAATAATGTTTGCAGACGACGTTAAACTCTGGCAAGTCATTAAGGGTCCGAATGATCAGAGATCCCTTCAAGATAATCTGCACCGACTGCAAGCGTGGTCGAAGAAATGGCTTCTAGATTTCAATGTGGAGAAGTGTGCCGTCCTTCATCTGCGTCCAACCAACTCTCATTCAAATGAGTGTCTGAGGACGTATCACCTGAAAGATATAAGGCTCCCCGCAGAATCTTCACAGAAGGATCTCGGGGTTTGGATACAGAACAACCTGAAACCAACACTGCAGTGCCACAAGGCTGCAAAAAACGCCATGGGAGTGCTGCATGCAATAAAAAGGGCTTTCGTAAATTTTGACCAAGACCTTTTTGGGAGAGTTTACGGCACATTTGTTCGGCCCCACTTAGAATATGGCATACAAGCATGGCGGCCATGGCTGGTAAAGAACCAAGCATGCCTCGAATGGGTACAACGGCGTGCAACAAAGCTGGTAAACGGTCTAAAAAGCCATTCCTACACAGACAGACTGAATTGCCTTAATTAATTCCCTCTGTGTTACAGGCAGCAAAGAGGTGATCTTATTCTCGTCTACAAGATAATACATGGCCTTGAGTATGGACTTAAATTTGAGGACATGTTTCAGTGGCACCTTTCACCCAATCTTCGTGGTCACTCGATGAAGTTACGGACAACAATGTTCGGGCTGAATCTTCGTTCTGAATTTTTCACGCAGAGGGTAGTGGAGAAATGGAACGATCTCCCTCAGACAGTCGTGGAGGCTACATCCCTGCAACTCTTCAAAAAACGCTTGGATGATTATTTGTGTCCCCTGTTTTCCCTCGACGGTCTGAATCCGAACTAATACCCCTGGTCCCCACAAATATTTTCTCTGAGACAATGCTACTCAAATGAACAAAGTACTGTTTTAATAGTGAATATTTTTTGTTCGTGTACAGTTATTTCTAACGAGCTGACATGTAATCAATAGGGTTTTCAAAGGCTTTGCCTATTATTCTTACCAAATAAACTGAACTAAATAAACTGAGCCGTTGAGCTAGCTCATTCCTGAAATGAAGATGGTGAGCGGGCAACGACAACAAAGCAACATTCAGCTTACCTGTGGGTCGCTTACCTTGTGGTCTCCTGCGAGGCTGTAGGCGAATACGCATCTTCGAGATGACGAGGCGATGGTCGGTCCACCCGTCAGCGCCCGCGATCGCCTTTGTCACCAGCACGTCCCGCTGATCTCGCCTCCGGACGAGGACATAGTCCAGCAGGTGCAACTGGCGCGGTCGATGATGCCTCCAGGTGGCGTTCTCTCGCTCCGGCAGACAGAAGAAGGTGCTCGTCAGGATGAGGCGGTGTTCTGCGCAGGTGCGGAGAAGCAGCAGACCATTGTCGTTTGAGCCGCGGAGACCGTGGGGACCCAGCACTCCTCTCCAGGCAGTATGGTCTGTGCCGACGCGGGCGTTGAAGTCACCAAGGACAATCAACTTGTCCGCCTTCGACACAGTCGCCAAGAGGGCGTGCAGGTCCTCGTAGAATTCGTCTCTGACGGCTTCGTGGTTGGTCATCGTCGGAGCGTAGGCGCTGATGATGGTGGCGTATTTGCCTTCTCGTCGGAGAGGCAGGTGGAGGCTCATCAGACGATCGTTGATGCCCTGCGGCAAACAGGGCAGTCGTCTCATGATGTCGTTCCGAATGGCGAAGGCGACACCCGCGTCTCGTCGCTCTGCCTTGGGTCGACCGCTCCAGAAGAAGGTGTAGCCGGCACCCACCTAATCCAGTTGGCCTTGTTCGAAGAATCGGGTCTCGCTGAATGCGGCGATGTCCACCTTGTAGCGCGCCAGTTCCCGTGCCACTAGCACCGTCCTTCGTTCCGGTCGGTTGCTCCTCGGATTGTCGAAAAGGGAACGAACATTCCAGGCTGCCAGAGTGAGCGGACTCACCCTGCCAGTCTGGTGACAACGAGTGGGGCGACGGGAAGGAGGTGGAGAAGATGGCGAAGGAGAAGAGTAGGCAGAAGAATAGGCAGAGGAAGAGAAAGAAGAGGTAGGATGAGGAGGTGAGCGAGTATTGTTGTTGTTGTTGTTATAGGTATTGTTGTTGTTTCGCTTTTGACTGTTTCGACCATGTTTAGACGTCTACGGCCCTGGCTAGCCTGAAGACGGCGTGGTGCCCAGCTATGTTTAGGCCACCTTTTCTGGGCCCTTCCCCTCGTGGGGACTGGCAGTGCCATCCCTGAATAGGGCTGCCATGTGCCGTTGTGGCACGGCCGAACTCCGCTATGGGGCCAGGACTTCGGGTTGTAGTGGAGAGCGACTCGAATTCGCCGTAATCCGCGGTCTCCGACGCCGTAGGTGGGCGCGTTAAGGCAATATCGATGTGGAGATCCATCCCGTCACCGGCTGTCCAGCGGCGTGCAGAGACGAACCACGTCACGACGGTGCCGACGCAAGGTTTCATCCGACCTTCCATCCAGCGGAATCCGCAAACCCTGCGCACACGGCACAGCGCACAGGGCCCCCTCACCTGGTTTAGCCCGCCGGTCGAGACGGTTGTCCGGGGTGTGGCCGCTGAGCAGAGCCCAGCTACGTGGAGCCACATTGAGAGTTGAGTGCCAGCAAGTGAACGCTAGGCGTAGTCTCACCTGCCAGCAAGTGAGCGACCACCACAGCCACGTGAACCCACCGCTGACTTGGGTCCGAGACTATCCCGACACGTCAAGCGTCGTGGATAGAAGGGTTGCTGATTGACGCCCCCACTCGGTCCACGCAGTTCATCCCGTTTTGTGTGTGTTGTGTGGCGTGGCGGACTGGTGGGCTGGCGACGGGCTGAAACAGCACCTTCCACGTCACTCTCACGCAAGTGAGAGACACGCCGTTCAACCCCCGTTGTGTGAAATCCTGGTGTTGTGTGTATGGGGGGCCAGGTCGTGCTCGTGGCGCGCGCAGTCATGGTCAGTCGACCATGACAGCCACCGCGCCCATTCCCCACTCCAGTCTGCTGACCGGCTCGGACAACGGCTGGGGTGTGGGAGTGGGAAGGGAGAGTGAGGTCGACGACTCAGCGTACTTCCTCCTCACTATAAACCATCTGACGCGCTTGATGCTATCACGGTGCGCTAAAAGCCGTGGCTTGGAAGGTTGCCAACTGACGGGGTAACTTGGGCCTCCTCCTTGACTGGAGGCGGTCTGAGAGTCAGGGTGCAATGGCTCCTTTTTAATATGGCCTTTATGTCACTCCCATCACAGTGTGGGATCCGAACCAGGCGTTGGTGGCACGCCCAGGTGCGGCTTCGGTCGTGCCAGCCTCCAAATCTCTGTTGTTGGTTGATATCCTGGTCATTTGTTGTGTGGACCAGGGGGTGTGGTGGAACGCCAAGGTGAGGATCCGTCCGAGCCATCCACCTGCGGCCCCCCTCGTCTCCGGTCTTCTTGACTCTGTCTTGACACCGGGCTCGGGCGAGGGAGGAGGAGAGAGTGTAGGTAGATGCTATGCAAGTCTACCTGCACTATAAACCCCTGCGTAAGTCACCGTCCCTGCTCCCATTGCTGCTGCAACTGTGGGGCACACGGTGGACATCATTGAAACCGATGGTCGAACTGTCATTTAAAAAATGACGTTTCTTTTAAGTGATAAAAACCGTCTTCAAATGCAAATTAATGTTGAAAAACTATGACGAAAGCAAGCAATGCGGCATCAAGATTAGTGTTTTCGTTTAAATTGTTTGCTGCGTGTAACTATTCATTGTTGCTCACGAACGCCAATGCCTAGAGCAAATCAAATGTTTTTTCCGATGTCTCACCATGTGGGTGTTCGTTAGGGCACTGACTGATTAATTAGTGTTACTTAGCTAAGGTCAAATTCCAGGCCCGCTGCTCAATCTCAGATAACAAGTGAAACTTTGCTTTCCTTATATTTTCCTAGGTTAAAAAATGCCTATTATTTATTTAACTTCTTTTGAAAAGTCGCTTTGTATTGCTAACTACGATTTTTCTTAGTCTGGTTGGACGGTCTGGCAAAGTAGCCGCATTTCACAAGGCGAATTTTTAAGGACGTCGTGTAAGACAGTCTCCTTATAGTTTTGTAGCAAATAAACAGCAGCATTTGTTATTCTGTGCGCTTTATTGTACGTTAGGAACGCTTCGACCCTTGTGCTGCAACGAAAAGCTATCGTGTATGCTGTAATTCCCCGGAAAACACGTGATAAAAGACGAAAGCTCACTGACTTCCCGCCGTCTCTGAGTGCTGCAATCGTGGCCAAAGGCACAGCGGGTGCCAGCATGTGTTCGCTACCTTTCTCTGCATATGGTTAACTTAAAAATTCCATTAGTCCATTTATAATTACTTGACTTTATAAATATTCAAAATTACGCCTCTGATAGTCATAAGAGAACATCATCCGACGAAATACTAGATCAGTTGATATATGCGATACAAGCGACACTTCTAAAAAAAGTAATTAAACAAGCGTTTAAAGATATTGCAGAAAAAGGCCCCGAAACTGAGGGGAGAATAAAACGTGAACATAATGTTATACTGCGAAACATTCTCAATCACATATCTGTTATAGAGGGGGCACATTTGTTCCTGAAAAGTTGTGGCCTGGGTTTCGGTGTTGCACAAGCTGAACGACTGCGCTATCTCAGCCGTAATGCGCCGATGCTGTTTTTTCTTTTCCCTTTGATGGAAAACGACTCCATCTTGTCGAGGTGGGACATAACTAAAGATTTCTGCCGTAAATGGCACTGCTCAGTTTTGCCGGACCTCACGTCGATACAGCGAAGGCTGGACAAACTGAAATTGTCAAAAGCGATCACCGACATAATGACACCTATCGTCAGTCTGAATAAGTCTTCTTCAACATCAGCTGAGGTCCCACTACGTAACAGCATAGTTTATTCCGTAGGGAACTGGATGAGTCTTGGTGCTGAGATCTTTAAACGCAACAAAACGCCTCCTGAACAAACACCCCTACGACTTCCCCCGCAAAACCTAGAAAACCTTAGCTGACGCCTAATTCAAAGGCAAACCCGAGTAACGTTTTAGCCACCCGAACAACAGGTAAATCTAGTTCCTTCGAGAAATTTTTTCCCTCTACGATCTCCTGCCTATGCTTCAGACACCACGGCCCCAAATAAAGCGTGTTTCCAACTACCCCCGCATGTCATATCGAAGCGGTTAATCCGAATATGCCGACATTTCCGTCTTTGAATAGTATTCCTGCCCCAATAGAAGCAGTGTGTTCCTCATCCCCGTAATTTTTCCTCCTCGGCCGTTTGACCAATGCATTCCTCATTCTAATTTCCATAATGTGTCAGTTAACTCACACTTTCCTCAGTTTCACTCCGACGGAAATAGGTTATAGTATCCGGCCCGTGGATTTCCACTAGAAAACCAGCCAGTTAACAGTAGTAGTCAGATTACCTGTCCGTCATTTTCTCCCGTAAATTCGCCTCCTTTTTATTCACGTCAAGATATTTTGATGCCACTGACTGCTTTGCAGAGCAAGATAGGTGCATCCAGACCGCATTTTCCGTGGGCAGTCAATCACTGGACAAAATAGCCCACCTCCTTTAGAAACAAATTCTCTTTCCCCTCAAACTTTTCGTTTTAAATGCCATATCCTTGTTAAATAAGATGCCCTTTCATTAGACTCTGATATTTGTCCGCTTTCCATATATTGTCCTAGTAACTGAGACATGGGCAACAGCTTTTGTTGCTGACTTCGAACTCCCTCTCCTAGGCTACACTTGCATTCGAAATGATCGTCAGGACAGCAGTGGTGGGGACAGTTGCGTCTACGATACGCAAGCACTTGCATTTCTGCCACTGGACCTCCCACATTTTCCTGTGGTAAAAGGCAGCTGCTGGCTCTAATTTTCTCTAAAAAATAAGTTAACCTTCCTCGTTGGCTGTGTCTATTGCCACCACAACGCCAATGAGAATTTTGATCGTTCAGTCTCACTGACATTTCATGCTGCGACCGACTTAAGCTTTAAGTAAGGGTTGGTTGAGGATGATTTCCATCTTCCTGAAGTCAGCTGGTCTCCGCCCTCGGCCCCAGAAGGTTCGAAGACTTTCTTCAGGCTGTGGATGTTGGCATGTGGAGTCAGGTTGTCGGGATTTTCACCCGTGGATAAAGCACACGGCCTAATTTTCTGTAGATGCTGCATGCCTTTGTCAGTGTCGTACATAGTTCCGCTCAGGGGCTCAGACAGTGACATGGTTGTTTTAACGTTAGAAGTCGAGGCTGACAAAACGTTTTCCCAAAGTATAACTTTTTCCGCGATTATCGATCAGCTCACTTGAACGAACTAGTAACACACCTAAATTACTACGAGTAAACTGATTTCTTCCTAAGTTCGGAGGTAAATGTTTGCACTGCAAATTTGTACGAAATTTTGAATCTACTTATTCCTCTTTCCTCTCCCGTAAGAAAATAATTAATGTCGGAATGAGGCATCCTTACCCTTACCCTTTCGTCGCAGGTTGCGCAGACTTTCTCTTCGATTCCATCTTCTGAACAACATTTCCGTTTTGCCCTTGAGTTGTGATAATTTTAGGCGGGAAAAACGATTGTCTGAAGAAAAACAGCCATCCGAAGAGCTCCAGTTCACTGAAAACTGTTAGTTAAATGTCTCGAACCTTTTCTCCCGAAAAGTGAGAACTCACTGAAAGACGTAGCATCCCAACCTCAGAGACGTTCTCGGGAATCCAATAGCTGATACCAAGTGAACCACTGAAAGCTTCGATGGTTTCCTGTCCAAAGCGTTTATTGTAGACTCGACCACTCCGCTTCCGACCATCCAGGCATTGACCGGGGCAGTTCTGCGAACGTAACTGTGACGATTCGGCGTTTTCGTCATTCTCATAGCCCGCGACCTGATAGTGAGCGCTGCGCATCATGGATTCCTCAAAGCTTGGTCTTGTAACGCCTGTCAGCTCCCTTTCTTCGATCATCTTCTCCACTCTAGGGTTAATGGTGTTGTACTTTACGCAGTCTATTTCGATTCCACAAAGGCTTCAGCGAGCGAGAGATTCTAGGGTTCATCCACAGTCCATAAACCAGGAACTCTTCTACGACTGCTTGTTTATTGAAGAGGCTCCCAACTTTTGGCATGGTCCCAGCGTCTGAAATTTCTGATTTAAAGTTCTGAAACAAGCATCCACTCAGCCGAAAGATTCATTGAAATGCTGCACGGATGACGAAGTGATGGTTCCTTTCGACGTGATATCACTTTTCACCTCCATCCAAAGGCATCTCGCTGCTGAAACCATGCAAATCTTGTTAGAAGAACATTATAACGAAACAGACAAAAAAATCTAGATAAAACACCTTATTGATCTCCTAAAGCACCGCTTGTTAACTTTCTTCAACTTCAGTGGAGCTTTAAAAGAACAAAATGAAGGTACACCCACGTGGTCACCGTTATCCAGCTTGATTGCTCACGCAGTGTTACAGTGACTAGAGGCACTGGTTTTCGACTACTACCGGCCCCGAATATGGGCACGGTATTTCGATTACACATTTGTCATCATCAATCGGGACAAGATGAAGAAGTTCACGCTACACCGGAATTCCATTATTCCAGGCATTCAGTTCACGATGGAGGAAGAAAAAGGCTGATAGTTGCCGTTTGTTTACGTACTGGTTGAGAGAAAAGGTGATTGTGAACTAAAAACAACGGTTTACCTGACGACAACGAATACCTCTCATATTCTATGTTTTCCTAACCACCCCCTTCCGCGCAAACGCAGTTGCGTGAGAATACTGTACCGGCGTGTAGAAACGCACTGCATCGAGCCAGCCGACAAGAAGGAATAAGGAGGTTTAGGAAGTGCGTCGAAGTCAAGAGAGATTGGAATTTAGCCCGTCGGCACACATTATGTCATCGGAAGACGACATCTATTACGAACTAGCACACACTTCCAATTACACAACCACAGTAACAGAGTGCAACTGTTCCAATAATTAGAGCACCATGAGCTCGGGTGTATCCGTACTCCTTTCGAGGTTGCTAAGCCTGCGTAGATATCCGTGGCTGGACGAAAACCAGTTCCCGATGGTGCAGAGGTCCAAATCAGTAGGCTTACCAAAAGTCTACTATGTTCGTAATAAGGCCTGTGAGGCAAATGTTACGCATAACGATGATGTTGCCACTAGGGTTGGCAGCAGGTCAGGCGCTGGTGGTGGGTTCTTAGACGAAAGGCGTGATAGTCCTCCTGACACCGCACTGGGCTCGCAGATCATAAAGGAAGATCACCTGAGCCACGGCTATCTAGAGATATGCAACGATGCCAATGCACGACCTTCGATGCGCCAAATCAAGCGACTGAATCCCACAATCGAATAGTCTGCATAGTACGTCCACTTTCCAAAACAGCGACTCATTATTTGTAAGACAAAAAATTTCGGATTCCAATTTTATTTTGAATGCTCGTTACCATCGTGTACTTAGCGTTTTCAAAGGCATTGCCTATTACTCTTAAAAAAATATACTGACCTAGCCTGCAAGCAATGCGAAAATTCGTTTCGGGACTAAGATAACGTCAAACTTTTATCTTGCTTTTAGTTTTTTTCCATATGGCCCATGGCACTGTTATCCCACTTGGTATGTATGTTCGTCAAACCCAAAAGCACACCTTCATAGAAATCATTGGCCCTCATTCTTTTTGTTGGTACGGCTGTATAAGCTTCGGTAAACATACAAACGAGATATTGGGTAACTCTTGCCAATATTCGAACTAGTGAGAACCAAAACAGCCATATATAATGGCGACAGAACCGAGATAGCATAGACTATATTGGGCCTATTTTAGGACTTTTTAGGCCCTGTCATTCCACCTGTCTCACTTGTATGTTGTGGTCACTAACTTATGGTTTAAGCCAAGTCGGCATGATAAGGGAACTATCAGACCGCCAACGAATTAAAAATATATTTGTAATAAGGCGTATCGGTAACTGTTAACCCAGCAATAAACATTCGTTTTAAACATGTCAAAGCCACTTATATAATTATTAACACACTGTTGTCTCCTCGTTAAACAATGTCGGAATAATTGCAATAAAATTAAGAACGGTTAATTTTGCGAGTATCTTTTTCATCATGGGGATCATATCCACGAAATTTCAAATTCTTCCGTATTTTCCCCTTCGAGTACTATATCTGCACGTTAGTTTCAATGCGATGCTTCTGTACCGGTCCACTGGCTCCTTTACTTAATATGGGTCTCTCCAGCCTGTTCCTGGTGAGAAATAGTTTTTGAGTGATTTAACTTCGAAATCGTAGAGTTATTGTTGTGGAAAATTCATCGAATTTTTGATCACTTACGCAAGATGCCCAAAAAATTCCAGCTTACAAAGGCAGGCCGAACCCCGGATTAGTCGAAACTAATATGGGTTTTCTTCTGGAATCGTGCAGCAGTAATTAACGTGATCGAATAACTCAAGGCCTGTCGTAACTGTAAATCAAAATCTGGGCATCGATGATTTAGCAAAATTTTGGCAAATCTTTCCGTTCTAATGCACGTTTTCATCGTTTTGTTTCATTGAAATGATCCCGACTTTTTTTCCTTCTTTTATTTTTAACCTGCCCATATCATTGAAATTTTTGTTCAACTTTTACTGGATTGTAATTTAGGCGCACGAGTCGAGTCCCCACATTTGATCTTCGCAATATTGCGCATACGTTTCTTGCACTTATGCAGACGAAATGTTTTCTTGCCTGGATTAATTCACTTCAGTTAATCTGTCTCACCTGCACTTATTAGTTTATCGTTCTTATTGTTTAATGTTGTTGTCATACAAATATGTCATGTCCGTCATTGTTTGGACTCGAACTGTTACTATAGTAGCAGACTATCTTGTTCAACGCTACCCTATAGGGTAACTTTGTACGAAATAGTTTTTATATTGCTGACAATCCGACCATTCATCTGGGATGTTGCATTGACGACGCAATGTGCAAACGCGTCATTATATACGGTCAATTAATGGACCAGTTCGCATGTTGGCAGGAAGCGTCCCCATATCTTGCTTTCATATATCCTTAGACCACGACGACCGCTACGAAGAAAAGAGATGACCGGCAGCGGTTTTTATGGAGATGTGTTTTATTGGGTTTGTATAAACTGAAAAATTAAGTGAGATAGCAGTGTCATGGGCCATATGAGAGAAAAGCTGGAAGCAGGGATAAAAGTTGTGTATTATTTTAATCCTGGGACGAATAGTCAAAGTGCGTGCAGGTTGGACACACGGCGGCAACGAACATTCCAGACAAAATTGGGATTTGAGATTTTTTGAGCCTCACAAATCATGAGTTGCCGTTTGGGAAGGTGGGCGTGCAACGCACCATCCAGTTGTCGAAATCTTTTGGTGGGTTGGGCGTATCGGAGGTCGTGCATCGGTATCACTGCACCTCTCTAGGTGGGCGCTCGAGTCATCATGCACACCTTGGGTGACCGACGTCTCTGTTTCAGACTAGAAAGACATACTAGAGACTCGACTTGTCTCACCTAAAATTCAACCTACCATCATGCAGCTGTGCGTCTCCGCGGAATTAAGTGGTTTGACAGCTATGTCGTTGAGGACAAAAGTTCGTACTGCGTCATCCGTTTTAAACGCTGGTGTCACGTCTTTCGTCGTATCTCTCACTCATCACTCGCGATGTTTGCAGAATTATGGGACAATATCGCACTTCTAAAGTACTTCACCGACTCCCACTAAAACGGACCTGTCTCGAGTCTCTCACGAATTACTGCAAGGCACAAAAAGAACTATTGGTCCTCGTCCATGGTAGAATTTACCGTTATCAGCCCTTAACATAAATTAGAAAGTTGTCTTTAGTAATTGGGACGCTCTAACGCTGAAAAATCGGCAATACCTGATGTACTCGCGCTAAGCATGAAATAGTAATTGACATTTCCGTCCTAAAATCCAGCAGCAATACGCCGGCCAGTCGTCCCACCTGTTTAGAATTTCTCTTCAAAACTCTCACCGCTGAAGGCTGCCGCAACCAAGAGACGAAATGCGATCTGCCGACAAATCGTTGCAACTAGAATGCCGGCGGACTACATTATATGCCCGTTAGGTACAGCCCTGCTGTAATCCACCTTTCAGCTGGAAATTTTTTCAACCAAAATTCTTGCTCATTTTTGCTTTATTTCCACTCCTTTTTGAAACCGTCTAAACCACTTTCATTTTGAAACAAAACAGGCAATAGGGCAAACGCCAGGTCTACTGGACCTCTTCATACATCTTTTGAATCCAAAAAACACAAAGACGTCACTTTTTCAGTCTTTTCCCCAAAAATCTCTGTATTCTCAGATGATTAGCTTTTCACGCGTAAGAACTCGGTATCTGTTGCCGTCTTTGCGCCCCTGTGACATTCTTGACTTCGTTTGAATTTAACGGGGTCTCTTTTTGTCTTTTCGAACTTTCTGCTCGGTTATCTTCAACCACCGCCTATGGATCTCGCAGTTAGACTGCTAATATCCACATGCCCGAGTGGCCTCTACATATTTTGTCGTCAGTGAATCACGTCGAATAGCGTTCTACGCTGTAAGGACGGGTAGAGGATCTTACTTTATCATCTGCGAGCCCTGTGCAATGTCAGTAGGATTATCATGACTTTCGTCTAAGAACACACCACCAGTGCCGGAACTAGTCACCTCTTTCAATGTCCCCCTTTCTTATTAGCCGTCGCACATATCATTAGTCATGTGCCCGGCATCAAGTTTCGATGGCGATGATGCAGGTGGTTTTTAACGTGAACAATGCAACGTAGTTCGAAAATTCTGTATTTTTTTAGATAGTCCCAACTTCGTAAACTTATTGACCTAAATAGCAAGCCCAGTAAAAGCCAATTTGTTCTAGGGTGCAAGTGTTTCCCGCAAACTCGAAAATTTCAGGACTGAGTGATTTTTCAGTTGAACCCATGTTGGTGCGTGCTACCCACGGTGTGCCTAGGTCATACTAGTTACCCGCTTTTCATGAGGTATTTTTCGCCTTCCATGCGCGGGTTGAGCAACAAGAAGCTGCCGATTACGGAAATGTAATTTGCTTTTCATTGAAGATTATCCGCCTTCTCTTGAGAATAATTGGAAATGGATCTTGAAATGATCGCTTCAAGTTCCCGCGAATTTTCTTTTATTTCAATTTTTTGACAGAATGATTATATTAATCTTGCATCATCATAATTCCTCGAACGTGATTTCCATCTTTGTGTTTCCCTGTAAGTGCAAACAGCTCAGACGAGACACTTAAGCCTTTGTACACCTAGGAGCACTGTATAGGGCCCTAACAAAGGGCTAACGGAACGGGTGGCATACCAAACGCCAGGAAAAGCTGACTCCTCATGCTGCCAGGTTCTTCCTTACCGGTGTAGCATACCCAGTTATCAGAGTGGGTTGCAAGGAAACTGCGATGCCTGCGTTGAGGCCAAGTACGCCTTTTGAGCACTCATATTCACACCCACTGTTCATGTAACTCAAGTGTTTACTGTGCGGGAGGGCGGGGGGTGTAGAATAGGGACGTAAGATATGCTTGTGACGCGGTACCATGACTAAAAAGGCGGAAGGGCGGGTCAAGGCTTCATAGGAGATGAACGAAAAAGATAGAAATTGAAGATGAAGGCAACGTAAATATCGTAGCGGGAACATGCGCCATTACAGCATCGTGCTGCCGACCTGAGCAGAGAAAATTTCCCCTGGGTTGGAATTTTGCATTTGGGAAAGCCAACCTTTTCGACAAGCACTACCTTCACTCAGTCGATATTCATGCATTTTTCACTGTTTAGCTGGACCCTTATATTTTTTCTCCCCGCGAGGGTTTCGGACGCGAAGACATCATGAGCTTGCCCACTGCCCAGTCGGAAAACTATAAAGGAGCTCGCTTAGAAGCGGTTTTTGATGTGGGCGTCTTGCAATCGTCCGTGTGTGTGCTGGCTGACGTATTCCCAAACGGCGAACGAAGTTAGACCTACTCCTTATATCCATCATATCATGTCCTGGCTGAGTTCAGCCTGATAGGTGGTTGCCGGTTCATGACATCTGCCATCCACTCGCAGTTTGTTTGCTTTAGGAAGCCAACGGATAAGCATGCTCCCGTTTCCATATCAACCAAGAGCGCTATTTTAAGATACCAATGACATCAATGGCTCTAAGCTAAAACTCATTGGTCTGATGCGAGGGCTATCTACTGTCTTAGCTGTTGTTTTTCAGGACCCATAAAACGACTTTGTTTGAGACAAGAAACATTTTAGTGAAATTAATAATCAGCATCACAAATCATCTCCATTATTGGTAGCCAGCACTTAATACTTTGCATTGAGAGGTGGCAGTTTTCTAGTTGGTTTTCGCCTCGAACCCGGACTCTTTGTCAATGTGTAATTTAAATTCTGTTTTCTGGCTGTAAATATTTCAGGGTAAGGGGATATCATACCAACAGCACAAGTACTAGCCAAAAGCCCACACATGCGTGTTTTGCCGCTACATGACACAGCTGCGAGGGGTTCGGCTCATCAGTGGGTCCCCCAGTACTCCCTGTATGCTTTATGGTAGATACTTCAAGTTAGAAATTGTTGCTTTTTAATTTTCTCAGAAATTATCTTCGAACTTGGAGTAGATCAGTATATTCTAGGTCTATAGGCTCAGACCAAAATCTTTTTATGTATGAATATTTGGGCCGAGGTCCGTCATCCACAGCGGGTAACTGCATAATATTCATTAACTGCCGACAGGTGGCTAGTAGTATATTTTAGGGTAAGGGAATACCATAATAACGGCATAGGTACTAATATGATATCCCCTTACCTCAAAATATACCACTAGCTGCCTGTCGGCAGTTAATGGATATTATGCAGTTACCCGCTGTGGATGACGGACCTGGGCCCAAATATTCATACATACATAAAGATTTCGGTCTGAGCCTATAGAGCTAGAATATACTGATCTACTCCAAGTTCGCAGTTAATTTCTGTGGAAATTAAAAAGCAACAATTTATACATATTGATCCAACTGGGAAAAACTCGGCGCCTCGGTGGGATCGAACCCACACAGTAAGGGAAAGGCTTTAGTACAGCGGGGCCTCGTAGCTCAAGTGGTAGGAGCGTTGGCCGTATGAATTATTCAAAATCTGCCGAAAAATCTATGAAAAACAATTTATAAATATTTCGCTAGCCATGTAGGCGGCACTGTACTTAAGACAGAAGTACTGTTGGCCCAGTTTTTTTTTAAAGATGCTACGAGAAAGCCAAAAGTAGATGAACGAATAGGACCCAATTCCATTTGTAATGAAATATTGGCCAGCAGCATATTTCTTTGCCTATGATAAAAATTAACTTCACGTTAGTCTCTAACATTCTTCCGTTTACTAGTCGGGTAATCCTGTTCGAACATCTTCGAGCTTAAAATTGTCTCACAAAGTGTTCTCTTCGTAATGATTGTTCACAGGTGTTTGCCTGTTCGTAAGCTCTGCCACCCATTCGGAGCTTGTTTGCTTCAGAAAGCCGGTGGATCGGTGTACACTCACTCCTGAAAAAGCACCCGATCTACAGCAGCAGAGCATGCCAAGGTTCGATACACTGAGGGCCTTTGATTCGATTAAGTGCCTATGGCCTGTCCGTTTGATCCTAGCTGTGTGTGTGCGCGCAAATGTTTGTATTTCTGATTCTGGAGAGTGGTCAGGACTGAGTGGCTGAGTTAAGGCAGAATGCGCCCAAAACAGTTCCGTATAGATCAACCGCATTCTCTGTCCTTTTCCCACTGATATGTGTGCACCTGCGGAGCGAGTGATGCATTTATGCTGACTCATCGCACTTCTACGTATAAATTCTATGTGTTTTGTAGAATCAATGCACAAAACTATCGCTTCTCGTACTGGCTAAGTAGTAGCTTACGTCTTTAAATTTTGAACTCGAAGGAAGGGGAGTTTTCGGTTTTAAAAAGTGCGAAATTGTGAGATTTTTTGAGACCGTTAAACTCCAATTCAAATAGCGAGTTTGGATGTGAAATCGGATTGGTGGTCCCGCCTTTCTGCTCATTCTTCCGAATCAGAAAGAAGAGTTTTAACTATTCGTCTTTTGCACAACGACGCAAAGGCGAGAGGTTTGCGATCGAGAGTACCGTAACCGACATCCCCCAATTTTTCTGCTCGTTGGGCAGCGAGCCTAGAAGCGTAAGAGTGCAAGACGAATGAAGGGAGACCATAACTTTAACTAAGTACGCCGGACTGCTCTCGTTTTCCAACAATTCTATACTTTTTCTCCCCTCTTACCACACGCACATCGACAGTTCGACCGTCGATTTCGACGATGTCCACCGTGTGCCCCACAGACTGCATTGTGGGAGCAGGGACGGTGACTTACGCAGGGGTTTATAGTGCCAGTAGACTTGCGTAGCATCTACCTACACTCTCTCCTCCTCCCCCGCCTGAGCCCGATGTCAAGACCAAGTCAAGAAGACCGGAGACGGGGGAGGCCGCAGGTGGATGGCTCGGACGGATCCTCGCCTTGGCGCTCCACTCCGCACCCCCTGGTCCACACACAAATGACCAGGGTTTTGACCACAAAACAATGGGATGGCGGCAGTGGTCCAGTTGAGCGACGAATGCCGACAACAGGGTCCGCCAGCGCACCCCGCAAATGTTGGCATTTGTTATTGCGCACAGATAACGCCTGCCAGAGTCCGATGTGGCCCCT
>CACRXP010000038.1:1962363-1988424 GCA_902702965.1 Spirometra erinaceieuropaei | reverse complement strand
ACCACCACCACCAAGCATGCGGGCCACTTTCGCTGACACCATGCCGCTGTCAGGATAGTGGCCTTCTCCAGTCCAGCAAGTAACGGGGACCGTTTTTTGACTTGCAGTACTGGTAAGAGCACGCAACACAGAATAACCCCTCCCCCATCTGGTGGCTGTTTCCACCGCCTGTCAGTGAGGCAAGATACATTCTAAGTCGTTTTGTCATTCTGTGGGAACCGTCCTACGGTCGCAAAGTATTTAATATGGAGAGTCGGTCGGTCACTGATAGTGTCGGTTTTGCACGCTGCTTCAACTTCTTCCAAAAATGTTTGTCTGGAATGGCAGTCGGTACGACACCTTGTCGGTCGTTGTTGGCACAAAGGCGTGCGTCCGCTGTGCAACTCTCTGTATATGCCGTTTGCATTACGTTACCATCAACCGGACCACTAAGGCGCGGATCCCACGCCACTAAGGTGCACCATAGCTGGACCCAGACAGACAATTAGTCACCACCTCACCTCATGTGTGAAGTGTGATTCTGCGTCCAAGGCGTAAAATTGCCCCCGAAAGCGCGCGTAAATATCGTGCGTAAACAGCCTGTCAAACACCTGTCTAGCAACAAAAGGTCTAATCTGTGGCTTTACACAGCGAGCTGCTTCAGATTCTGTCCAAGTACTTGACAGTTTGTCCGGTTTGCAACACGAGCGATTCTTTTGCCAAACGGCGCGTCATCCCAGATCATCGTAGCAACGTTATATGAGGAACTGTCTCGTCCGCGATAAGTGATCGTTCCACCTCAGCTCCTACGCTTTCTTTTGTCTCTCTCTATGAGCAGCCAATCGCGCTTCCGACGCTCCCGGACGCTCCTTCAGCCGTTGTTCGGAAGGTCCCAACTAGCAGCACAAATCAGCCCTTCCTGGGTGCAATGACTCCATCCTATTGTGGCCTCTATTGTAATTCCGCTCTTGAGACATTGGAGGCCCCCTCCCCTTCCGATTGAATCCGTGTACGTGTGGAGTGTGGCGGGAGAGGAGGAAGGCGGGTTCTTGAAATGAACACTTTATTCTAGATCGGCGGAAAACAGCAGATCCTTAGTTTAACAGCCCTCACCTATTTGTTGGAGGTCTGGCCGTTCACGAATCTTCCGGACAATTGCGTGGCAATTGCGGCGGGCATTCCGGACTATTCTCCCCCCACGGCGTGTCGCATGTTGATTGACCACTTCTCACGCTGGAAGCCCCCCTCGCGGAATCTACTCGAATATTTGGGCTGCACGCGCGAGCAAGGGCGTCACGCGTATTCGATACAGCAACGCACCCTGATTGGCTGGCTGGTTTCGCGCGTGTATTTCCCTACCGGCCTGGCCCGCTGCGACACGCGTGCTCACGTGTCCTTTTCGCTTTAAACCGCGATTCCACTGTGGTTCCCGTTCCCGTAAAACGACCAGTTTAGGGGCTAGGTCATGGTGGTGCACGTAGTCGGATTGTAGGTTTTTGTCAGCCGCTGTGACCACGCCTATCTGCAGGTCTGACTTGTCATACCACCGGAACATGGTGGGTATAGGAAGGGGGCGTGGGGCAGATACAGCGCAAGTCTGCTGGTGAATTCACAAGTCTCTGTAGAACCCACTTCGTGCGGTTAGTAGCGGACCGTGTCACCTGCGGTGGGCATTGTTTACAGTCTGCGTAATAAGTCCAAGTGGTTGGGGCTGTGCCATCTTCGCATCTCAAAAAAAGTTATGAATGTTTTGTGTGAGAAGGATTTAGTAAGTCTTACGCATGCCAGCAACCAGGATGTTTTACTTAGGGCAGACTGCTCTTTTGACGTTAAGGAGTGCACAGCGTTCGTAGACTCTGTGGCATTTCTTCTACTGTAACAGACTCTTAGCCACTGGACTGTGTGTTAAGCTCCTTAAAGCGCATTTGCTGCACATTTGCATGCTTTGTAAATAACGGTAACTATGTTGGCATTTGTCTGCTTCGTCCTGAAAGCGGGCCTCGCACAACGAGCGATGACGTCAGACCCGGACTTGAGTCTGGAGATCGGGGCTTTACGTTACATCAGACGCGGCACCCAGCCCTAAGGTCGACTTGATCGGTATCGGAGTGAGAGGCAGTGAAGCTGATCCTTTGCGACCTTTACTCGTTATTATATTCCACCCCCAATTGGAGCTACCAGGGCTAGTTAAAAGTCGGGACTTGAAGGATCGCACTAGCTGATAGGATAACTCAGTTCTCCTGGCGATGGGTCAGTCTGCAATGACTCCTACACCGGCCGTTGAGTAAAAATGCCGGGCATTTTAAAGATGCTTGACGGCTATAAACACTGTCGATGGCCTTTTGACAGTCGATTTAAACCACATCTACCTACCGTCCTCCCAGTGCCAATAGGTGCTTCTATTTCCCTCTGCCAATTGGTCAAACGAAGGTTGTGCCGAAATGGGAGGTAGCAACACATGCCGCGCAAATAGGGCACATCTTCAACTTTGACACCGTTGAGATTGTGGGCCGAGGCGATAGTCGCGCATCAAGGCACCTGCAAGAAGCCTCCATGTCCACCGACTGCCGAGTCAACTACAAAAATCGGCTCCTACTCAGCACCCGCCTCTCGTCCTGATTTTGTTTTGTAGCCCTGGGGACCTCCTTTGCCTGTTGTCCATACCAAGCTCTGTACACCTCTGCTCAGTAATAGGCTAGGACAGTATGCCTCTGACCCAGTCCATTTGTCTTAGAGCGCGTCCATACTTTCCATTTCCGACAGACTGCAGGCATGCAGAGCGCGACATGGGAGTTCATTACGCTACTGAATGCAGTACCAGTCAAGCTGGTGATTGCAACTTTAGCATCGTATTTTCGCAGGCGACTGTGATATTCGTTAATGGGAGTTTTTAACAGACTTCGGATACAGCTCCTGGCGACCGTGCGATCGCAATCAGTTCTAGCTGGCACCTTACGGGAGCACCCCTTGACATAGTGTCAGACCTCATGCGGTTATGTCAAAGGGCCACTTGTTCTTATTATAGGTCTTTGTTTGCAGGAAAATATGGCAACGGTATAGAGAAGGATCCCACTTAACTGTCAGTAAACTGTGGATCGTGTCATACGTGATTTATGGTAAAGGGAGTTTTATGGGTAGGGCAATACGCTAGACAGTAAGCTGAGAAAACGAAAGACAACGCAGAAATTGCCTAGATTTCTGCGGAAAGTCTTGTCCTACGCTATTGTACGACAACGTAAATGAGAGTAATAATTTAGCAATAAACAAAAAGCGAATTTCACCAAATAACGGATTTTGAGTTAGGGTGCGAGGTCGTGGGAAGTAATCGTTGTTGGCAGCGTAATTCCCGCAACAGCCTGCAAATGTATGCCAAGATAAAACCCCATATGGCACGATCCACAGTCTAATGGCAGTTAAGTGGGGTCCTTCTCTATACCGTTGCCGAAAATACTTCCTAATGTCGTTCTCGGTGGAGGGCTTCGCGTCCGGAATTATCATGGATATATGCGAAAAGGCTGGTCCCAGAAGATCTCTGTGGTGGGTGTTTTTATCATCTGGCATCTCACGCTCATACCAGAACACACCATCGGAGGTAGACAAAAGTAGGAAATACATGGTGTAAATCGGTCTTCCTTACAACTTCCGGTAGATTCATCATTTTCTCTTATCGCTATTCAGGTGGACTGCATTCTTGTGATTGCCTTTAAGAAGGGGGGTAAGGCGAAACACGAAGACCACAGCGGTATAATCCTCGTTGACGTTGCAGAGTGACGGATCTAGACTACGCCGACGATATCGCCTTGCCGGCCTCAAGCTTTATGACCTACAGTCTGTGTTGTCACCGGTGAATAAAGCCGCTACTTCGGACGGTTTACCCAAAAACGCTGGGAAGACCAAATTGTTTTCGAGCCGCATCCGTGGCCATGAGACAGCACCCCTCGGGATTAATGGCTGTCAACTTGAGGAAGTAGACAATTTCAAATACCTCTGGACGAGGCTGCTGCCGAATGGACAGAGGTAGAACGACATTGTCTCCCAAGTCCATACTGCCCGTTGGGTTTTCCCAATCCGTAGAAAGTGTCTTTGGATCCGACGCGACATCTCCATCGCCACGAAGATCCGTAGTCAGTCCACCTCAACGATTGTGAATGCTGAGCTTTGCGCATAGAAGATGAACGAAGACTGGAGGTACCTTACCACCGCTGTCTGGGGATCATCCTTCGAGTGAAGTACACCGTCCTTGTCCTAAATGATACAGTCTACACTCGCTGCGACAATATCGTGAGGATATCTCAGGCCATCCGAGCGAGACGAATGCGGTGCTTTGGGTACATCTTTCGTCATCCGCCTCACGAGTTCAGTGCTACTACCCTCGATCTGGCACTGTTGGTTTACCTGGAGGCGTCGAAGAGGAGGTCAACTCAAGATCTGGCTCGACGCGGTTCGTCAAGACATGGAAGTAGTTCTTGGAGCTTCGGTATTCAGTCCCCGTCGTCAGAGAAGAGGGTGGGTCGACCCGCCGAGATCTGCTGCCGCAAATCGTCGTGCGTGAAGATGTACAACGCATGACATCGTCGATAAGGGCCAGACCAGGCATGATCACGGTCACACCAAATACAAGTTAGCAAGGACCATCGTTGATCGAGTTGACGTCAGACTGCTAGGCTTTGATTATCTTTCCCTCCACTTTGCCATCGGCTCACCCGAGTACTTGTACACCATCAAATCTGAAGTGATCATTATTTTCAAGGCCGCGCAGTGCGACGTGCGATCGTACATCTTTTCGCCTTACGGCTAGAGCATACTCATGCTTGCGTGATTGTAGTCGTTTGTCGGTCATGCCGGCAGTAGTTGGTCGGACAGTCTAGACAGTTAGCGCGGTAAACAACTCTTGATGCGTTCTCAGGCAGTAGCTGCCCCCTGGGCTGCATGACCAAGCGACGGATAGTGACCTCCGGCTGGTGTCTAAGGCCCACGTTGATTGGTCTGAACGTACGTTCAGCGGCCTCGGAGACAATACTCTAGTAGGGCACGCAAAACTTCAGGTCTTTGTTTCTGCTCACCGCTGCTCGGTTTTGTTTTTACAACAACGCGGGCAGGCATCTATAAGAGAGGGAGAGGCGTCCTAAGGATTTACGCCGTCGCAGCTCCCCAGCCTCTGCGCCGCAGTGTGTGCGTGTTGATGCGTGGAGTGTCCGAACGTAACTGCGTTTATGCTACCGGGGAGTGGTCGCTGTTGTAGTTTAATATTATCGACGTGTTTGCCGCTTTCCTAAAGACTCCAGTTTGGGGGGTTCTGTCTTCCCGCCTCGACATCTGGTAAGGGGATTTCTCCGTCCGCTGCTTCCTCCATTGTGAATCGCGTTTGGGGGAAAAGGGAGTTAAGCTTCCTTTTGAAGGTCTCTTCCGCGTCTAGTCGTAGGAGCACAAGGGTGTCGTCCTCTTAGCACATCCAGAATTTTGACCTGTACGACTGAAAGACTCGAGGGCGAAGTTTGGTTCTCCAGCTCCACTTAAGTGATACCACATGGTCAGCTTTCTAAGAAAATTTCAGTAGATGCGAGTACGCTGACTTTACAAGTGTCATGCATTTACATCTTCCCTGCAATTTTAATCCAGCTAGTGACCGTGCCACGGGGGGAGGTGTGCTTATACGCCAGCCCCGGTTACATCAGGTACTATCTCACATGCGCCTCCCTGCGCGTGTTTCAAGCCCTGCTTGCGTCCTTATTATCCTAATCCAGCGAGTGGTCGGGTAGACTTGCTAATGGAATTTCGGACAGTACGGAATACCGTCAGTTCCACTGCGAATTACCACGCGGTTCCCTCCGTGACCTTCCAGTTGTGGTTGCGCCCTCCTTATTCTCTCAGTCCAGCGAGTGGCTGTGTCGGGGAGGGAGTATGTACACGCCACCCTCACTCGCTTCCCTGCACGTGCCTCGAGCTCTGTTTGCGCTCTCTTTCCCTTCCTAATTCAGCGAGTTACTAAGTTAGGTATGTTAGCTAATATTGTTGTGGCAAGCTAACCATATGGTATCACTCAGGTGGGGCTGGAGAACCAAACCTCGCCGACTCGAATTTCTAGCTCTCGCAAGACCGCCTTAGCCAGTTAGCTGGAGAATGGGGCATACCGTCGGCGCTCCGTGGATTTGCTACTAAACGCGGCCGTTTGACGTGAAGAGCATGCTTAAGTAGCAGTTCATCAGCTCCATTGTACAGTAGATGTGCTAACTCATGAAATGTCAACCAAAATTTCGAAATGCGTTCTCGTTTCGAAAAGATAAATTAAGTAGTGTTGTAAAACTAATCATGATGCAGCATAAATTTATAATAATCCAGTTACCTCCGGGTGTCGGCTTTCGAAAGAACTTATTTTCGGCTGCATGCAAGATCTATACTCTGCAAAAATGACGACTTAAGTAGCATGCAATTTTCTCACTGATTTTCGATGTCCTTGAAAATTCAATTATATTTCATGGAAAACATGCATAAAAATATTCATTCTTTTAAGTATTCGGTAGAAAATCACGTCTTCTTCCAATTTCATACTCAAAAGAAGAGTATAATTCGGTTTTAAAAAAGCTTTTCATTGTGAGATTTTTTAATACCGTTAAATAGCCGTTCATGAAACGTCATGTATACGCATTTACGAATGTGGCTTGTAAAGTTAACAAATTGCTCAAATCCACTGCTTAATTTTATGAACCTCATATGGTATCCTCTTAACACCATAGAGAAATGCATGGTTTTCCGTACACGGAAAATATATAGCTTGTAGTTTTGAAACCCTGAATACAAGTGTAACAGCAGGTCGGGTTCAGAATTATTCGGGAATTGGAAAAGTCTTTTTAAAACCGAATTATACTCTTCTTTTGAGTATGAAATTGGAAGATGACGTGATTTTCTTCCGAACAAGTAAAAGAATGAATATTTTTGAGCATGTTTTCCATGAAATATAATTGAATTTTCAAGGGCATCGATAATCAATGAGAAAATTGTATGCTGCTTAAGTAGTCATTTTTTACAGAGTATAGATTTTGCCTGCAGCCGAAAATAAGTTCTTTCAAAAGCCGACACCCTGAGGTAACTGGATCATTATAGATTTATGCTGCATCATGATTAGTTTTACAACACTATTTAATTTATCTTTTCGAAACGAGAACGAATTTCGAAATTTTGGTTGACATTTCATGAGTTAGCACATCTACTGTATGCTTCCCCTTAGACGGTTTTCCATCCTTCTCTCCGGTAGGTCACCGGTGAGGTAAACAGGGAAACGATGCCAAACATGCCTTTATTTGTCGGCGTCTATTGTGTTGGGGACACGGCTCGGTGTTCTGAGCCTTCCGTCGGCCTTTTCAACTGCATAACATGCCACTTACCCGGTCTGTAGGTAGGTGTGCCTCTCAACGCCACGATTGGTCGTGAGGGAAAGTTTGGCTTTTGCATTTATGGTAGACAATAAAAGCCTGCTTTGGCAACATCTCATGGTTTCGTCAAACGTTTTCCGAAATCGCCTGCTGGTCCCTCATTATGTTCAGGGTGTTGTTTATCTTGCGCACGAGCGTTTTCATGGGGTCAGAGTCAGCGAATGTGGCTGCCTATCCTGAGCTTTTTCTGGCATGTCCAAGTCCATCGGCGTCCGTCCTTTGTCTTCTGAGATAATCCCGATTTCGTCGTTCTTCTTTACATCCTTAATGGCCTTTACCGCGGCTCAGGAGATGGTTCGACTTGCCCGGGGAGATGTGATGAGAGATGCGACTGGCTGGCAAATCGAGTTCTTGGATTATTTTTCCGCAGCGTTAAGATCCGCTGCATGTGTGTGTTCGAGCGTCAGAGGTTGGGAAAACCTGGGGTTGGGTATGGGTAGCTGGTTACGGTTAATAAGCCAGAAGCAGGCGTTCCAGTTCCCTTGTCATTGCCGGTACGATTGTTCTGCGTGTATACGAGGGAGACTACCGACAAAGACCAAGGAGCCTCAGATGGCCACTTCAGGCTTATTAGCCGTCGTCAGCCAACCCTTCCCAACCTCAGGGTTAGAGGCCCTTAAGGCTCGAACCCGCACTTCAGCGTTTAGCCATTGGACCACGGGCTCACTGTCCCAATCAATCTCCAAGTCAAGCAGTGATGTTGCGCGAGATATAAAGAATAATCACGCGTGCAATTGACATACAAAAGGCGCCAGCTTTATGCCACACTACAGTGCGCGACCGATCTCATGAAATGTTGGCCAAAATTCTGGAATGCGTTTCCGACTAGGAAGGATTACTTAAGTAGGGTTGTTATACTGGTTACCATGCAGCATAACCCTATAATATTTCGGACTCGCCAGGATGTCGGCTTTTGAATGCACGGCTTTTTAACCTGCAGAAGCCACACTCAGTAAGAAATGGCTACTTAAGTAGCGTGCATTTTTCACATTGATTTCCGATGGTCTTGTAAATTCAAATGTATTTTACAGAAAACATGCAGAAAAATATGCTTTAGTTTGCTCATTTGGTAGGAAATCACATTGTCTTCATATTTTATGCCCGAAGAATGTGTATATTTAGGTTTTAAAAAGTTTCTAATTGTGATATTTTTAAGACCGTGCAATGTACATGCACGCAAGACCGCACATGTCCGTTTACTAATGCTCCTCATGAGATGTACAACACAGTCCGGATCCATTGCAAAATTTCGCGAACTCTATGTGGTATCTTCTTAAAGGCATAGAGGAATATATGATTTTCCTTACGCGGAATGCATGCACCTTGTAGACTGAAGCTGCTAAACACTGATGCAATGGCAGATCAGGTTGAAAATTGTTCGGGAATTGGGAAAATTTAAAACCTAAATGCACACTTTCTTCTAGTATAACATATGAAGACAATGTGATTTCCTACCAGATGAGCAAAAGAAAGCATATTTTGTGCATGTTTTCTGTAACATATTTGAATTTATAAGACCATCGGAAATCAATGGGAAAAATGCATGCTATTTAAGTTGTCATTTTTTAACGAGTGTGGTTTCTGCAGGAGGTCAAAGAGAAATGCATTCAAAAGCCGACACCCTGGCGAGCCCGAAATGTTATATGGTTATGCCGCATGATAGTAAGCATAACAACCCCTTTTAAGTAATCCTTCCTAGCCGGAAACGCATTCCAGAATTTTGGCCAACATTTCATGAGATCGGTCACGCACTGTAATTGCTGCGCCCGGCCTTCGCCCCAATCATCTTTTTCTACCTCTGCCTCTGGGATTTAGTAAGAAAACAGTAAGATCTATCGTGTGCGGACTTTCTAAGACGCTCTCGATGTACCGTGGCTCCCTTTTAACCGTGACTTGGATGGTCCTTAGGGCTGGAGTCAGTATTCTAGTATGGCCCTATTCGTTTCCCTCCTCGGTGAGATCCGAATGTATGAAGTCCGGTTCATGTTGGTTGTGGCACCAGCACGTGCCTGGGGATGAGGGCGGTAGTCCCGTTAATCATTTCGCCTACGCTCATCTGCAGTCATCTTGGTCCTCTCTTGCCTTTGTATCGTATACTGTTTGGTCGGAGGCAGTGAAGACGATTCTGCGAACAACTAATGCCCAAATCCCCCAGGCCGGCAGTAATCGCCATCATTGATTATGATGGGCAAACTCACCCCCCCCCCTCAGATTGCCCCCTTCCTACTCCTCATTTTGACTGCATCGGAAAAGACCTGCTTAGTGCACTGCACGCCTCTCCACCGGAAGTGTTTTGTAGCCCTGGTGCATAATAAAGGTCCTACAAAGTAGTCGATCTCAGTAGCTTGCTTTTGTTTGTTCAACTGCAAACACACATGGCGTTGTATCGACGAGAGTTCATACTTTCTCCGCATTTGTTGGTACAGGCTCCTAGGGCCTTTGTTGTGCTACATTTGAGTAAAGACATGGGTTTGTGTGCACATACACACACACACACACACACACACACACTGGCGAGCATTCGGTACGCTGCAGGCGGAGGGAAGGAGGTCTGAACACAACCCCCCTCTGTGTGTGTGTGTGTGTGTGCGCCTGGCAAGCAGGCGTTGATATGGACAGTGCCTCTGGCGCAAACTGCCTATGCTCAGGCTTGTATTAAGATAATCGTCGTACTTTATGCAAAGAACAAATCCAAAGATGATTCGGCTACATCAGAATGCCAGCTTTCGAATGAACTTCTTTCCGGCCGCATGCTAGGACTACAATTAGTAAAAAATGACTACATAAGTAATATGAGTTTTTTCACCGATTTTCAATGGCCTTATAAATTCAAATATATTTCGTAGGCAACACGCATAAAGTTTTCATTTTTTGCACACCTTCCTCGACTTAGATCTGCCGTTGTCGGCCCATTAGAATCGGCATACCACCTGTCCAGTCCTTGACTACGCCGAATACAATATACGTGCCAACTCATGAAATGTTAATCGAAATTCTCAAATGCGTTTTCAATTTGAAAATATTACTTATGCATGGCTTTAATATTAATCACCTTGCAGCATAATCCCAAGATAAGTCGGCTACTTCAGAATGCCAACTTTCGAATGAACTTCTTTCCGGCCTCTTGCAAAGATTAAAATTTGTAAAAAAATGACAAATTAAGTAGCATGAGGTTTTTTCATCGATTTTCACTTACCTTATAAATTCAAGTATATTTCTTAGAAAACACACATAAGTATTCATTTTTGTACTCATTCGGTAGAAAATTACGCCGTATTCAAATTTTATGCTTAATGAAAGGGTATAATTCGGTTTTAAAAAGTTTTCCAATTCGCGAATAATTTTGAACCCGACGTGCCGTTACACTTGCATTCAGGGTTTCCAAACTAAAAGCTGTATATCTTACGTGTGCGGAATAGCATGAATTCCCATACATCACCAAGTGGAGACCATATGGAACTCATAAAAGCTAACGGTGGATTTGGGCCATATTGCAAACTTTACAAGCAGGCACGATGTCTTATGAACGGTCACTTCACGGTCTTAAAAGGCCTTATAATTAGAAACTGTTTTAAAAACGAATCACACCCGTTCTTTCAAAATGAGATTTGAAGAAGACATAATTATCTCCCAAATGAAGAAAAGAATGAATATTTTAATGCATGTTTTCTATGAAATATATTTGAATTTATAAGAAGTCAAAAATCAATGATAAAAATTCATGTTACTTAAGTAGTCATTTTTTCGAGTGTGGTTGTTGCAGACGGTCGGACAGAAGTTCATTCAGAAGCTGTCATTCTGAAGTAACCGAATAATCTTTGGATTATGCTGTATGGTTTCTAATATTACAACCCTCCGTAAGTAATCTTTTCGAGTCGAAAACGCATTTCAGAATTTCGGTTAAGATTTCATGAGTTAGCACATCTACTGTGTTGTCGAAAACAAAAACAAGCGAGGCCGCAATGACTGTTTCGGGCTCACCCAGCCTCATCAGTCAGTCAGCCAGTCAAGCGTGCGAGCGCATTTACTGTCGTACAAGCGCTGTGCGTCAGCCGCTAACGGAGACGCATGATTGGTAGTCGAGCCTCGTCAGTGCACGACTGTTCAACCGTCGTTGCCGAGAACGACTGCCGTGTTGGTTGGCGCCTGGACGTTGACTTGCGCGCGAATCAGGTTATAATGATAGTAGACTTGCACGGCATCTACCGCACCCCCCCCCTCCCGAACCCGGTATCGAGACAGTCAAAAAACCGAAGGCGAGGTCGGACGCAGGCGCGGCGTGAGCTTGCGCATAGGCGTGCCTCGACACCCCATGCGTTGCACCTGCCACGGATGTGCAGCCCAGTAAAGCATGTCATACCCTGATCTGAGCCCCGTGTTGCTCCAGCGCAACTCTCGCACGGCCCGTTTTAGATCACCCAAGTGATCAATCAGATTAGATATGTGAGCGCTACTCCTGCCTCATGGTGTCGTGGGGGGAACTGAGTTACGATGCATAGATGTGTAGGTTCGTTGCCTGCCGGTGGAATCGAGTCTCCCATTCAGCAAACTGACCCTGCCTTCGTTAGTTACGTGACAGTGTTTGAGGTTTCCCCTACATCATACCGGCGTCTACTGCTTGTCTACGATTGTTTTCAGAAGAACAGACTGTGCGCCAGAGAGCATGACTCAGCGTCACAGACCACTTGCGACGATTGTCCTTTGCATGCGCCAAAGTTGTGACTGTCCTGTTAAATACACGACCACGAGCTGCTCCAGCCTTACCGAGAAGCTCACTTGCGATAGCTCTGCGCAACTTTGTCTTAGCTCTTCCTACAGGGTGCTCGGTAAGGTCTCCTCTAGACGTTTTTCACCGATTCCTGTAGGTTGGTATAAGCTTTTTAGGAGATCGACGAGTTTTCGTGCGGTCTCGACGATGCACATCTCACAACTTGCCTCTGTCCTGTGCGACCTCGTTCGCCCAGCCGAGGAGTAAGGCCGATAAGAAATGGAGAGAGAGAGAGAGAGAGAGAGAGGGAGAGAGAGAGAGAGGGGGGGGAGAGGGAGAGGGGGCCAACCAGGCCCTGCAGATCTGAGGGTCGGGCTGTGGCGTAATTTGTTATCTAGCCAAATGGCCTGCCGCTTAGACGGCTGACTCACGCTCTGTCCACCTCTGTCCGGAGTATTCAGAGCCGCATGCAAGCTCTTGTAACAGTTGTTGTTATTGTTGCAGTAGTTGTTGTTGTTAGCTTCGTCCTCGTAGGTCTTATCGGCCCGCCGGAAAGGTTGCGTGCCCTTTTGACCACAGGGCCACCGCATCGCCGACCAACATTCAGCTGGCCGTCGGCCAACTAGGTGGCAAAGTTTGACCTGAAAATACAACTAACCTGTGTTATTGCGTTGCCTCTTAAAGCTACTCATTCACCTTAAAAACGAGATGAAGATTTTGCGTTCTTGGCGTGGTGACCCCTCCCTCCTCCCCTAAAGCATGGATAACAAAGATCACAGGCTTGATGAAGGATCCCATTCGCCTCCTTGCTATTCTGGCCCTTGAAATGCACATCGATCAGTTACATTTTTCGCCATATTCGTCAATATTGCCTAGCTGCTTGAGACCAACTCGAATCTTCCAGGCTGAGGTTTCACTTCATGTATCCTAAAACTACCAAGGTTGGATTAAGTTCGATTTAAGATACGTTTATTTCCCATGGAGACCCAAAACAGACTTGGCTTCCCTCCCCGAACTTCGGTTTTTACGCCTGTTAAGTCAAAAACCTTGCAAGGTACTATTGGATCGCAAACATTACCAAGTCGTCAGTTTCTGGCTTGACATGCAGTATGCGGCAACAAGACCGTATGTTTTTTCATTAAAGAGAATTCTTTCTCACGCAACTTTCGACTCCTTTCTCCTTCATATGCCCAGGCGTTGGTATTTCCAATGAATCTTTTATACTATGCAATCTTTACGGGGGAAAATAGCACCTGTTGAAAGGTCAAAACTTCCTTCTTGCATAATTAACGTTGCAGAAAAGAAAGAAGGTTTGTGCCAAAACGCATGCAGCATGTCAAAATCTTCCTAATGAACGGACTAACTCCTAACCCGTCCAGATCAGCCATAAAATCACATACTTATCAAATGCACTGCCTCCCTCAAAGTGGACAAAAAACAAGTGTAGAGAAAGTTATTTGATAATTCAGGAAGAAATGCAAATGTAGACTACAGCGGAATGCTTTAAAAAGGTTGCATTTTAAAAGGCTACGCTTCTTAGGATTTTCTACAATTTTAACCTACTCTCGTACTTCACAACGTGCCGTCCTTTCGCCAAGTACTTCGAAAGACCCGTGATTGATCTGCTGTTTAACAAACCCGAGGAAGCACTTTCTGAGCCTTCCGAGCAAGGTTAGGTGGGCTAACTCATGAAATGTCAACCGAAATTCCGAAATGCGTTTTCGTTTCGAAAAGATTAATTAAGCAGGGTTGTAAAACTCGTCAGCCTGCAACATAATTCTATAATATTTCAGGTACCCCAGGATGCCGGCCTTTGAAGGAACTTCCGGCTGCATGCAAAACTTATACACTATAAAAAATGACTTCTTATGTAGCATGCATTTTTCTCATTCGTTTTCGATGTCCCTAAAAGCCCAATTATATTTCATGGAAAACATGCATAAAAATATTCATTCTTTCGCTTACTCCGTAGATAATTACGTCTTCTCCCAATTTCATACTCGAGGGAAGTGTATAAATCGGTTTTCAAAAACTTCCGATTCCCGAATAATTTTGAACTCCGTTACATTTGCATTCAGGGTTTCCAAACTATAAGTCGTATATTTTCCGCTTACGGAAATCCATCCATTTCTCTATGGTATTAAGAGGAGACCAAGTGCGATTCATAAAATTTAATATTGGATCTGAGCCATATTGTTAACTTTACAAGCCACATTGGTAAATGCACAGGCAATACGTTTTATGAATTATGTTACAGGCTGACTAGTTTGCAACCTTAATTAATCTTTTCGAAACGAAAACGCATTTCGGAATTTCTGTTGACATTTCTGAGTTAGCCCACCTGCTGTACCTCTACACCCTGACGTAGATGTGGGCCGAATTCCACCTGTTCTTCCTGGCTAGGGTTTGCAGACGCTACTTAAAAAGCATTCGGCGTAAATACGCTTAGCTGACCTGCACCTGCGTGTTGGCCGCTTTGCTTGTTCTTGTTCATTCTAGCCGCCCACCACTTTGTGAATACCTGCCACCGATTGCCCCATTATTGATTTTGTTCGTCATGCCTGCTAATAAGACACGGACGTTCGTCGAGAAGACCATTTCTCACGACCGTTTATAGTTTAGAACGAAACAACGCTTTCCATTTTAAGTTCCGCAAATATTCCCATGTTACACTTGAAAAGTCAAGTTGGCAAACACGTGTTTTCGGTTATTCTTCGTCAGGCCAATGCAGTTACATGGAGGAATGAAAATGTACAAAATCAACAGTGTTTCTAGGTGTCTCAAGGGCTATTAAGTCATTAACACTCATCTCCACGCCGCCCGCATGACAAGGTCGACGGGTGTTGGTCCTCAAAGCCAGGGGAGGGGGGTAAGAGCGTCTTCGAGTAATGTTCTTGGATTGAGTACACGGAGTACCCATCACCGTGATTAGGGATTTGAGGCGGCATGTCGTCATCACTTGAGGTTGGCGTTGACCACGACAGAGAGAGGGCTTGTGCCAGGGTTTTCTGACAACAGAACACCGGATTCGCTAGCCGTATAGTCACTGTCTCGGCCGTTGCTAGTATCCGTTGGCGTAGGCCTTTAGAGAAGCTTGTTGGTGTTAAGTAGACAACCTATAATGCCTCTTTGGCATCGACTCGGTGATTCATATCGATTAAATGTGCGAGAATAAAACTCGAAATCGACCGGGTCTCACCCCTGTCTAGCCAGGCGGGCGGGCATATGTTCACGCACCCTCTTTACCATGCATCCCGTTGTGCGGCCGATGTATCCCGCTCCACAAGAGCAAGTGAATGAGTAGATGCACCTTGATGTGGCCTCCAACGGTAGTCTGTCTTTACCTCCCAAACTTAGGAGGGGAGAGCTCGTGAAGCATACGCGTAAATTCGCCGCGGGGAATGCCCTCGTGCTAGCTGTAGTTAAGCGCCGTCAGACTAGTTCGGTCGCTGTGTCCCCTGCAAAAGGCAATCTTATGAATACCTCTTTCTTTTCCGCATTCGCAACGGTGGGTTTTGCGTCGCGTTCCCCATTTCCATTTTGACCGCCAGCTCGACTTGCGGGCATTCCTAGCACATGGCAGTGCTCAGCGAGGGTAATTAGTTCGGGAGTATTAGCAGATCATCGCAGCCAGAATGGCAGACTTGCACGGCATCTGGCGCACTCTCTCCTCCTCCCGCACCTGAGCCCGGTATAAAGACTGATTCAAGAGGACCGGCGGTGGTGCGGAGGCAGGTGGATGGCACGGCCGAATCCACGCAACAATCGGTCAGGATTTTAACCAACAACAGCAACACCATGGCGGTTCAGAAGGAGGAGGAGGAGGATGATTGAACTGCCATGCTAACGACGTGTAGGTCCAGCTCATCTACCGGCAGGGAAACGCGTGTCAGAGAACTGCCCAGCGCATACCAGGCTGCGAGGGCCATGGTTTGCTGATACTGTCATAGCAGACGTTTACAGGCGCAGCCAGGGTAACGACCACAGTTCAACGGTTGGTAGCACCAAGGTCGATGGAACCAGTTACGGAGACGCATGACAGCGTCGATTGGCTATCTTCCCGACTGCTGTGATCTTTTTCTTGCTCTCTGCGCATTCCTGACGATACAACGTAGTACTTCAGGCGCCACGCGAAAGGGTGACGATAGGGTGTAGGACTCCCAAGTAGATGCCAACTCCAAAAATATGCCCTAGAATTAGGTGTGACTGTAAACTCCACACATTATTCACCGTTTCCATTGTTTGAAACTTCCTCCCCTTCCTGACCTAATGTGAACTTACCAGTGACACTTTATTCAAAGTCCGTTATTTTTTAAAAATTACTTTTTATTTTTTTTATTATCGCGCCCACTTTATCTGCCAAATGACACTTCGGCAGAAATTTATCTACCTCTACCACCATTCAGCCTATGACACGGTCCACAAGTTGGCTCAAGTTAGTTGGGGGTCGTACACCTTGTCGTTACCAACGAAATTTGTGTAACTGGAAAAACTGCGGATAACAAGTCAGCTCACGCAGTATCAAAAACAAGGTCGAAGGTCTAAACTTTGTTGTTTTGGTTCAACATCTTCACTCATGCCTGTCCCCTTCCTCCCTCTTCCCCAAATCATGTGCTTGCAGGTGCACAATTTTTCTGGCAACGCTACTACAACCGCACAACCCTCTGGAAATCGAGGTGAGTTGTTCTATCAAACCTAATGTCCTAGACTTTGATCTTTACTGGGCGTCAGCCGCTCAGTGGTCTTATTTTACGGGCGCATCCAGACTGCGTATCGCGAGTGCATTTCGCGTCCCCCTCTCTATTGTAAACCGAAACCACAGGGCGTTTTTTAAGTGCAGGCGCTGTGCTCATCTTCAAGCAACTAGTCCCAACCGGTCTGTTAGCATTTGCCGCGGGTGGGAAGGGGGGATACCAGCGCAAATGAGATGCTAACTTTCTCATTTCTGTAGACTTACAACGTACCTACTACTACTGCTGCTACTACTACTACTACCACTATTACTATTACTACCACTACTACTACTACTACTACTACTACTACTACTACTACAACTACTACCACTACTACTATTACTACCACTACTACTACTACTATTACTACAAATACCAGCTGAGGTTATACTTTGTTCTGAAACCACTCTCCCTGGGGATCAATTTCGCATGATCTTTCCCTGACTGGGGTCGAGGTAGCAGCCTGCGCTCTCTTAAACGAGACCTCCGAACGGTTGCCCCAGGTGACCTGAAGTATGTAGTCAAGTTTGCGAACAGCGTGGTTGCGGTCTAAGAGCTTGGACTTAGGTTTGTGAAATAAGACAATTTGGATTCAATGGTTCGCTGAACTGTCCACCGTACAACGCCGTCCAGTGCTTCCAGCCCAAGATGGGCTGACAACGACTAGTAGCAGTTTATTCGATGCTAGTGCATGGTTAATTAAAATGTAACAGGGAGTTCTAGAATGAGCTTCTATGAAGTCAAGGAGAACGTACCGTCACTACATGCTTGCATTACTACACTTTGACTCTCTTATCGCTCCGCGCAGCCGTTCTGAACAGCAGCGATTGAAAGGAGGGCAGTCTCCCGCTGACCCATAATAGCCCAGCACTCAAACTCGACGGTAAGCAAAACGTCACGAAATATCAGGTTTGTTTAAGCCTATGTCCTTGAGGCCTCTGCAGACGAGCATGCCTAGTGGCAGGTTTCTGGTCGCTTAAAACCTGATCCTCCAAGTCTGACCCCTCTTGATTGAGTAGCTTTCTAACGACCAGCAAGGGCGCCCACCATTTTTTGATGTCTTGGATTTATTGCATTGTAGATCTTACAGGGCCTGCTAACTCTATACAGTGACTTGGGCCGAGCCTGCAAGCTACCTTTCACTGTCTTCGCATTTCACACTTGAGTTTAACAAGACGGCAGAATGTCGGTCTATCTGCCTTTTTATTGGCTCACTGTAAAAGTTAGAGAATTTGTTTCCTTCAGTATATTTTCGGGTTTATTGGCGGTTCACCTGGAGATTCTTTACTTCCGTAATCTGTCTTACCTCGAAGCTCCGCATGTGGGGCCATTCAGTCTAGACCTATCCCTGTTTCGTTGCATTCTCGTCTCGAAGGTACTACATATTTACTTTCCGCAGGGAAGTATTTAATAAGGTATGCTAGCGACCGAAAGTAATAGCCCTTTTGTATACGGTAGATGTGTCAACTCATGAATTGTTAACCGGAGTTCGGACATTTGTTTTCGACTCGAAAAGAATTATTTATCTTGCAGCATTATCCAAAATATTTCAGTCATGTCAGCACGCCGGACTTTAAATGAGCTTATTTCTGGTCGCCTGCACAAACTACACTCTGCTAGAAGGGCGCTCACCGATCGTGTAACGGAACTACACTCTATAGGAAGCGACTGCTTAAGTAGTGTGAATTTTTCCTATTTATTCTCGACGTCCTCATAAATTCGAACATATTTTATAAAAAATCGTGCACAGACATGTTTGTTCTTTCTATTCACTTGGTAGCAATTTACGTTTTCTTCAAGTTCTGTGCTGGGAGGTGGAGCATCATTCGGTTTGAAAGTTTTCAACTTTGCGAGTAATTCCGAACCCGATTTGCCATCGCACTTGCATTCAGGGCTTCCAAACTACAAGCTTCATGCTTTTCGCGTAGAGGAAATCGCACATTCCCCTGTACCACTATTTATACTACTTAAGTAGTCATTTTTACAAAGTGCAGCTTATGCAGGTGGCCGAAAAGAAACTTGTTCAAAGACCGGCACCCCGACTTGACTGGGATGTCTCGAAATTAGTCAGAGGCCTGTATCGCGACGCCATCTAGTCATTTCCCAGTCAATTGCCTACGAGTTACGTACTAATATCGACTCTAGTAGGTGGGTTTCTGTTTAGTGTTAGGGCTAGGGTTTAGAATTACGGTTAGGGGTTTAGGGTTTAGTATTAGGATTAGTATTTGAGGGTTAAGGTTAGAGCTTTGAGTTAAGGTTAATGGTTAGGATTTAGAGTTACGGTTTAGGGTTAGGATCTAGAGTTAGGGTTTAGGGTTGGGGTTTAGAGTTAGAGTTTAGGGTTCTCCGGTTTACCAGACGGGGCTGCGTTTCAAGCCGCTGCCCGAAATTATGCTGCACGATAGATAGTATTTCAACCGTACTCGAGTAATTTTTTTTCGAATCAAAAACACATTTCAGAATTTCGGTTAACATTTCCTGAAATAGCACATCTACTGCACGTCTGGTTAACTGACAAAAGTGCAAAAATGTTCTCCTGGGCCCGCGCAAAACCGTCTGGAAAGGTCGGGGAAAAAGTTGTACTTTGGGGCATGGAGAAAAAAGGGGGCTTTTGACCACCGTGGTGCCTGAAGTCTTCGCTCAAGGTCATGCTACGTCAAGGGCATTCATCCCGCCCCGTCCCCCAACCAGCTGTCCCAGACGGGCCGATCTCACAGTCCGCGTGACTGCAGCATGCGCGCACACGTCCGCATTCAGGCGGTCACGGCCGTTCACGCCATCTCTCGACTAACGCCCACCACTTGAATAGGGGATTCTTAAACCTGCTCCCCTCCGCACAAGCCTCGGAGAGAGCAGCTGACACGACCGTTTCACATGGGCATGACTTCACACCGTCAACACACATCCTGGCCTTGCCAGTGGCCATTGCCACCCCGGGGACAACGACTCAGAGTTCTGTTCAGAGTGCTCATTCTGGTGCCTTCGGTCTTCTCCTTCTAATCGCGACTTGGTTTGGTGTCATCATGACTCTCTGAGTGTACGTACTGCTCAGACGCTGTAGGACCC
This sequence comes from Spirometra erinaceieuropaei, assembly GCA_902702965.1. Lineage (NCBI taxonomy): Eukaryota > Metazoa > Platyhelminthes > Cestoda > Diphyllobothriidea > Diphyllobothriidae > Spirometra > Spirometra erinaceieuropaei. The sequence goes on along the minus strand of CACRXP010000038.1, from coordinate 1,968,508 downwards.
TGAGCAAATGAGTAATTTGACACCCAGTTAACATGCAAACCCCCCTGGACACTCGACGGTCGCCTAGGTGATTTTCAGTGCCGTTCAAATAGCATCAGTATAGTGCTGTCCGCAGACAGCTCCTTTCCTAAAGTGCATGGATCGAATAAAAAGAATTCTGAAGGAGGCGAGGTGCAATCACCAGAACAAGAGGTTAATTGGTCTGACGTTTTGGATTCTCATCCGAACCCATCATCAAAAACAGCGGCAGACAAGGGTACAGAAGGCACAAAGACTGCAGTATTTGTAGCACGTATTTACCGTGGGACCACATACGTACCATAATTAACAGATCTCGAGATCACCGCTGGGGGTCATAACTGATACGATGATGGCTTGTTAGTCTGCGTCCGAGTCGATAATTGCCGCAATTTCATCATGCATGTTGGATGTTGGCATGATGATTACTCGGCCAGTTGGCCCGCTGCCACTGAGATTTTTACTCGCCTGCGCCCTCCCCACGTGACTGATTCCCCCGCCCAGGGACTGTCCCAGCACTGAATATGGCAAGGGGAGGTCATTGCGCTTATTGATGGATTGCCTGAGAACCATGACTGGAGCTACTCGCGGCTCACGCGGTTGTCACCTGAGAGGGTAGGGCGTCTTGAATGTTGAAAATATGACTGGGTTCCGTGGACTGAGCCTCCACCTGAGGGGTAGCATCTTTCTTCCCCATCGCTGCTGCGTGCTTGGCCATCCGCGTCAGGGAAACACCCTGGTCTTCACACCCCGCCGCCATTTTTCGCTTTACTCGCTTCGCAGACAGCGACCTCCCCAATCCTCGAACTGCCAGATGAGTTTGCGTTTGGACGTTTTTTAAAGCGTCTGAACACATCATGCATACGTGGTCGTGTCTTAACGAGAACTGGGCCTGTTGAGTTTTTAAGCCGAGCTATGGCCATAATATGTACAGGGAGCCGTCATTTTTCCAACGACAGTTTCCACAAACCGGTTTTGCCGTCGGTAAGTTCCTCAACCAGTGTCTGATCTTCTTTAAACATCGACACAGCATTGACGGTTTTTTGCTGTCCTTTTCCCAAAGTGGCGCAAACCTCCTCAGTGGAAAGCCGGTATGTGGTTGCCTGTGGCTTGCCACCAAGCAGTGTTTCACCCGTGCCAATCTCGAAAGCCAACTCAAGCCTACTTTTTTTTCTGACTGCTTATTGGCCAGAACGCTGCTGCTTAACAGATCCTCTCTGAGCTAGCCTCCGGTGACCCTTCCCAACTCACAAGCCGACTTCTGTTTCCCTCCTTACTCGTGTTCTCTATCTCTCTTTCCCTAGTTTCTTCCGGTTTACGTTCCGAGCGAGGAGGAACAGGCGGATCCGCAACTTTACGCCCAGAACGTCCGCGCAATCATGGCAAAGTAAGACCTCTATGTTCTCGCGCACGTGTGTGTGTGTGTGTTGTGTTATGGCATCAAAAGGTCTTAAAGCGTGTGCTGTGCCAGTATCAGCAAACCATGGTCCTCGCAGCCTGGTATGCGCTGGGCAGTTCCCTGCTGGTGGTTGTGCTTGCGTTCCCGCTGGGTATACAGGTGGTGGGCATGGCTACGCAGTCATCATCGTCCTTCTGACCCCTGATGGGGTGTTATTGTTGGTGTTGATGTTGTTGTTGTTGATGTTGTTGGTATGGTGTGGTGGTACGCCTAGGTTCGGGTCCGGCCGTGCCAGCCCCCTGCGCCCTCCCCGCCTCCGGTCTTCTTGACTCTGTCTTGACACCGAAACCAGGTGGGGAGTGGGGAAGAGAGAGTGCGGTAGCTGCTGTGCAAGTGCACTCTCACTACAAACTAGTTGACGTACAAGTCAGTGTGCCGGCTGTACCTTGCTGTGTAGCTCACGGTGGACATAGTCGGAATCGACGCTCGAACTATCGTTATGTTATGGTACTCTAACTAAGTCGAGTTTCTAAGCTCCACCCTCCACTCAAACGCAGCCCGTTGTGCGTGAGCTATAAACCAGGCCTTATGTGTAGCGGGCGTAGATGGGGTGTTCAGGTTTGTCAGTCATTGCACACTCGCCTACCTACCATCGTCTCGATAGGAACCCTTTAACTACCACCTCATTCACCAAGCAGCGGGGGGAGAGACTAAATGGCCTAAGTTTGGTATTTGTGCCCATAAAACGGACCGCGCGGTAGATGCGCTGGACCAGTGTGGGGGCTAGATCGAAATCCGGCAGGCGTAATTGGGAATGCGCACCCATAACAAATGGCAACACTTGCTGTACGGCGCAGGCCGATGTGCAGGTCCGCGCTGCATCGATTGGGACTCAAGTCGCTTCTGTTTATCTTGTGTAGAATTGTGGCCAGTGTACTTCGTGGACCAGGGGCTGTGATGGTACGCCTAGGTTTGCGTTTTCGCCGTGCCATCCACATGTGCCCTCTACCGGCTACGGTTTTTTGGCCCTGCCATGACACCAGGCTCAGGTAGGTAAGGGAAGAGAGAGTACGGTAGATGCACCGCTAGTCTGCTATTACTCGAAGGTAATTCACACGCGAGCCATCGTCCCTGCTCTTACCCTACTGCGGAACACATGGTAGGCATGATCGGTGAAGTTGTCGACGACACGCTGACCAAGACGAGGTCGCAAGTCCCCTCTGCCACCACCCAAAACGTGACCTGTTGCACGTAAAAGGCAAACCTGGTCTTGCGTGTGGCACGCGTAGACGGGCCGTTCAGATTTGTCAGCCATTGCTCACACGCCTACCTCCGGCCTTGCCGACTTCGTCTTGCCACCGGAGCACAATTAGTGTGTGATGAGGGAGTGGAGTAGATTCCCCGCAGCCACCGCCGCTGCTGCGTCGACGGGCCGTTTAGATTTGTCAGCCATTGCGCACGCGCTTACCTCCGGCTTTGCCGACTTCGTCTTGCCATCGGAGCACAATGAGTGTGTGAGGAGTAGACTCCCCGCAGCCACCGCCGCTGCTGCGTTCCCTCGTAGTGCATCGACAAGTGTCGTCCTTTGTGTATGTAATTTGTGTCTCCACAACTCTATGCTATTAGTGTGTCTGACCTCACATGAAACTTGTCTTCAGTCGGAAAAGCTGTCTGCGTAAAGCTTGATCGGTTAGGGGGTAATTAACGCGTCTTGGCCGTATACCCTGGGGGCTAGAATATCTGACCGATCGCTGCACCCACACCATTGCCGTTCAAGCCGCTCTCACTGTGATCATGCTAGTGGTGTTGTTGGTAGGGCACTATGTACTATGGCAGAGGGACGCTCACAGATCAGGCTACGGGTCACCTTCTTCCCGTTGTGCCTTGGGACTCGAGCAAGTGCCCTCACAGGCAGTCGCATAATTGCCTGAAATATGCCCATAAGGAGTACTAAGGCTGGGAGACTAGAGTGGCCGTTTCTGACTTATTGGCCATCTTCGGGCACCCAAATCCCCCACCCCCAGGTTTGGAAGACCTGGGTCCGAGCCCTGGATCCTTGTTCATTGAACCAACGCTCTACCATTAAACCTTTGACCCATTACCCTTTCGGACTAGTCCTTAATGACCAAGGAGTTGGGTATGGTTAGTTGACGATGGTCAATAAGCCAGAAATAGCCGTCTGGATTTATCCTGTCTTTTTCGTTACGTTTTCATCCGCATAGACCGTGACCTAAGTACAGTGGGTGCTTGGGCTAATTTAGACTCTCTCCTGGCGAGCCATTTATGTCGGTCACGTCCTTGTGTTGCCATGAGAAAGCTTCCCGCCGCCTTTGCCTTCACCAACTGCCAACAGTTTGCCGGCGCGGAGGTACGTGGAACCTCACTTAATACTGACCAAACTGAAGTACCGGAAACGTTACCGAGCCGGGGCATAGCTTGTAGGGGTTGGGTGTGTATGTGTCCATTCACTCTCCCCCTTCCGCCTTGATAATCACCCGTAATCCCTTCGCCATCTGGATCACTACTGCTGCAGTCTTGCTCTGTGCAACTTCATCTCTTTGTTTGATGGCTACAAGAATGCCCACACCTGTTTAGCTCGAGACGAACTCTGCTGTTGTGTCAGACAGAAGCTGAAGGCGAACAGGTGTTAACACGCCCGCCGCTGCGCGCGATTTTCTCACCTCCAGTCAGCTGGGCACGTGATGGGACATGGAGTGCGAGTAAAGCCAGCATGATGAATCTGATGCACCCTTGCGAGCACCACGGACGAACGTGAGCCAGAAATCACACATGTGATAACTGCTTGGGGGTAGATGGTGCATGTGCACCCTCATATCGCGCAGCAGTCAGCCCCGGTCGTCCAAAACTGTGGAATCCTCCCATCAATTTGCCAAACCTGATCCTTACGTGTGACGCGCGCCACGCCACGCCATCATTGTTCAGAGACGCGCCCGCAGTCCCTGGCAGTGTGTCTAGGGTTCGTAGACATACGCATCCCACTGGCTTTTTTCCGTGCCTCTTAAACAGGACCAGATCATGTAGATGTGGTGGCTAGAATACGTTCATTGTCTTAACCGCTGTAAATTGATGTCCCTGACGTGGCCATAAACGAGCAACAGGTCGTTTTAACTCTGCTTTCCATTCCCTGTGCCGTGTATTCGGTCTCCTGTCCTAGAATGTGTCTGCTGTGCGTAAGACGGGCCTGTAGACTACTCAAGGCATACAGTCCACGAGCCGGACTCTGACCCATTAGTGCTAATGCAACCCCCTTGCATGATCCGGCTCTTGTGTGGCATGCGTAAACAGAGGCCTTCTCTTGCGTCAGTCACCGTGCCGACACTGCTTGTCTTTAGTCGTTTTATGTCTCTCCACTGCAGCGTGACGCATGCAGGAGCAGGAAACTCGATCCAATTCCTTTCAAACAATTATCGGCAACTGAAAGGTGCTCCTATGGGTTCGCCTATATCTGGCTTTCTAGCAGAAGCCATAATGCAGAAACCGGAGTCTATAGCCCTTCAAAAAATTAATCCAAAACTATGGCTACGCTATGTTGATGACACATTTGTCATTGTCAAGAGAAACTAATTAGACCAACTTCACACGAATCTTAACTCCACACTTCCAGGAATTCAGTTCACATTTGAAACAGAGGTTGACGGACAGCTCCCATTTCTAGATGTCCTCGTATGCCGAAAAACTGATGGATCCCTTCAGACTTCAGTTTATCGCAAAGAAGCATACTCCGAGGTCATCCTACGCTTTGAGAGTAACCACCCCATCTCTCACAAGAGGAGTATTCTCTACAGCCTACTAACCCGAGCTAAAACACACTGCTCTGATGAAGAAAGTTATCAAGCAGAAGTGAAATACTTTTTCAAATTATTTTCCCACAACGGCTACTCGCGCCACTTTGTGCATCATTGCATGAAACATGTGTTTAAACAGAAAGGTATTTCGAAAACAGCGGCCACCCAAGCACCAAAAACTTTCACCTGGCGGACCCTCCCATACATCAAAAATGTATCTGAACTCGTCGAAAGACAACTGAAAAAGCATCAGATACACGTAGCACACCAACCTACAACTACCTTGCGTACACAGCTTGTACACCCTAAGGACAGGGTTAGCTATCTTGATAGGAAAGGTGTTGTCTACAAGATACCATGTTCCAGTTGTGATGCCGTGTATTGTGGCCAAACTGGGAAATCCGCCTCTACCCGCATATATGAGCATCAGCTAGCGGTGAGGAGACGAGATCATTTATCCCAGGTGGCTATGCACACACTGGACACTCGGCACAAATTTGCATGGGAGAACACCCGCATTGTTGGCGCCTGCCCAATAAGGAAAGGCCGCGAATTCCTGGAAGCAATGCACTCAGATGAGGCATGCATCAATCAGCATATCGATTTAGATGCCACATACAAATTTCTCAAGGACAAATGGAAGCGAGCGCAGCCAATGCCGAGGGGATGACGAAATCGTTGACGCGCATTGGCGCAGGCTTCGGCCAACCATAGAATCACTTGTTTGACACGGTTAAATAGTTAACTGTTTTTGTACACTGCCCAAAAGTCTGACGACGAGCTGGGGAACCAGACTCGAAAATTTACTCATTAAAGTTTATTCCCTTCCCAAAGAATCTTACTTATTTTCAATATATATATAATGAGGGGGGACGGGGCGCTCACCGATCGTTCTTACGGAACTCACTCGTTCTGTTTTGCG
>CACRXP010000038.1:1947249-1962292 GCA_902702965.1 Spirometra erinaceieuropaei | reverse complement strand
CCGATCGGAAACCGACAGGACAAAGGGCTTGTGGCTCAGTGGTTAGAGGCGTTGACTTCTAACAAACAGGTCTCGAGTTCGAGCCTCGGGTCTGCCACACTTCGGGGTTGGGTATGTCTGGCTGACGACGGCTAATAAGCCAGGAATGGCCATTTCAGTCTCCCTTGTCTTTGTCGGTAATATCATTCTGCATTTATGTATACATATGTATGCATATTTCTTTTTTTGAAGATAGCAGATCCACTGAGAAAAGTAAGAACTTTAGTAGCTAATTTTTGATACTGGTTTTCCAGCTCGTCGTCAGACTTCTGGGTTATGTACAAAAACAGTTAACTATTTAAACCGCATCGAACAAGTGATTCCGTGGTTGGCCGAAGTCTGCGCCAATGCGCGTTAATGACATTTCCTCATCCCCTCGGCATTTGCTCCGCTCGCCTCCATTTGTCCTTGAAAAATTTGTACGTGGCATCAAGATCCATATGCTGATTGATGCATGCCTCATCTGAGTGCATTTCTTCCAGGAATTCATGGGCTCTCCTTATAGGGCAGGCGCCAACAATGCGCGCGTTCTCCCATGCAAATTTGTGTCCAGTGTGTGCATAGCCACCTGGAATAGATGATCTCGTCTCCTCACCGCTAACTGATTCTCATGTATGCGGGTAGAGGCAGATTTCCCAGTTTGGCCACAATAGACGGCATCACAACTGGAACACGGTATTTTGTAGACAACACCTTTTCTATCAAGATAGCCAACCCTGTCCTTAGGGTGTACAAGCTGTGTACACAAGGTGGTCGTAAGTTGGTGTTTTACTTGTATCTGATGCTTTTTCAGCTGTCCGCTGTCCAGTGTGTGCATAGCCACTTGGGAGAGAGGATCCCGTCTCTTCACCGCTAACTGATGCTCATGTATACGGGTGAGGCAGATTTCCCGGTCTAGCCACAATAGACTGCATCACAACTGGTACATCAGATTTTGTAGACAGCGCCTTTGCTATCGGGATAACCAACCCTGTCCTTAGGGTGTACAAGCTGTGTATTCGTAGTGGTTGCAGGTTGATGTGCTACTTGTATCCGACATTGATTTTATTATGGGTCCGTGCCTGATCCCCTTTACCATTGCAGCTGAGCACTTACATTAGAGCCATTTCTTATCTATTGGCCGTCGTAAGCCAGCCTTAACCAACGATCAAAAACTCCTGCGAAACCCTGGGGTGAGGCATGTCTGGCTGATGACAGCTAATAAGCCAGAAATAGACATTTCAGTCTCCATCGTCTTTGTAGGTACCTCCTTTCTGCATATACTTTTGGTCGCTTTACGAACGCCTGTGCGGGCGAAGCGCCTGGTCGGCGAAACGTGCAGAATCAAATGACGTCACCGATGTCCCGTCCTCTTGTTCAACGGCTATTGCATATTTCTACAATCAATGCGAAAACGGTCCATGGCTATCATACAAGATAGGTGCTAAGTCGATGGCCAATGAATGTTTGTCAGACACGCGGGTGGCCATGGCGCGAGGGGGGAGAGGGACTTTTATAGATTGGCGTGTTTTGGGTTTCAGCGGAATCGCGTCCTAAGTAATTAAGGCCACACAAAACGGAACATTACACATCTATGTGGGCGGAGGAGAGGTGAGAGGATGAGATAAAGAATTTCGTTTGTCTCCTCGCCTACTATTGCCATGGCAGTGGAAGGCGGATCACGTGATTCAGCACAGTTGTTGTTTTTTCTCCAGCTTCTGGATGGCGTACCAGGACGGACTCGCAGTTGCTCTCGAAGTGACAGCCCGACCGCCACGAACGGCGACGTCCGCCGCCTAGAGTAGGTGCGGCATCAGTGACTTGCGTGTGAATAAGTTTATAGTGGGGCAGCCTTGCACAGCATCAACCGCACACTCTCCTCCTCCTCCACCCACTAGCCTCTGATGGCGACAAATTGTCAGAGAGGTGAGCGCGGACGCAGTGACTGACAAAGTCAGACAGGCCGTCTACGCGTTCCATGCACGACCCGGTCCCCGCATGTCTTCACACAGAGCTGCCCTGCTCTCATGTGAGGAAGATTTCCTTAAGGGTCACATTAGGAATGAACCACTAAAACAAGAAAGTGGGTCATAGTGAATGCACCTCTCCCTCACCCTACCTCCTTCAGTTCACTACATTATCTAGACTTCGCTCGACACCTTTTCGCCCGTAGGTATTGTAAATGGGGAAAACTGGTTTGTCAAGTGGATTCCCCTACGGTCATGTCAGGTCGATGAACAGCACTCGCGAAATTTGCGCTAGTCCCCGCCGAAATCGGAATGGCTCAATGGTAAGAGCGTTGGACATCTAATCAACCGAACGCGGGTTCGGACCTCAGGGCTTGCAAATCCGAGGTTCAGAATGGCTGACTCATGATTACTAATGGGCCGGAAACGGCCATTCCATCCTGGCCGGCAATGCCATTCTGAGTTCGAGATGCTGACCCCCGTGCTCCCGTTTGTCCCACTCTTCCGTCACATTTGTCCTCTTTTCATTTACCAGGGCGCTCAGCCTTCCCACCACCGACTTGAGCTTTGACGACTGCCGGCGCATTCGCACTGCGGCTCAGCTCAATCTGCCCATGGCCTGTCAAATAATCGAGTACGGCAGACTGACTCGAATGCTCTTGTAAGTCTGCGCCTTCTGCTGCTGCTGCTGCTCGATTTACAGTAGGTGACTTGTAAAATTCTGCAATGAGCATCCGGCCAGGAAACCATACACAAAGGTGTTCTTATGCTCATTTTGAGAATATTTGGCTTTCTCCCTAATTTCTACTCGAGAAAACGTTGTCGTTCGGTTTTAAAGAAAAGTTTATACTCATGAGATTTCTGAAAATTGTGCAACGTCTGTTCAGATAGCATAGTATCTGTCCACTTATTAATGCTTCCTATGAAGTATACAACGTGATTCGCACACCCAATTTTTTCTGGAAGATGCCGTTTTTTTCAGCAGCAAATCGAAAAAGATGTAATTTTCTGCAAAATGTGTTCAAGAGATTTTTTTGCGTTGGCTGTACTTAAGCTATTCTCCTCCTGTCGTCAGTTCGAATCCCACCGAGACCACCGATTTTTTTCACAATTTTTCAAATCTGTCAAACACCTATTAAGTAACTTAACCTGGCAGTCACCTGCTGTATTCTAAATTGATTGTTTCCGAGATCCTGGATTGGTGGATTTCGTACATTGCGTCAAGCTGGGCGGGTAATTTGGAATTGAACTCACGGCCCCCGCGGAGAGGCCTCGTAGCTCAGGTGGTTAGAGCGTTGGTTGTACTCAAGCCATGCCCTTGCTGTCGTGCATTAGAATCCCACCGAGGCCGCTGAGTCCTTTACCACTGGGTCAACTGAAATATGTCTCGATTTTTAAGGGCATCGTAGCTCGTCAGTTTTATCGAGTGTGGTTTCTCCAGGTGTGTCCTAAAGGAGGCTCATTCAAAAGCCGGTGTAGCTGAGGTATTCTTGGATCAGTATTACAACCCAACCTTAGCAATCACTTCTAACCGAATTCACAGTTTGTTTAATGGTTTTCGTGATGATGAGTCACTTGTACTCTTTCTTCCTCGGTGATACATATTTCTGTCATTTCTGCCTGAGATATTTCCCAGTACTGCAGTCGGTTTAGGGGTCAGATGTATTTATTTAGCCCCACCTGAAGTAAACAAACCCCAGCTACCCTCTACACAGGATGGGTGATAATGGGGGGTTTTATAGGTGGGGCCAGGGAACGCACAGGCGGCTAGGTCAAGTAATTGTTTGAAAAAGTAAAAGCTATTCGGAATGCGCGGTTTTGGTGGTTGAGAAATAGTTGTCCTAATCCCTCACCCTAACCTTCAACAGTATTGTGTCCATCAAGCGCGGTTACATAACCACATTTTACCGCTTTAGGCTATCAGCAGTTTTTTTCCTTTGCACAGCGGAACTTTATTGAACTTTCACAGTTATGTTCCTCGGGAGTAACCGTAAATTTCTAATACCGTAGTCCTTCATTCAATGCTTACCATGCGGGCGGACATTCTTCCATGAACTTGACATCCACACTGAACTGCTATTAGCCATTCTTATTTATTCCGCAAACGCCGTTTTTTCCTCAGAATGGAATAATCTTAAGTGTCTGAGATGATCGTCATTTAAATGAGAAAGACGGAAGCTTCAAAACCTTTTTTTCATAAAACGCCACGTACATGTTCTCCAGTCTACCCCAAAATTCGACTGATTGGCGTGCCCCCACATTTGGTGAGCTAGTGTGCTCGTGCATTTGATGCGAGTATTTTGTTATTGTTTTGTCACTTCCAACGAAAAACTATCACTCGCAGTAGCCCACCAGTATTCGTTCGCTTTCCTAAGGATGCGTCACTTGTACTCCTTTTCCATCCGTCACACACAATTATGCTCCTTCCACCTGAGGCATTTCCAGTACTACAGTCGGTTTAGGGGTCAAGTGCGGTTATGTAGCCGCACCCGAGGTAGACAAACCCCAGCCACCTGTAATACCGGACCGGTAGTAATAGGGGGTTTTTACAGGTGGGACCGGGGAACGCGCAGGCGACGAGGTCAAGTAATTGCATGAAAAAGTAAAAGCTATTGGGAATGCGCGGTTGTACTTTGAGTGGTTGAGAAATAGTTGCTCTAGCCCCAAGCAGTATTGTGTCCATCAGGCGTGGCTACATAACCACATTTTACCGGTTCAGGCTTTCCACTGTTTTTTTCCTTTGCAAATTGAAACTTCTTTGAACTTTCACAGTTACGTTCGTTGGGAGCAGCGGTAAATTTCTATTACCGCAGTCCTTCATCCCATGATTACCCTGCGGGCGGACATTTTTCCAGGAGCTTGACGTCGACTCTGGACTGCTATTAGCCATTCCTAGACTCATATTTGGGTAGATCGCAGTTGGTAGCCAGGAATGGGGAAGCGGACGGCAACCGTAACCCTAACCTCAACTTTAAACGTTAACCATTAACCCTAACAGCAACCCTAACCGGGATCGTAAACGTAGCCCTTAGACATAGCCTAACTGTAACATCTAACCGTAATACTGAAACCTAATCGTAAACTCAAACCCTAACCGTAATCAGAAAACCTAAGCCTAAAGGGCATAACCCTAACCCCTAAATGGGAAACCACTAACCGGTACCCTAATCCTAACCTCAAACGTAAAACGGAAGCCAAATGCGTCAGATGTGATTGTGGAGCCCCACAAAATAGCCCCAGTAGACAAACCCCCCCGGCCGCCTGTAATACGGGTCGTGGCTACCAACTGCGATCTAGCCTCATATTTTTGAGGTTTGAAGTTACTATTCTTTTTCAACAAATATTTTTGACCGAAGTTATAGTACGCGTGAGGTGAACTTATCTCAACTCCAATGCGAAAACAACCGCCTACGTACAAAAGCAAAGACGCCAATTAGACTATATTTATTTCGTAAACACTGTTTTTTTTCCTTCAGAATGGAATAATTCTGAGTGTCTGAGGTGCTCGTCATTTGAATAAGAAAGATGGAAACTCCAAAACCTTTTTTTTCATAAAACGCCACGTGCATGCTCTCCGGCTTACCCTAAAATTCCACTGGTTGACATGCCCCCCCCCCGCATCAGGTGCGCTGGTGTGCTCGTGTATTGGGTGTGAGTATTTTGTTATTGTTTTTGTCACTTCAAACGAAGCCAACGCCTTAGCCGCAGTGGCCCACCAGTATTCTGCACTGTGATTTGAAGCACTGGTTGTATTTTCAAGTCATGCAATTAGCGCATGTGCTTGAGGCGTGATGGCGATGATCGCCCTGCGGGGATCTGCGCTCTAGCTCCTAGTTTCTGTTTCCGGCTGACAAGAAAGATCACAGTTAGAGTGTTTAAGTGCGGTTTGCCAGCAGGTGGTGGGCTATCGACGTGTGTCCTTGCTACGTGAATTCCGTGCCTTGCACTGTTCCAGTCGAGCTTATACAAACTCTTATTTAAATTCCACCGCCTATGACCACAGCCCTCAGCACACACGACTGGTTTCCCCTCTTGTCAGACGTCTTTTATTTGGTATTGCTTCAGTTCCACGGATTCGGCGATGGAACGTCAAAGTGTCGAGTCGGTGGCCAAGCCGAGTCGCCTACACCGCATTACCAGTAGGCTGAGGCAGATCGCTGAGGCAACCCGCTTGTGGTACACCCAACTTTCCACATCCCCCTCGCCGTCGCCGGCTTTGGCAAATCTGGAGAATATCTTTCTGCGTGATGTCAAAGCCGAGGATGCACCCATCGGTCTCCTGCGACAGCTGGCCTCCTCTCTACCCAAGGTGCCGTAGAGTCCTCGAGACTTCTTTTCTCACGCCTATTCCTGATGATTGCTGTTTTTACTTGTTTTAAAGATCGATATCATGCTGAGTAACGGGGTTGCAAAAATCAGGAGCCTGACAGCGGTGGTTGTGTTGATAATTGGCGGCAGTTCGATCATTGCGAGCGGAGTAGTGGGCGCAGCACCGGTTACTCGCGTGTGAATTAATTTTCAGTGAGGCAGACTTGCTTAGCCTCGAGCGCATTCTCTCGTCACATATTTATCTGGCTGCGATGGGAAAGTGATGCCAAAACGACTGAGGATGGACCCGAGTGCAGTGGTTGACAAATCTAAACTGCCCGTCTACGCCCACCACACATAGCTTGGTAGTCAGTGCCGTGTCAACCTCGATATTTTCCTAAGCCAACTGTCTTCCATTGTCAAGACCAAGTTAGGACGGCGTAGTGGAGGCACAAAGGCTACAGCGCTTATAGTACGTAGCTGCCGTTGGTTCCGCATGCGTGCTATAATTGACAGCTCTCGCGATCGCTGTTTGGGTCGTTATTGATGCTACTACGTCGGAGAAACTGGGAGATTACTCTGGACGCGGATGGCCGAGCACGCAGCGGCGGTGAGGAAGAAAAACGCTAGTTCTCAGGTGGCGGCTCATTCCACGGAACCCGGTCATATTTTTAATTTTCAAGAGGCCAGAATCCTCGCAAGAGGTGATAGCTACGTGGGCCGCGAGGCACTCGAGTCATGATCCTTAAGTAATCCATCAACAAGCGCAATGACCTCCCGTTACCATATTCGGCGCCAAGGCATTCCCTGGGCGGGGGAATCAGTCAAGTGGGGTGGGCGCGGGCGAGCAACTATCCCAGTGACAGCGGACCCAATGGCCGAGTAATCATCACGCGAACATCCAACATGCATGATGAAATTGCGGCAATTAAAGACGCGGACCCAGACTGGTGAGCCAGCATCGCATCAATTACAACCCCCAGCGATGATTGCGAGAGCTGTTAATTATAGTACGCATGGCAGTCACGCGCTATAAGTACTGCAGTCTTTGTGCCTTCCCTGCTCTTGTCTGCGACTGTCGTTGATAGCGGGTACGAGTGGGAATCCGGAACGTCAGGCCAAGAAACTTCTTGTTCTGGGGATCGCATCTTCATCTTCTGAAATAGCACCGTATCAACCCACTATGTTCCATTGGCAAGACCAAGTTAGTACGGCCCGAGCCGAACAGGAGCGCAGTGGCAAAAGAAACCGGAGCTACGTCTACTCAACCCTCAGACGCACAGGTCTCTGCAACAACCAGATCCAGCTTTGAGCAAATCTCGAATCCCACTTTGGGTTGCGATAACTGTATTAGGGATGAGGTTATCGCAGCTTGACAGTCTGCGACTGTTGGAAGTATCGGCAAAAATGTGGTGGGTAACTCCCCTGGGGAAACTGTACTTAACTACAACGTCAACCGTCGCCAGGTGTGTTGTGGTTTACCCCAACCATTAACCCGTAAACCCTTAAGGGAAACTGGAACGTAACCGTAGCCTTACCCCAAGTTCTCAAATCCTTATTACAACCCTAACCCTAAACCAAAACTCCAATCCTAGTCTCCAAATCCAAACCATAACCCAATCTTGGCAACCTAACATTAACCATGACCTTGAGCACGACAGGGGCATCGTTAACGTCAATAGCGCAAGTCAGTGAGAGAATTAGCATATCGTCTGATCCCTTTGGCGACCTATTGGCCGGTAAGCCGTTATTAGCCACGCCTTCCTAAACAAGATAAGAAGGTAAACTTTTGAACAACCACCCGAGAGGTGTTACATACCCTACCCTCGCCAAAGTACCTCCTTATTTTAGACTTGCCTCGTTGTGGCGTGACTTCCTTGCACGCACGTGTTATTTGTGAGTAAACAAGATCATTGATAGCATTGGAGTCCGCAGGAGGTGATTCGGAGTAATAACTATACAGGTTTACTTTGTGATATCCGGAGGCGGACGGACGGACGGCTGCGTCGTTTTCGTTTACTTTGATGGTACTACGGAGCAGCGTTAAAACCCCTAAAATAGTAACATTTAGCCAGTGGATGCGCCCTGCTGTTTCACTAATTGGCAGTTTTGTGAATGTTTTCTATCGAAAAACCGGCACTTTGATGTCCACTTTATGCCTCTCCGTCTGTCCATACCCTTATATCCAGACTACGAACTGCCAGCCGGATCTACGAATCCTCGTTGTCCATCTTTGCCTCCTATTGTTCGCCGAGGCTCCTCTTCAGGCTTTGCGCTTATCTTTCCAGGTGAGTGCGGGTCATTCACTGACTCTGTCGTCGGCAGTCCGCATTTCAAACTTGCCAGTCTTTTACTTTGCTGACGGTTTGATGTGGACATCATAGTCTCTCTCTCTCTCTGACGTCTGTGCCACTTGCCAGAACTTGTATGAGCTGAGGTGGGCATGGTCGAACGCAGAAATAAGTGCCTCCCCCGCACTACAGGTGTTCTTGCGCCACCTCCTTGTCCTAACTCTAACACCAACCCTAATCCCTACTGCTGCGCCCTTCCAGCTTGCCCGCAAGGGATGAAGATCAACCAACTGTGCTATTAGACCTTCGCACTAGGTTGTCGCAGTTGCCAGATATTGAGACCCCCAAGGTCGTCGCCATTTTGGCGGTCCATGACCTTCTATACTTTCAGAATTTTAGCAGCCGTTCTTGACCTGTTAAGTCACAGTCGGTGGTGTACCTCGCTGAATATTGGACGAAATCCTGATCTCCGTTGGCAGGGATTGCTTGGGTTTTGCTGGTCCCGATTAACATGCAGCACAATCCTAGGATATCCCAGTCACTCCAGGATGCCGGCTTTCAATTCGCTTTTTTTCCGATGTCCTGTAAAAAAGCACTCAACAAAGTAATGCTTAAGTAGGATGTATTCTACTCGCTTGTAAATTTTGACGTATGCGTAAAGATTCGCAGTCTAGACATTGTATCGCGTTCATCATCTCCCGAAGAAGAGGAAGAAGAAGAGAGGGCGAATTCTAACTGACGTTTCGGAAACTTCCTCGTTTCCATCATCAGAGTAGCGTACTTGTTGCTCCTGCCGATCTTGCGTTGTTCAGTCTTGCCGCCTGTCCCGTATTGTAGCCGTGCTGGACGCACGAACTTTGACCTGCCTGTTTGCCGCTGACTGGCTTAGACCTCACCGGTACTGACCGCTGACAGTCCTGCGTGACCTTTGTTCCCTTTGGGGTCGGCGTAATTGTGGTCAAATCAACGTGCCGCTTGGCCTCTCCCACGTCAGCCGGTGGACTGATCGGTTGTTGCTGTTCATGTGAGCAGCATTCAGCTTCGCGAGCGCATCAGTGAGACAATGTTCGGCATTGGTCGCATGACCTCTGGCCCCCAACTCCGCTCTCCTCCGTGAGCGTTGACTCTCGGTCCCGGGTGCCCGCTTGCCTTACTGGTCCTGTCCGGACTAATACGAGCCTTGCTCGCAGCGCCTGGTAGGCTCGGTTGAGTGTGCCAGTCGAGGACCAACTTTCGAGCACCAGTCTGGCCATCTTCTCATTGGCTCGACCACTTGCCCCCGCTTTCTCAAAGGCAAAATCGTGGTTCAGTTGTCGTATGTGGCCATAGACCAAAGACAGCTTTTCCTTGCGCTTGGTTGCAAGTTGGTGTTCTTGCAATCTTTTACCGAGCTGTTTGCCCGTTTCACCAACATACCTCGCACTGCAATTTAGGCATGGTATGCTGTAGACCACCGCCGACCGTTCTGTTGTTGGTAGCGGGTCTTTGGGCTTCATGATTTGCTGTCTGATGGTGCATTCTAGTTTATGAGCCACGCCAATCCCAAAAGGTTGCAGGATTCTTGCCGTTGCCTCTGATACGTTCTTCACATAGGGTAATGAGAGCCAGGACTGGGGCTTTTTTGACATATTTATAGAAATCGGGCACACAAATATCATTTCTGTACTCAGTTAGTAGAAAATGGCGTCTTATTCAATGTTTGTGCTCTGAAAAACGCCGTCGATGTTCTACTTTAAATTTGCAATTTTCGAATAATTTTGAACTCGTCTTGTTCTGGCAGTTGCGTTCAGGGTTTCCAAACTACAAACTGCACGCTTCCCATGTCAGGAAAGCCGTGTATCTACCTAAGTGGACAACGTTGTTTACTTCGGATGAAGCGTTAACGAGCGCGTAGCTACGACGCCATTTGAATGGACATTTCGAAGTATTAAAATATTTCATAATCACTAGCGTTTTCATACCGGAAGCTATCCTTTCGTCGAGTACTAACTTCCAAAAAGGTGTAATTTGGTAGAGATGCGCTCACCGATCGTTTCTACGAACTCACTCGTTCCGTTGTGCCTTGCGGGCTCTCTCTCGAGCCCAACCAACAGCTGCACAGCGGCGCATGATATAGGCAGAATGGTATTACCGACAAAAACTAGGGAGACTGGAATGGCCATTTCTAGCTTATTGGCTGTCGTCAGCCAGTCATACCCAACCCCAAAATGTGGAACCCCTGGAGCTCGATCTGTTAGTTTGAAGACCAACGCCTCTAACCAGTGACCCACGGGCTGGTTTTCCTGTCGGTCTCGATCGGGAATATACAATGGTAGAGGTCGCCCACCGATCGTTTCTACAGAACTCACTCGCCCTGTTGTGCCTTACAGGCTCTCTCTCTCTCGAACCCAACCAGCAGACGCACAGTGGCGCATGCTATAGGCAGAATGGTATTACCGACAAAGTTTCTTACAAAGTGAGTGCGAGAACGGATAATTTTGTGCACGGTTGGAGGGCAAAGATTGGCTACCGCATCCGTGTTTATTTGCTACTTCACTTTATCCTGTGGAGCGAATACATTGACAGTACAGCGAGACGTCTGGTAAGGACAGTACGCCAGATAGACGTAAAACTAGATCGATCCCGCAGTTCTGTTCTCGCATGTCTCGGATTCTAACTCGAAGTCATCATCATCATCGACAGTTGCAGGTAAAGGTAGTGAAAGCACTTAATTACTTTGGGGCCGCATTGGTACCATAATTAACAGTTTCCGCGATCACCGCTGGGGATCGTCCGGCCAATAAACTCCTTGTTCCAGAGATCTCATCTTCTTCTTCTGAACTGCTTCCCGGAACTCGCCTGTTCGCTTCTATTGACGAAGCATCAGGTCGACGGCAAATAGGCCTTTCAGGTTGTCTATCGGGCACCAGCAAACAATTCCAAAGGGCTACGCCAGCAGGTTCCAGATGCAACTAGCGAATTCAGCGCTTTGTCAGAAGACACTGATGCGAGCGCGCTCCGTTGCCCCTGTCCAACACCGAGTCCACCAAACTCCTTGGTGGCAGTCATGCGCTCTCCGCGTGTTTTAACGTCGTTTATACCCTGTCCCCATCCCCAGCCGACTTCGTCATGCGGCCGGCGTGGGAGCGAGGAGTGTGAGTAACCCCTTGAGACACCTATAAACCCTGTGCACGATTCGCATGTTCAGTCTCCACGTAATTATTGTGACCTGGCGGTGAATTACCAAAAGCATGTTTCATATTGACCCAACTGTGAAGAACTCGGCGCCTCGGTGGGATTCGAACCCACGCGGTAAGGGGAAGGGTTGAGTACAGCCAACGCTCTAACCACCTGAGCTACGAGGTTCCGCCGGACGACGCGAGTTTAATCACATTTGCGTCAAGCAGCTCAGGTGGTTAGAGCGTTGGCTGTACCAAAGCCTTCCCTTTACTGCGTGGGTTCGAATCCCACCGAGGCATCGAGTTTTTCACAGTTGGGTCAATATGAATTGTTCAAAATCTGCCAAAAGATCTATGAAAAGCACGTTTCGCAGTTGGCTTTTCACGCATAACTTGGGGATATTCGCGTAGCCACTTTTCCATAATGCAATTTCTGATTTGAAGGAAATAAGTTCTTTGGGAAAGATAGACAAATTTGATTGTAAATTTTCGATTTTGGTTCCCCAAGTCATCCTCAATCGTGAAGTAATTGTGCAAAACAGTTAATATTTAAACATGGTGTAATGTTCTGACTGGCCGACGCCTTTTCCGATTTTCCTTGAGTTTGTTGTGCACAGCATCCAATTCTACGTGTCGATTGATGCACGAGTTAGCACAGTGGATGGTCTCTAAAAATTTGCGACCTTAGTTGAGCAGATACCTACAATACGAGTCCTGTCGCAGGCGAATTTGTGCCCAGTTTTCAGCGTATGCATGGCAACTTGATTTATAAGAGCATCGGACATCAATTTAAAAAGCACACTGTCCAAGTGACCACTTTTTGCCGAGTGTGGTTTGTGCGGACAGTTGGAAGGGAACGTATTGAGTGGCCGATATACTGGAGTTAATTAAATATCGGTAAGATGTGGTTATGTAGCCGCACCTGATGGACACAATACTGTTGACCTACTTAATTATTCTGAGCTGGTGATTACGTTGGCGTAGTACTGCTGTGCGTTGCGATGTGTGTGTTTTGTTGGCGGCCTTGTTTCTTTGTTGCCGTGTCTACCTTTTTTGGCCCAATGCCAGTGGTCCTTCTTGACTTTCGGCCTGTCGTCTTCTAACTTTCGTGTTGGATGTTTCAGAGTTAGGGTTCAGGGCTGCGGTTAAGGGTTAGGGATTAGACTTAGGGTTTAGGACAACTATTTCTCAGCCACTCAAAGTACAACCGCGCATTCCCGGTAGGTTGTCTTTTGCATACAATTACTTGGCATCGTCGCCTGTGGGTTCCCCGGCCCCACCTGTAAAGCGCCCTATTGCCACTGGTGCCGTATTACAGATGGCTGGAGTTTTTTTTGCCTCAGATGCGACTACATAACCACATCTGGCCGAAATATCTTTGGATTATGCTGCACAGTGGTCAGTATCACAAACCACTCTAAGTAATCCATTCCCATCAAAAACGCTTTCCAGAATTCCGACAACATTTTTCGGAGTACAGCACTCATTGTATATTAGTTAATTCGGTGGAGGTCGGCCAACTTCTCATGAGACTGTCACATTTTTCAGGCATTGAGACCCCAGCCCCATGGCCAGCCAATCCAATAAGAGTTTGGGACAAAATTGCCCCCCCCCCTCCCTTGCTGTGCCGCAAAATGAACTTTCGCCATTATTCTTTTCCCATGCTCCAAGGTCTACGACCGGGTCGCGTCCTCCCCTTCTCCCGAGCGACAGAAGACTACTGCTGTTCTCGAGGAGTCAGTGCTGCCAACGGTCGCATCAGTACTGGCGGACAGTGACGCCACGGCGGATCTGGCGGATTGGGCCATCTCGCCGGAGGACGTGGAGGACCTTCTTCACGCCGCGTACCTCCTCAAGGCGAAGGATACGCGGAGTCTGCTGAAGAAGCATCGATCGAAGCTGGGAAGACTAGTCTTGGTGGAATCGGTATCGGCAGTCTCGGCGGAGGGCGACGCTATCACGCCCGATAACCGCGAGGTAGATGCTCTTCTGCCGAAACACACTGCGAACACTCTGACGGGTGTCTTTCCAGGTAAGACCACATAATGGGCATATAATCAATCGATTGGGCATGACCGCAGTCGTATCAAGGGCAAAACCTGTCTGCGCAGAGGCTTTTCGGTAGACTCCGCCGGTTAGGTCCCGGTCACGACCTTTTTATGAGCGGACAAGTACATTTAAACGTCCCCCGGTTGCATACTATTCTCATGTGTGGATCTCGAGAGCCAGGAGAATTTCCGGACGGCAAGAACAAACTGTGTCGCGTTTTCTCCCCGTACCCAAACGACGTTAGGCAACGGTTGCTGCTCAGGCCCTAGTTGTGGTGTCCATGCAATCGTGTCGGTGACGAGGAGAGGCTGTGGCGGCACGCCTAGGCACCGGCTCACGCCGCGCCAACCACCTGCATCCGATCCCACCTCTGGTCTTCTTGACCCTGTCTCGACACCGGATCCAGGCGGGCAAGGGAGGAGTGAGTTCTTCAGATGCAGCACAAGTCTACCATCACGCGATTCACGATTCACGCGCAAGTCGCCGTCTCTGCGACCAACCTGTTGTGTCGAGCGCACGGTGGGCATCGTCAATAACGACGATCGGACTGTCGCGTACCAACCGGACTCCGGCACTACCGTGCACTCCTCCCCAGTCACATTCAGATTGACCCGCTTCAATCAGTTACTGACTCACGACCAAGCGTACTGCGCTTGTGTAACTGTAAATGCGCACGTCCGCCTGCCCACACAGCTTCCTAGTTGTTAATTGCACTTCCGGGTACGTAGCACAGGCGGATTATCGTAGCGTTGCCACTGTCAACATAATCTGCATTTTTGCCTTTCGAAGGGAGCCCCCCCCCCAGTAGCTGAGGGGTCTAGAAGGCACGCACAGTGGCGTACTCATTTTGTTGGGTCGACGGTCGCGCATACACTTTTGTGTGGAATGCCTACTGCACTCCAGCTTCCGTCCCCCTCATCGAGCTCGAGGATTTGGCTCCAGTAGAGTTTTGCTGAGCTCAGGAGCTCACACCCTGGCAACCCGCAAATGGCTGATAGTGCGTCTCCAGCGTCTAGCGAATTTGTGTGTGAAGCCCCGCTCGGTGGTGAGCAGCCGTGTTGTGGCTCCTGTAGAGAGAGACTTTACGCTTAAAGAGTCAGTTGGCGAACATATGTTTTCTGTAACTCATCATCAAGCCGATACATGTACATGGGTAATGATCATTCTAATTGTAGACGGGATATAAATGTGTCTCAGGGGCAGGGTTAATCGGACTCCATCTTCCCACGCTGCCCGCATAACGGAGTCCGCG